>QJPP01002665.1:0-358270 GCA_003996215.1 Jaltomata sinuosa
AAGTAGAAGAAGAAGAAGGAAGAAGAAGAAGGAAGAAGAAGAAGGAAGAAGAAGAAAGAAGAAGAAGGAAGAAGAAGAAGAAGGAAGAAGAAGAAGAAGAAGAAGAAGAAGAAGAAGAAGGAAGAAGAAGAAGAAGAAGAAGAAGAAGAAGAAGAAGAAGAAGAAGAAGAAGAAGAAGAAGAAGAAGAAGAAGAAGAAGAAGAAGAAGAAGAGGAAGAAGAAGACGAAGAAGAAGAAGAAGAAGAAGAAGAAGAAGAAGAAGACGAAGAAGAAGACGAAGAAGAAGACGAAGAAGAAGACGAAGAAGAAGACGAAGAAGAAGACGAAGAAGAAGACGAAGAAGAAGACGAAGACGAAGAAGAAGACGAAGACGAAGAAGAAGACGAAGAGGAGGAGGAGGAAGACGAAGACGAAGACGAAGAGGACGACGAAGACGACGACGAAGACGAAGACGACGAAGACGAAGACGACGAAGAAGAAGATGAAGAAGACGAAGACGAAGACGAAGACGAAGACGAAGACGAAGACGAAGAAGAAGAAGAAGAAGAAGACGAAGACGAGAAGAAGAAGACGAAGAAGAAGAAGAAGAAGAAGAAGAAGAAGAAGAAGAAGAAGAAGAAGAAGAAGAAGAAGAAGAAGAAGAAGAAGAAGAAGAAGAAGAAGAAGAAGAGACGAAGAAGAAGAGAGGGAGTAGACAAGGCTCTAAGCTAGAACGATACTCTCACATAGAAAAGAGAAATATCGTTCAATTATTTACTAACCCTCTACTTTAATTCACGACCTTCATGATTTTCTCTATCTAGGAGCATGTCTTCGGTGTGATGATGATGTGTCGTGTCATGCCTATTCACCTCTTTCAAATTCTTCTTTGATTTATCTCTACCTCTCCTTAGACCTATCACTGTCAATCTCTCGCATGCGTCTTCTCACAAGGACGCTTGGTCCTTCCGTCCTCTTTACATGCTTGAACTATCTCGGCCTCGTTTTTCACATCTTGTCCACCACTAAGATTGCTCTCACCTTATCTCGTTTCAGTTCTTATCTCTCCTAATGTACCCACACATCCATCTATCCCAATATAGTATAAATATATCTTTCAACACTCTGCTCCATACAATATAGCTGGTCCCAAATCACTATTCTCTAAAAACTGAACTTTCTTCTACCCCAATATGATGTAAACGTTTCTTTCTTTCTTTAATATTTCTTTTTCTTTTTCGTTTTTGTTTTCGAATTTTGGATCAAAAGAAATACTTTTTTTAATGCTGACAAATTTCACTTTTTAATATTAAAACAATATGCCAATTAAACGAAGTATATAAGTAAATAATATTATTCACATAGTTTCGGATCAACGAGCAATCCAATTTATAGTTGTTTTTAATTATTATTAAATACATAGTTTATTTTCAAAATCAAACCAAAAAAAAATCTCAAAGTTAGACTTTTTAAATATGATGAGACATAATAAGTCAGAAAATTCATTTTATTAGGTGTAAATCTATGCAATTTTATTTATAGAAATTCCAAAGACCTCCTTGTATATGATGCTTATAAGAAATTTAATATTATATTAACCTACTTATCCCAACATCTTGGCACCAGGTTTAAGAAATTTTTTTATGATTTCATTAGGGTATACATTTTCTTTTAATTTTTTCATGTTTGATTAGTCAAATTATTTTTAAAATATTTTTTAAAATACAAATTTCTTAATAGTAAAAAAATGACTTCAAAAATAAGTTTCATAAATAATATTACAAGTCCATTATCTCCTCCAACCCTAATGCCTCTAACCCCCCACTCCGACCCCCACTCCCCTCTCCAACCAACCTCCATTGTATTTTCTTAGATTATATATAAATATTTTTTGAACTATTATTTGTTTAAATATTAAATATTAGAAAATAAATAAGAAAGTTATTTATATCTAAAAGAAATTCCTTTATACCAAACACATCTTAAGGTACAATAAAAAAGTTTAAAGTTAAATTAAATAAGAAGTTTAAAGTTAAATTATTTCTAAATAAAATAATATGGCACTTTTTTTCGGATACAAAAAAAATATTGCATAGATTGAAATAAAAGAATTAATTTGTTAGTTTTACAGAATGTACATAGACTGGTAGACATCCATAATGTACAGAGACACTTTCTTATGTAATATACATGGCATAACTATATTACTATAATTATAAATCTCTAGAGAAAATTATTTATTAGACATAGAGATCTCTTCCTGTAAAGAGTAAAATAGTTCTCATTTTACAATTACACCCTTACTTTAAAGATATTTTTATTCAAATATTAATAGCACAAAATAAAGTAGTAACAAGATAAAGAAATATGTCACATTATTTCTAGGGGTATCAGATTATACTAAGCCACATTATGAAAATATGAGAGAGGTGATCAAACATAACATACACTATTGTATGGGGCAAAGTGTTAGTCCATTAAGAATGCACGCGTTCAGAAGATGAAGCTAGCGGATGAGTATACTCAAATGGATGCACAAGCATATTAGAAGAGACGGGACTAAGAACGAAGTTATACAGGATAACGTGAGAGTAGTCTTTGCGGAAAACGAGATAAGGGAAGCAAGATTGGGATAATTCAGACATGTGAAGAGAATGTGCGCAGAGTTACCGAGGTGTGAGAGTTTTGCTATAATAAGTTTTAGGAGAGATAGAGGTAGGCCTAAGAAAAATTAGAAGAAGGTGATCAGATAAGACATGACACATCTTCAGGATATGATCCTAGGTAGGAAGGTTTGGAGGTCAAGAATTAGGTTAAAAGGATAGTAGATAGTCGTGTATTGTAGTGTTTTTTATGAGGGAGAAATAGGAAGTTATTATCCTTTTCTCATCTTCTCTTTAATTAGTAGTCTTACTAAGTATTCACATAATATATATCTTATTCTTCATTTTTAGTATGTTACTTCTATTGATGTTTTATTTATCTTGCTATTTATTACTGTTATTTTCCTTTCTACCCTTCTTTGATTGCATGTTTTGAGCTGAGGGTCTATCGAAACAATCTCTATTTCTCACAAAGGTATGTAATGGCTATAAAATCTGCATACATTCTATTTTTTCTAGATTTCACTTGTGAAATTATACTAATATCGTAGTTCAAATATAATAAGTAGATAAAAATACACATTTTAATCCATAAAAATTAATGTATTAAATCATGTATCATAAAAGCTAAAAGTTAAAATTTACTACTAATAATTATCATCCAAAGTTTGAAAAGCCTTGACAATAAAAAAGTTAAAGGGTTATTATATTATTATATTATCATATATACCAGTTTCTAGTGTACGCTGCTGGTTGGATTCTTTCCTTGTCAAGTTCTGAAAAAGCTGAATAAATAAATAAACAAACAAATAAATAAGCATATCTTCAATAATCCATGATTAATTTAATTATGAAAATTATGTTATCTTCTCATTAACTTAATAAATTTCGAGATCCAAATTTGTCTAAATAATTATTCTATTTTAGTGTTACAAAAACCACGTGTCCTTATAATAATTACTTCCAAGTCCTAAAAAGAAGAATTAATATCTTTATTGCAATTCTTTTTATAAAAAATAGGGACCAAGAACATGGCTTAGATTACGCCTGTTTTGAAGAGATAAGGTCGGTTGTTAATTTTAATCTATGAGCATAATTTGAAGAAAAATAACAACAACGATAACATATCAGTGTAATTTTATAAGCATGATCTACGGATAGTGTGTACATAGGCTTTACCCATATCTTGGAAGGTAGAGAGACTATTTCTGATAGACTCTTCGACTCAAGGAAAAATATATCAAAGCAGTTCGAAAAAAGAAATACGAAACTAAGGAAGTCACGATAAGATAGCATGACAAAGTTGCATTCTGAAAAAAGAAATAGTAACTACAACAAAATAATACTATAGTCGAAGTACAAGAAACAAAAAATAGTAACAGAAATTGAATACCAAGAAACTACAATAGTACTACTATGACTACTGGTAAGGAAGGGCAAATAAGACAACACTCAACTACCTATTAGTCTTCTATCCTACTCTATAGCCTTCTGAGGTTATGTCCTCGGTGAGTTGAAGGTGTGCCATCTTCTATCTAATCACCTCTCTCCAATACTTGTTCGATTTATCTTTACTTCTCCTAAAATCATCTATATGTAGACAACCTCTCATACCTCCACATTGGGTCATGTGTGTATCTCCTCTTCATATACCAGAACCATCTCAGTCTTACATCTTGCATCTTGTCCTTCACCAAAGTCAACCCCACCTTAGCTTATCCCGAATATCTTCATTCTCATTTTACCTCTCTTAGTAAACCAAGATGACATCCATCTTAGCATCCTTATTTTTGCAACTTTCATCTTCTGAACGTGATTAAAGTTTTTGATCGAACAGTGTGCCTCATACAATATAATTGGTCTAGCCACTACTCTGTAGAACTTATCTTTATGTTTAAGTGGTACCTTCTTATCATCCAAGACTCCAAATGCGAGTTCCATTTCATCCACCCTACACTAATACAATGTATGATATCATTGTCAATTTTCCCACTACCTTGAATAATAGTCTCAAGATATTTGAAACTTCTCTCTTTTAGATGATCTAGGTATCAAACCTAACTAATTCCAAGCCAACCTTATGCTTTCCATCACTGAACTTGCATTCTAAGTATTTTGTTTTGGTTCTGCTCAACCTGAACCCTTTAGATTTCACAGTTTGTCTTCAAACCTCCAGCTTAGCATTAACTTCGTCTCGAATTTTGTCAATCATAACTATGCCATTTGTAAAACATACACCATGGAACCTCACTTTGAATTTATTGTATCAATTCATTTATCACCTAGGCAAATAAAAACAGGTTAAGAGATGATCTCTGGTGCAATCTCGTGATAGTTTTTAAAGTGCTTCGAGTCTCCTATCACTGTCCTTATCCTGGTCTTGGCTCAAGTATACATGTCCTTAATCACCCTTTTGTACGTCACATGTAAACCTCTAGCCTCCCGGTATTTCCATAAAACCTCCAAAAAAAATTCATATGTCTTTTCTAGGTCAATGAACATCATATATATCTTTTTTTCTCTTTGTATATTGCTCCACTAATCTCCGTATTAATCGCTGAAATTGTTTTTGTTTTGCTGGTAATACTAATTGTATGTGCAAGATTCAATTTTATAGGCCTATTCGCTTTTGGGATAAATTTCATAAATGATCACATACTGTAAAAAAAAATTCCATCAAAATCAGGTAACTATGATTTTTTCAATAACTAATAAGTGTTTGCTTGTTTTTTTACAAAAGGAAAAGTTAGTTTTGGAAGATTTTCACACTGAATACTTAAATATTATTTTCTCCCTTCCAATCTATTTGATATTTTTCACTTTTTAAGAGTTAATTTAAATAATTTTTAATGCTAAATTGGATTAGATAAACTCCATTAAAAAAGTAAAGAAGATTTTAAATCTTGTGATATTAAATTAAAAATATATAAAATGTACTAAACATGTCATGTATTAAGTTAAAATTAAAAAATTATCAAAAAAAAAATCATTCTTATTAAAATGAAATAAAACAAAAAATAAGATAAAAAAATTAAAACAGAAAAGTACTACAAATTAAATTGTAAAGGTTGAACCCCTTTTGAAAGTGGAGTAGGCAAAGTTTATACTTATTCGACAGTCAACACAAATTAAAGGATAAGGAATTGGAATTCTTTGACATAATAATTGATTGAGAGAATCTTAGGTCAATCATTCTCAACCATTGAACTTGTTCTTTCAAAGTCATTAATTGGATATAGCTAATCCAATCACCACAAGACTTGCATAGGTACATGCATCATGTTTTATTTTTCAAATTTTTAAAATTTATATTTTCTCTTTATACAAAATCATTAATCGAAATTGAGTTTTCAATAGATCTTGGATCAGCGTATGAAGTGAAGAAGTTTGATGTTGCTTTTCGCTTGTCCGTCTGGTTGACGAGAGTTGTAATCTAATTGATTATCATGTCGGGGTTTGAAAGGCTCTATCCGGTGAGATCAAAGTCAAACTTTTCAACTATTTATACATATTCCTTACATCCATTTTTAAGTGTCTTTTTAGCCCTTTAAATTTGGTCCATAATATATGTTACTATAAGAAATCAAGGTAACATTTTTTTTCCTCAAATATATTCTTGCCCTAATATATAATAATCTAATCTTATAACTTTTTTAGTTCTTTTGATAAGACTACTTCAGGATCGAAATGTCAATCGACAAAATGAGCTTATGAAAATTTTCAAGTTTATACTATAATGATAGACATATATCCTCACTTACGCAACGAAATTGAGTTGATGGAGTAGCCACTGCCCTTGAGATATTCTCTTCGATCAGTATTTTTTTATATATAACATCGTTAAAGGTCTTGAGGAAGATAACGGGTAATTTAATCAACTAACTTCTTAAAATTAATGTTACTAATTAATTTTCTTAATAATTGGTATGCCAAAATCTTTTAAAAAAAACACCTAAAATGAACAAGGAGTACAATATATATATACCAACTTTATTAGTGATTTACAAATGAAATATGTCATAGTGTCTCATTTAAGATGGAAAAGAAATAAAAGTAAAGTTGAAGGCACTAAAGACCTATGGATCTTTTACCAATTATGGAAGAATAGTAGTAATCACCAACAAATTAATTTTGAATATAGAGAAGACCTCCACAACTATAATACAAATGGAATATTTCCTATAAATGAGACACAATGACATATTTTATTGGTAAATCACTAATAATACAAATGGTACATATTCCAAAATATTTCCTATAAGTAGCTTTCACTTATCAATCCCCAAAACTACAAGGCAAAAAATCAACAAGAGAAACAACACCTTTTCTCATATAAAATATGTCAAAGCAAGTGAATAGTAGTGTTTCTAATTGGGAGAAAGTTGAAAAAGTGCCACCAATTTGTAGGAGGACAGAGAGGAAGTTGAGCTTTGAATTGAAGTTGGAAACAATTGAAGAAGAAGGTGACCAAAAATATGGTGGTCAATATTGCAAAATATCTCACTCATCCCTCAAGCTAGCTACTTCTACTTCTAATAATAATAGTAAGGGCTAGCATGTCTTATGTATCACAAAGTGGCTAATAAGACAATTTTTATGCTTTATTATGCAATTATAAGAGGTTATATGTGCAATATTCCCACCCCACTACACATGTTTTAAATTGCTTATTTGTTTTGGGGCCAAACCCAACTTATAATTTGAATTTGCAACGGAAAGTCCTATTATGAGTGAGGGTGGCCGGGGAAAGTGCTCCCTACACAAGGTGAATTCTTTTTAATTAAGGCTTAAATCCGAGACTTTTGACTATAGACTAAAGAATATTTATCACTCCATTAATAGATCGTCTAATTACCTTATCCGATGATTAATTAACTAACAGAAAAATATGGTGGTCACTATTGAAAAATATCTCACAAAGTGGCTAACAGGCCAACTTTTCTGCTTTATTTTGCAATTAAGAGGTTATATGTGCTAAATTCCCACCCCACTAGTACACCTGTTTTTAATTGCTTATTTGTTTCGGGGCTCAATTAATTTGGGTTTGCAACGGAAAGTTCTATCATGAGTGAGGGTGGAGACAAAGCGCTCCCTTCTCAAGGTGAATTCTTTCTTGAGGCTTGAACCCAAGACCTTTAACTAAAATCGTGAAGTACTTATCACACTATTAGATCCTCTAATTATCTTATCCGATAACTAATGGAAAAATGCAAATTTGTTCAATTAAAAAAATACATTTCAAGTGTCACCTAAGTGAGAAGTACGGTGGACTAATCGCACATTAAACAAAAGATTATTTCTTGCTAGATTTGATTTAGTGAAAATGTGGCTAAATTTAGCAAAGCTAGAAGCTTTCTCCAGAAGAGAGTATTCATAAATTTGATATCTTGATTTAAAACTAACTACTTTATATATTTACTTTTGGTTAAATCAGCTTAAAAATATTCTTAATATAATATGATATTATTCGTTATAGATCACAAACGTGCAAGTTATCTCCAAAATAGAGAATATTCTGTATTTCACCGATCATACACCTCTTGGTGGTTCATATTTAAAAAGAAAAAAACTATTTATAAAATTTAGACACTTCAACCCATCTTTATTGTGTTAGTTGAACACTCCAACTTACAAAATGATCATCTAGATACCTCCAAAAATTATGTGTCACATCAGCGTCGGGTGTCTTCGAGATATGATAGGGACTAGTTCGAGTGTTTAGTTGCTGGTTGAGATCAAGTTGAGGTGTCTAGATGTGCACTCTCAAAGTTAGAGTACTTACTTGCCAACTGACGCTAAATTTAAGTGTGTATTTATATATTATTTCTTATGAAAAATATATATTATGATCGAGGAGACATAAAATATTGGGTGGCTATCATCAATGAGAACATATTCTTTATATAAGACATAAGATCTCCCCAAATAAAGAACATATTCCGTTTTCATTGTTGTTCTTGATTGAATATTACGCTTAAAAGGTTTTTCCACTGAAAATAAATATTCGCTTTATTTTTATTTTTTAACAAAACATTAATTTTAAAAATTCCCTTTATTATACATATAATATACATACATTATGCATATACTAACTATATATACTTATACATAATATACACAGAACATATACAATCGAAGTATATAGATATTGTATACATCGACCATGTTGGTAAATTAGTTGGCCGAATGGTAAATTTACGTAAGTTTCCCTGACATATATCCTCCGCTTAAATTTATATGACATGCTTTCTTTTTTGTCACTTCCAAAAAAGGATACACTTCTCATTTAGCCTTATTTAGAAAATTTTATACTGGACAAATGTTATGCTGATATGTTTAAGATCACAACTTTGAAATTTTTTATATATAGCTACGTACACAATGTTAATTATGACATGTACTTTAAGACTATATATCTCAATTATTTTTATTTCCCTTTATAAGCTTCACGTCAATTCAAACTATATCATATAAACTAAAACGTAGGAAGTAGTTCAGTTACTACTACAATATGACAAGTAGTTTGTGTGATATATAATACTGTTACTTTAATAATATCACAAACATGTTGATGAAGATTTATCACACCATAAGATCCAAGAAAATAAATAAGAATAAAAGACAATAGTGAGGGCTTCTTACCAAAGGTATCGTCCGACTAACTAGTTTATCAAATATACACAATATGTATGCTATCAGTGTATAAGTATGTATATTATATGTATAATATATGTATATTTTGTATAAAATATATATAACTTATACATTTTGTAGATATTTTGTAAATTAGATGGCCGAATAATTCAAATCCTTAATTATCCCTGTATTTTAATTAGCCTATGGTTTATATATATATTTTAGGGCTTCTTACCCAAATGTACCTTGGCCAACTAATTTACTAATATGATCAAATTATACACAATATATACACTATTAGTGTATATATATGTATATCATATGTATAGTATGTATATTTAGTGTAAAATATACACAACTTGTTCACATTGTACGTATTTATAAATTAGATGACCGAATGGTTTACAGTAGGGAACTTAGTGAAGGCTTTAGAGCAGAAAAAACAGCAAACCAGCCTTGTTGAGAAGGATGAATTACATCCCAAAAGAATGAAAGCTCTGGATTTTTGCATAATACATATTTCTTCTTCATTCCTCTCTTGTCTCCACATGAATGTTCACTACTTGTTCCCATGCAACATGGTTTAAGCGGATTCTCAAAGTTTGAATTTCCTATCCATGTCAAAATAAGAAAAAGAAAGAGAGATTAATTACTTATATTAGTGGTGAAAATCAATAAATAAAAGTAATCAAATACATTATATATAAAACCAAAAAATTGTGCATGTTTAAGGTGCAAATTAGTTAATGCTTAAAGTGCATATTTATTGCCACTAAAAGCCTTTATTGTTGTAGTGTTACTGTTGTTGGGTGTTTGCCCTGATTTTCTAACCATAATTGATTATTTCTTTTTGTAAAAGGAAAGCACAAATCTTTCATAATTGACTAGTCTTTTTTCTTGTAGAAAAAGGTTTATGACTCTATAAATAGAGGTTCATTCCTTCTAACTTGGTAGCATTCACAATGTAATCATAAGGGCTTTGAGAGTTTTGTTTAGGGAGAGAATTTGTGAGACACAAGTGTTACGGTGGCACTTGTGTGAACTTCCTTTTTATTCTGAGTGAATTTTGTGACGTTGTTTCTCTCAATATTGATTCTTTCGAGGTTTGTGTTGCTAGCTTCCGCATGACACCTGATTATTTTGGTCCTAACAACTGTTGGGCTCGTATAGCCCAAAGATACTCTTACATGGTGTGATATTGTCCGTTTTGGGCCAAGCCCGCACATTTTTCCTCAAAAGGTCTAACACCATTAAGAGATCCTACACCTTATATGTAGTTTCCCAATCCTTTCAGCTACTAATGTGGGACTTTTGTTCGCACACCCAACAGTTAATATGGTAGTGATCGAAGACACATAACTAAGTTGTGACATACTAAACTGAATGTGTGATATAGCTCAAAATATACAAATGATCGAAATGTTAAAGTCTCACCCGCCAAATTATGACACGTAATCTAAACTTTGTGTGAGAATTTTTAAACATATATAGTTTCGTAATTTTAGTGTTATAGATAAAGTTTAGTAACCATAGGTGAAAATAGCCTAAAAACACTCGTACATGCATATACTCTATGTATTATTACCTGGATGGTTTTGTTGTATATCCAATGCAGACATGAAGGCAGTGTAGAGATCAAGAATGAAGAAATTTTGTCTACCAGTTTGATTGTTGAGTTTCTCTATAATTTGATGCAACATTTGATTGTGTAATATTGATAGAGAATTGGCTGATTCACTGCAATTCTCATAAGAAGAAGCAATAGTCATTTGAGGCAAACAACCTATGGGTTCCATTGCTGTTATGAATATTTTTTGAACTCCCAATCCATGTATTCTTCTAAGGTTCAATTCAAGTTGACTTAAAATTGAATTAGTTACATTGCCCAAGTCCTGCACCAGAAAAAAAATAATTAATATGTAGATTAATGTTTTACATAAAGTGATCTAGAATTTTATTATAGCAATAATAACTAGAATAAACTGATTAATGAATATTGTTTATATTTAGAGAGGAAATTGTTTATATTAGTTAAAACGACATGTAAAATGAGTCGGAGTGTTATGTTTGTGGGTCTGACCGCGGGGTGACCGGGGGCACATCCTAAAGTAGTCCAAAAATAACTTGGAAAATAGCTTGGAGCACATCCTAAACATTTTAGGATTAGGTTATTTTGCATCCCTATATAAACATGGCTTTATTGGAGTATCTGTATGAGTTGGTGACTGACCGTGAGTTTTCTTGAGGGTCCCCACGTAAAATTGTGTGTTGTTTTGTTTCATTATTATTGCTTTCATTAGTCGTTGTCTCACAACACAGAGATGATTAAAGAATAATGAGATCAGGAGCAAGAGAACAACAGCTAGCTGAATTTTTATTTTTAAAGTAATTAATTAGGTCTATCAAGCAACACATGTCATCATTTTTCTTCCCTAGCTAATCAAGACATTTCTTGCTTCTAATATGGGTGGTTACTCATCTGGTGTCCGGTACACGTATTGAGCGGTCTAAATCTGAATTTCACATTGAAAAGTCTCACATAATTGGGGGTAAAACATTTCCTAACAAAGGCGATTCCGTACTCAACAAGGCTTGAATTCGAGATCTCTAATTAAGAATAAAGGAGACTTTTTTTTTTTTTGTTGTTGGTGCTTGTATGGGCTTCTCAAAGACACTTGCTAGGTAGCCAAAGCAAGAGAATAAGGCCATATAGATGACCAAACAATTCTTGTACATATAGCTAGGTAGGGTTAGTTTAACAACTTAATTAAATACCTCCATGTTGTTGTTATTTTTGGTGAGGAAAGTAGCATAGTCATTGCCTGCCACAGACACAAGAGCAATAGAAGAACTCATGTTCTCCTTGTTGTACACTTGTTCATCTTCTTCAAGAAGTTGTTGGAAATAATTTATTTGTGTTGTCATATTTGGTTGGTTAACAAAAGTGTTGAATACACCTGTGCCTCCATATGCAAAATTCACCCCATAATTATTATCCCTTTCATGTGATGATCCTTTCCTATTAGCATAAGGTTGTGGAGATCTTATGCCAAGAAATGAAGCTGCATTGATTACAAAGTCATTAATTGCAAATATCTTTTGTTTGATATGTTATATAAAGCGATAGTGAAATAAAATTAAATAATTGAAAAAAGTTATAAGAAAACAGCTATGTAAGAAATAAAACTTGGTAAGATCTAGTTGGATGCAAAGGCGGAATCTAGAGATTTTTTTAGAATAGGGTGCACCACTAAATAAAGGAGAAAAAAGAAAGTATTAAGTGAAAATCGTTTCATTGAGCGATGGGTAAAATTCTTTGCAGACGACTTAAATACGCGACGGGGTATTGTAAGTGGCAGAGTGACCTTGCTGCCATGATCAACTAAAATTCAGCGCTTTATCACTCCGATTCGTAGCTAAAAAAAAGTGAAAATTGTTCCTTGTTACTCTGAATAAATAGCTCAGCATTAAATCAAGTGCATCATTCAATCTTTGGGAACATGAATCCAACAGATTATATTAGATCAATTCTAAGAAATATGTATATAAAATACTTAATTTTGCAAAAAGACCATTGGTTCACGTGTAACATATATTTGAAAGTAAATTCAACCCCGATTGGAACTTAGTCTATATTGATCCTACACATCTCAACTCAAGTAATCTTTAGAAAAGTTAAATGTTATTAATTCAAACTCATGATTTTAATCTGTCTTAATTCCGCTCATTTGACGCCTCTAATATTCTCCAACAGAATATAAAGAATTAAAAAGAAGAGAAAAATAAAGGACAGATACACAAAGCCTCCCGCATTAGTAGAGCTTAGAAAAGGGTCGCACACCCAAAGGGTCGATGTGATGTAAACAGCTTAACCTAATGCAAACATTAGTGACATATGTGATGTAAACAGCTTAACCTAATGCAAACATTAGTGACATAGACGATGTTACGTACCAATAAAATCAGTGAGTACGAGGCCATCAGAGAATCTTCCAGAAGGATAACCAGGATAAGTGAAACCATAAGGTTCCTTCCAAGAGCTTGACATAGATTTTGGCCAATTCCCAGTATCTACATATGAGTCTCCAAAAACAAACAACTTAACATCACCATGTTTATGTTTCCCATGTTGTCGTTTGAGTACAGCATTAACTTCCTCAATCATGCCCACTGCAACAAATTAAAGAAAAATAGCACTTAATTAACATACTAAATGTACGTACCTTGAAATATATATATATATATATATCTAATTCTACATGTACTTTGTTTATATATATAAGGTTCGAGCTCGAAATATTATTAGATTCTATCGAACTTGCAAATCGATATAGTTGGATTACCTCCGGGTATGTGCAGAGGTGGATGCAACCTTGTTTACCGAATTCGTTCCAATTATTTATGTGATGCATTTTAACTGGCCACAAATTTTAAGGCCAATATCAGATATGAATATACAAGTCATCTGATATTTGTCTTAGTATATATATATATTATTGAGCTTGGTATATTGAACTCCTAATTAAGGACGGAATAAAAAAATTAAAGTTAAATTATTTTTAAATATAAAAATATATACCTTTTTTTCTTGGACATACTAAAAAAAGTGTATTACATGAACTAAACCAGACGTAGTAGTAATTTCAATGAGAAGCATAAAAATAAGTAAAAGGAGTAATAAAATTATGATACATGCACACTAAATTTTGGATCCATAAATGTAGAAGTTCAATAAATTCAATAGTAACTAATAACTTAAAAGTTGAATCCATTAGATCTAAATTCAAAATCAGAAAGAAAAAAAAAGGGGAATTACAAGGGAAAAATCAAACCCTCAGGAACAAAGTGAAAATTAAGATAATTAATCAACTGAGCTACTAAGATTTCTCACAAACAAGGTGAAATCCGCGTCTTCTTGTGGACTAAGCAAAAACGAAAAAAAAACAAAAAAAAGAAAACTAAGCTACAAGAATTGATGAGTGATGAAATTAAATTACCAGCAGGAAAAGTGGTCATATAAGTGAAGATAATACATAAGCAGCAGATGAAGTATGCTTTGTTTTCCATTTGAGTGAATCTGCAAGAACTAAAAACGGTGCTATGAATTAAAGACTCTTCTTGAATGTGTTAAATTTTAAAGGACATAACATGCAAAACAAGAAGAATATTATTGAAATAAAGTTTGTGTGTATATATAGGGGGTCCTTTTTAATTTGAAGTGTTACGTGTAATAAGATAACTTAATTAGCGTGGAATAGTGTTCATTAAATTTCGTAGCTCCCTCTTTGTTCAAAAGTAAACACAAGTTATCCATATTTCCTTTATTAGTTAATCTAACATTTAGGGGTCGTTTGATACGTAGCTGGTTAGAACTATGCAAGTATTAGTAATGTAAGTATTAGTTACGTAGGTATTAGTTATTCCATTTTCTGCATACGATAATACATCAATTTCCTTATAGCTTATACATGTATTAGTTATGCGATTTTCTAAATTATAAATCAAACATCGTATTAATTTAATACGTAAATAACTTTACTTCCTAACTAGCTATCAAACATTGTATAACCTATACAAAAAATTAATACATCAATCGTGGATTTGTTGATGCCCACTTGAATTCACATCCATGATAAAAGTGCTTGTCCTTTTTTTGTCAAAGTTATTTCTTTTTTAAAACTACAAAAATTATTATTCAATCTTAAACTATGGTATATATATGGTGCAGGAAATTCTTTTATTTACAATTGATTCATTCAACTTTTTCGTTTGCTCATAATAATAAATCACTATAACTATTTTGCATCAAACATTTAGCATTAGTAAATGATACTCAAATAAGCGAATAACTACCCTTTGATTTAAAATTACAGAGGTAGTTTTAGAAAAAGAAATTGTGAAATATAATATCATTTCTATTGTTAAAAGACAAACATGAATTGTTTCGAGCAAAAATATATCAAAAGACTTGAAATATCGAGAGGAGCTCATATCAAAATTTTGAGGCTGTTTAGAGGAGATTTGAGTTAGCCGAGAATGGAAAAAAATCAACTCGTTGAGGAAGATAAACTGTTGCAATATATAAATATCGTATAAATAGTGTTTATAAATGTATATATATCTCTGATACATAGTTATACATCATATATACACGATTATATACTATTTATGTAATATCCATGCATTACAAAATTATCTATACAACATCAATACATTACACATACATTACATAACTATTTATACATATATACATATGCAACCATTTAGAAAAAGAATTTTGTTACCTGTAGAGTTAGGTAAGAAGCTCTTATCATTATACTCTAAGCCGAGATCTATTGGAAACAATCTCTTTATCTTGTAGGAATAAGTTAGCGTATACATTACTCTTTTCAAACTTCAGTGGTGAGATTACACTGCGAATGTATTATTATTATATTATTATTATTATACTCCCTTCCACTCATATTATATGATATTTTTAGTTTGGACACACGCTTTAATAAATCCATTACTCATAAAACATGAGAGGCATTTCGCTAAATTACCTTTGATATAGTTTCTTATTATATAAAAATTCACTTATCTAACCAAAAATAAATTTGAGAAAACAATTAATACCTTCTTCGTTATATAAAAAAAATTATTTATTTTGAATTAAATATAAAAGTTAAAAAAATTGTATAATATGCACAGAAAGGAGTAAAACAATTTTAATTAAAATTAAATTATTTAATTTGATGTAAACATAATATTTACCTTTGGTTTATGTGGAAAAGAAACAATTTCCTATTAATCATAAATTCATAATCGAAATAGGAAAAAAGGGAAATTAATACAAAGAAAAAACAGAAGGAGAAAAAAAAAAAAAAAAGGAAAGGAGGAGGAATTGCCAGACTGAATTTTCTGGAATTTGTGATCTGGAAGTGGACAGCACCAATTCCAACTCCAAATTTTCCTTTTCTATATCTTCCAAATTTTGCATATATATAACGTGTGCGTTGAAAAGTTGAATTTCCAGGTGAATTTTTTATTTTCCATTGGAGCTGATTTTTTGCTAATTTTACAGGTTTATTGATTTCGTTTCCCTCAATTTCAAATACCCTTTTCGTATTTGTTTTGGATTTGCCTTTGCATAACTAGAATTATAAGATTTAATTCATCAGTTATAACTTGTATATGTCGGTTTCTTGAAATATTAAGGTTATTTCTGAGCTGGGTTTCGTTTATTTTGATCAGATGCAAAAGGGGTTGTTGGTTTTTTGGATGAAATAGCTAAAAAACAAAACCTTGGTGTATGGGGTTTGTTGATTTTGAAGGAATAGTTGAAATATAAGAAGTTGATTTCTGATTGAGGAAAAAATCTCTTGTTTGCTTTCCTTTTTTGAACTGCTTTGTATTGTTTTTACTTGAACGGGGGATATCGGAAACAGTCTCTCTAACTCATAAGTTAGGGTAAGCTCTGCCTACACACTATCCTCTCCGGACTCCGCTTGTAGGATTACACTGGGTATGTTGTTGTTGTTGGTTTGGAAGAACTAGCTAAAAGAAGAACTTGGTCTCTGGGGTTTGTTGATTTTGAAGAAATAGTTGAAATATAATAAATTGGTTTCTGATTGAGGAAAAAATCTCTTGTTTGCTTTCCTTTTTCGAACTGCTTTGTATTGTTTTTACTTGAGTTGAGGGTCTATAGGAAACAGTCTCTCTACCTCACAAGGCAGGGGTAAGGTTTGCATACACACTACCATCTGCAGACCCCACTTGTGGGATTACACTGGTTATGTTGTTGTTGGGTTGGGGAAGAATTTTGAAGATTGAACTTGGTTTCAAGTTTCAAACTAGAATTGATGAGTGATCGAATCGAGTTATATATGTTGTTTACTTGAAATATACAGATATTTTCTGAGCTGGGTTTCTTTGATTTTGATCATATGCAACAAGGGGTGTTGTTTTTTGAAAAACATAATTAAAAATAACAATCTTGTTGTTATTCATGCTTGTTGGCTGTTGCTATTGTCCGTATTTTTCATCTGTTTTGAGCTGAGGGTCTATTGGAAATAGCCTCTCTACCTTCTCAAGTCAGGGGTGAAGTCTGCGCACACACTATCCTCCCAGACCCCACCTGGGTTTGTTGTTGCTTGTATAGTTAAAAATAACAACTTTGGTTTCTTGACTGAGTTGTTTTTGGTGAACAGAAGATCGTAAGAAAAGTAAGACTTGTGGTGGATTGAGGTGTAGTTTGTTGAACGTGGGTTCGGTTTGCTTGTTAAAAGTTTCAAGCTTTGAATTTTGCATGAGGTTTGTGAATAAAAGATGTATAGCAATTTCAAGGAGCAGGCAGTAGCTTATGTGAAGCAAGCAGTTGATGAAGATAATGCTGGGAATTATGCAAAGGCTTTCTCTCTATATATGAATGCTTTGGAGTATTTTAAAACTCATCTGAAGTATGAGAAGAATCCTAAGATTAAGGAAGCAATTACCCAGAAGTTTGTGGAATACTTGAGGAGGGCTGAGGAGATTCGTGCTGTTCTAGATGAGGGAGGTGGTGGGCCGACGTCCAATGGAGATGCTGCTGTTGCATCGCGCGCAAAGTCAAAGCCAAAGAATGGAGGAGGAGAGGGTGATGATTCAGAGAATGTAAAGTTAAGAGCTGGACTTAATTCCGCTATTGTAAGGGAGAAGCCTAACGTGAAATGGAACGATGTAGCAGGGCTTGAGAGTGCCAAGCAGGCATTGCAAGAGGCTGTTATACTGCCGGTTAAGTTTCCTCAGTTTTTCACTGGTTAGTCCTCCCCTTTTTCTTTTCTTTGTTTTTGTACATAAATTAATAAAGAAGTGAACTAAGGTTTAAAGATGTTGCATCATTCCTCTGGCTCTGTGGATTCATGTATATGGTGATATGACCCAGGAACCACACATCACTAACTGTATTTATTCATTTTTATTTCTGCAATTTTCTTCCTAAACAATGGTTATCGCTTTGAAATTGCAAATGAAAGATTCTGTTGGTGAAACACTAATTAACATAATTGCTTGATCTATGCAAAAGTGAGAAGGAACTTGTGTGAACTATTAGTAACTATTTGTATTGTAGTATTATGTCTAACAAGGATTAATTTATTGTCTAACTAACTGGACTAATCGGATGACAAATACCAAGATTACCTTTGATTAATGGGATGGATGACCATCAGAACAGCGAAACAGCTAATATGATTGGCTTCATATAAGTGACACTATTTAAAGCATTGTCTAAAATTCTTGACACTATTAAAAGTAACCAAACAAAAGTTTATAAACACTAAAGCCTGGAGTTTTATAGAGGAATATCATAAAAACTGAAAAATGCAGTTCAGAGAGGATAAAGTTTTTGGGTATAATTATTTATTCCAAGTGTCTCTAGATGGTTTGTACTAGTAATTAACATCTTCAGTTCAAAGTTATCTTTGGCTTTCAATTTTGTAGCATATTTTTTTGTTTATATCAGTCTACTGTACTGTCTGTTCAATATCTTATGTCTATCTTCCCCATATGTTGGGGATAATGTTTCCACTTTATAATTTTGGTACACTACTTTCCACCACCTCATCTATATTGTAATAGGAATGTAAGTAAGTGCGGAAGTCTGCCCTTAACTCTTATATCCATGACAATTTTCCTCTTAAACTAAATACGATTGCATTGTCATCTCGAACTTTAAAGTGAAGTAACTTCCATTTTTATAACATGTTAAAAGATGAGGTTCTGCCATACTATTTCAATCCTCGTTGTCATTTCTTCTTCCTCTCCTCTTTCTCCTTTACCTGTCTACCTTTTTCCAACCAGCATCCACTTGTTGGACCTGCAGTTGGCTCTTATATTGGAAAGAGGGCTGAGGGGGAGCAGGAAGAGAGGAGATAAAGAAATTAAGCAGCATGGGATGGTGAAGGGGATGAGAGACTTCATGGTTAGGCTGAGGATGGATCTCTTAGTGAAAACAAAAAGAAAAAGAACCTCCAATGGCAGCCTGGAGAGAGGGAGTTAGATGAGGTTGAGGTAAGGTTGGAAGTGGGCTATACTGTTGGGAATTAGCAACAACAGAAGTAGGAGGATGAACAACATAGGGGAGAAGAATTTGATAGTTAACTGGAGGCTGCCATGGTGGTGGGAGAGTAGTAAATAGAAGAAGGGAAGGGAAACAATAAAAATGGTAGGAGGTTTTGTATTCGTGGTTTACCTCAATTTTATCTGGGATGTTTTAAGAAAGAGGCTGTTGACCACACTTTTTAAGTTTAAGAATGAAAATGGTAAAAGATTTAGTTTAAGGGGAAACTACCACAGTTGTATAAGACTTGAGCGATATTTGTTCTCCACAGCTTGGTTTTCCTTTTTGAAGTGTAAGTATGTGATCAGTTGCTTTCTTTTTGAAACCAAGTACTGGGACCACTATCGTGTTTTAACCTTATATATCAAAATGGTGAAAAGAGTCAGACAAATGATGGATTCCTGATGAGAAGTCGATAACTGTCTGAAAATATTACGTAGAAGTCTTTTTTGTTCATAGCTTCTTGAGTTAACATTCCTGCTCCATTGTGTACTTTCTTATTAGGTAAGCGTCGACCATGGAGAGCCTTTTTGTTATATGGCCCACCTGGAACAGGAAAGTCATACCTAGCAAAAGCTGTTGCTACAGAAGCAGATTCAACCTTTTTCAGGTAAGATGAAACTGGTGTGCGAGATTCAGGCTCTTCTGCGTTTTATTAAATGGAAAAGGTTATATGTATTATCAAAATCTTCTTCTTGTGTATTTCCCCTTGCATCACTTTGGGACTCTCTACCTTCAAGAAAAGATATGCTTTCAATACCATTTAGTTGGAACGATTTGTGTATATCTTAGTATCTGTTATTGTTTAAAGTGCAATAACATTGAATGGAAGTAAAAAGTAAGGACCATACACAGTGGAAACATCTGCTTGTTAATCCATTACCGTTCATCACTCCCCCAAATCCGAGCATGCAAAGACACACTACCTGCCAGAGGAAGAGTTAGAGAGACTAGAAATCAGTGTTTTATTCTACCTAGTATCTTAGACTGCTTTAACAGATGAACATCATGGATTTGACATTATCCTGTTTCGGATATGCAGTGTTTCTTCATCAGACCTTGTTTCAAAGTGGATGGGTGAGAGTGAAAAGCTTGTGTCTAATCTATTCCAAATGGCCCGAGAAAGTTCTCCTTCAATAGTATTTATAGATGAAATTGACTCCCTATGTGGCCAAAGAGGTGAGGGTAGTGAGAGTGAAGCATCAAGACGTATCAAAACTGAGCTTCTTGTACAGATGCAGGTAAATTATGTTCCGAGGATATATTGGAAATGCTTTGTTGATACTTTGAGTTCTTATTTTCAACTATTTAGCTATGGCAGAATTATTCCTAAGCAAACTCGTCATAGACTTTTTGCTTGGAGTTACATAGGAATAGTTTTTAGATATTACACCTTATATCCTGGTTTGGTATGGGATTTGAGAAAAAACTTTATTCAATAGGATAGTTCTTTGAGTCTTCATTTTTAGTTTTTTATTTTTGGATAGATGGAGTTCAGAGTGTTCTTAAGCAATTGTGGCGAAGTTAAGAGATCTTAGGTTTTCATGCTTCCTTTGGCTTTGAATACCATTACAACCTAATGGTATGATCCTTGGGAACTTGGGGAAACTCCTTCAACTTCCTTTCCTCTTGCCAATGCTTTTCGCTTCTGACAACAGCCGTCATTTTCAATTTTCTCGAGCCTCTTTTGTTCTTTGACCTTTTCTAAGCCATCATGCAACATAAAGCCCTTTCATTCAACCATTCCCTACCTTTTTTTGCGGTGCATTTTCAGAATTTTGAACTCTGTAACTACTGCGAGCTTCTCTTGCATCAGAAACGTTTCATTGCAGTTATGAAGTTCTCTTATTCTTGTCAACGCTCAGAGCTTGCAAAATGAGTTTATCTAAAGATTATACAAGGAATTTTTGTTATATAACTAGAAATGGACTCTGCTTGTTGTAGAAAATTTTCAATAAGAATTGGACATATTAAACAAGAAACAAAAGTGAATGTTGAGGAGAAAAAGGAAACACCCAGGTTGGTTGAACATTGATTGTGCTGGATTTTTAAAATATGTCTGCATCTGGAGAGGATAAGTTCTGACTTTGCGGTTCCTCTATGTTTAAATTGTTGGGAGATATATCAAAATGACTTTTAGGTCCTTCCTACTTTTTCTCTTTAGTTAAATCTTACCTCTGGACAACATCACGCAATTCATGGAACTTTTTCATGCATCTCTCTCTACTTGTGTTTGTCTTCCATGGTTTACTTCTCAATTTCAAAGTACTTTCCATTTGCTTTATGCTTACTATCGACAAAGTTCTTGCAGCTTTTCCTTCTTAATTTCAAAATACTTTTCCATATTGCTTTAGGCTGACTATCTTCAATGCCTTCTAGGGCGTAGGGCACGATGATGACAAAAAAGTTCTTGTTCTTGCAGCGACAAACACTCCCTACTCACTAGACCAGGTTAGAAGGGCCTTTCAACACTCTTTAACTTCATGCTAGAGATATTTCTCCTTTCCTGTCTAACGAGTAGCTTTCCCAGGCTATTAGACGGAGATTTGACAAAAGAATATACATCCCCCTACCAGATTTGAAGGCAAGGCAGCACATGTTCAAGGTACAGGGGAATATTTTAAGCATATAAGGAATCCTCCTGGAGCATTGGTCTCTGGTGCTGCGACATACTAATCTTATTACGTTCATGAGCAGGTACATTTAGGAGACACTCCTCACAACTTGACAGAAAGTGATTTTGAGCAACTAGCTCGGAAAACAGAAGGTTTTTCAGGTTCAGACATTTCTGTGTGTGTAAGTATCATAGTTTTAGCTGAAATAGTTTTTGAAGCACTACTGTGTTTTATTGAGTACTAACTAGTCTACTAATATCCCAAGCAAATCAGTCAGCAATGTTTCTCAAAGGTAGCTGAAGGTGCTTGCTTTTTTCTCATCTTCCTTCAAACAGGTGAATGAAGTCTTGTTTGAACCTGTACGTAAAACTCAAGATGCTGAGTTTTTCATCAAGACTAGTGATGGGTTGTGGGTGCCTTGTGGACCTAGACAACCAGGTGCCATTCAGACTAATATGCAGGAGCTTGCAGCAAAAGGCCTAGCTTCAAAGGTAATGACATGGGCTGCTTCTGGCAGATCTGCCGACTACATTCTGATATTAGTTGTAGTCCTGCCTTATATGATGCCACCTGTATTGTGCCATGGGTAACTCTCCAAATTAACTGCATACAACATGCAATTGAAATTTACATCAAACTTGCCAGCAGATGCGATGGTGTCACACCAAGATTACAATAAGACATGGCAGAAGCCCAAATAGTTTTTCTAGATATCAATAGCCTTCCTCACTAAACTTAATTTTCACTTCCCCCATAAAAGTTATTTCTGTGGATAGTTTCTGTATTCAGATAGGGCAGTAAAATAGTCACATTCTGTTTTTATGTAAGAAAACTTTTGGGGGGAAAAGTTCGGGGTGGCTTTGAGCCATAGAAGACGATCCACAGCATTCTCTGGCCTAAATTCCTCTGAATATGTTTCTTGAAGCTCTTCAAGTCCCTTGGGATCTGAAACTTATCAGAAGTCAAAATGTAAGAGATGTTCCAGCAAATTTGAATATCTTAAAAAAGAAAGAGGGGGAGAGGGAGTTGAAGGAAGAGAGCTCTCCATCAAAAAGCTTCTCTGCTTCCTATATCTCAGTTCACTTAGAAGAACCCCAATCCCCAGAAAAGTTTCATGACTAACCTTCATAAAGTTGAGAGGATAGGACTCCAAAAAATTTGCCCGATAAATCAAAAATTTATTAAAAGAAGGATGAATTAAAGTTTGCTGTGGAAGTAAATACTGAAAACCTCCAAGGTTTCTGCTGTCTGCAAAGTTGCTTATTAAACTATTAAAATAAATTCATTAGGGAAGCTCTTAAACGGGAGATTATTCTTCTATGTGGCAATTGAATTGGCAGGGTATCCTCGTATTTGCATTTCTTGACCCAAGAGTTTTGACATAAGCATGTTCTACTTTAGAGCCGAGGGTCTATCAGAAACAATATCTACCTCCCAAGGTAGGGGTAAGGTCTGCGTGCGCTCTAGCCTCCCTAGACCCCTCTTGTGGGATTACACTGGGTATGTTGTTGTTGTTGTTGTTGTTGTCATGTCCTACTTTTAAGTCAATTCAGACTCATGTTGCCTAAATTATTTTTCTCTGTGAAGTGTATGGTTCTTCTGAATAGCTTCCCTCTAGAGAGAATATTTTAGGAACAACTTTTTGCTAATGCAGTATGGTGGTTTGTTGAATACCAATTATTGGTTGGTATTGTTGCAGATTACACCACCACCAATTAGCATAAGGGATTTTGACAGAGTGCTATGGAAACAGAAGCCAACAGTAAGCAAAGCAGATCTTGAGGTGCACGAGAGATTCACGAAGGAGTTCGGTGAGGAAGGATGACTCTTTGGTTTGCTATACAATTATGTAACTATTATAGCAGTGAAATATTTCAGAGTTAGTCTTCGCTCCAATAAAACCTAATAGCATGTGAAAAAGAGAAATAATCGGTCCTGGTTCTTAATTTAAGAACCATTGAGCTGATGTTTATGATTACTGCTTTGCTGTACAGCTTGATGTTAGTTTGTCAAAAAACATTTTATGAAATTTTACACGTCAAGACCGTCGTACACTGGTAAAGGAACATCAATATCTCTGATGGAATGAAAGAAATGTTGTTTTTGTATTAACAAGCACATTGTATGTTACCCTTTTTTCCCTTTTCCTTTCATTTTTGTTATCTGCCCTTTCCCTGTTGTTGAGGTACATGTAATAGACTTCTCCATATAATAGGTGAGATCTGAAGCATTTAGATGTTTTGATGATCTCAATCCAGTAATCTTCTCAGGAGATGGCCATTCATGGATATTTCTGGTTAGGCCTTTGAACAATTCCATATGATTGCTACACGCGTTTGAAGAAGTGTTTGTTAGTAGTTTTTTTGTGATGGTTCTTCTCCTATGATCTCCACTTTTTCCTGGAAAATGACTTCCGTCATACCAAACACCTGTTTAATTAATGTTTGAGGAGTGACTTTTTGAACCTTTGAGCTGTATTAAGATTAATAGTAGTACCAGAAAAAATGGAGAAGATAGAGGTAAATCATCTGCAGCTCTACAGATGTGTTTCTCTGTTCAGAACTAAATATCATTAGGACAATTTACAAGATTCTGCAATATAGAGTGTCATTGCAACAACAACAACAACATACTCTGTGTAATCTCACAAAGTGGGCTCTGAGAAAGGTAGAGAATACACAGACCTTACCTCCCCTAACTCAGAGGGTAGAGGGTAGAGTGTCACTGCATGGCTTTCAAAACTGACTATCATTTAAGCAGCAAATGATTTGATCTCTGGTCAAAACTTACCCGCATAGAGTTCTATGTTCACACTAAACCAATGGATGCATGATATGTGTTTGAACATACACAATTATCACTTAACCATGGTTAATTGATGTATATTTTCATTTCGTTAAATCACTTAACTTAATCTAGTCTCTTTTCTACAATATTATCTAGCTGCTCCTGGTCGTCCTCTGCTGTATTTTGGAGGATTTGTCTTAGCAACATCAACTGTTATCATCCAGCCATTGATGATCTGTGTACATAAAATCAACAAACTTATCATTTCTGTTGTTACCCAAATGATTTTGTGGAAGTGAAATAAACACTTTGTTCCAAGATTACCTTGCCATTCATCTCTTTGAGAGCAGCACTTGCTGCCTCCACTGTTGTGTACTCGACAAACGCATAACCTTTTGACCTCTTGGAAATTTTGTCCATGATGATTTTGACTGTTTGGACAAAGAGAAAGATTTATGAGCAAATTATTTTCTTACAACTATATATTGTAAAGAACATCTTCAGACAACAAGAATAACCACCTTCACCAAGTTCACCATAGCCTTCAAATGCTGCACGTAGCGTTTTCTCAGACGTATAGAATGACAAACCTGTCCAGAAAAAGTGCTTTGCAAATAGTTAGATCATGAAAATAAACAACTCTCTGCAGCAATGTAATCCCTTGTGCTAAATGGAAAAGGAGTAATGTTTTACTATGTGTAAGAAATAATCAACACTTTTTGGAGGTGAATTTACACATGCAACTTACCAGTCACAAAAAGCTTCTTGGTTCTAACATCTGTTTCCTCATTTGATGCTGTAGATTCCTGGGAATCCTGACTCAGCTTCAAATTCCCACCTGAGATAAACCATGATTATTCAAACTTCCCAAAATGGAGATATTGCATGTAATTACCAGAATATTTAGGACAGAATAGCAGAAGATAACACTACTTTCTTTTGTTTTCTTTCTGAGAGAAAAGATAACACCAGTGTCTTTACTTATCATGCTTTCATACTTTACAAAAACTAGTCAATAGAAAGTGATACTCCCTCCGTTTCAATTTGTTTGTCGTATTATCCCTTTCAAAAAGAATATCTCTTTCCTTTTTTGGTAACTCTGTAATTCTAACTTTCCACATGACATGTTTAAGATCGCAAGATTAAAGGGCATTTAAGTACATTCTATTATCTTTTAGTTTAAGATCACAAGATCCAAAAGTCTTCTTCACTTTCTTAAACTCCGTGCCAAGTCAAAACCAGACAAACAAATTGAAACGGAGGGATTACTCTCAATTTCTTCACTGATAAACAGAGGGATTTTTAACACAAGCCCAAGTAGAGCTTCCTAAGGAAAAATAAAATTTCATCTATAAGAAACTTATACAAAACAGAACTTTTAATACCTCGTTTTATCAACTGATATTAAAGAGCAGAAACCTCTCACTCAAAAGAGCATGCACAGGAAAATTTGAAAGAAAAAAATCTTTAAGTTGAATTAATCCTGATATACTAGATCTCTTTTTGTTCAAATGACTTCCTGATATAGTATATTACTATGTCAAAATAGAGAAAAGTCAATAATTTTATGACATTTCACATATATGGTTTGAAATTATTCTATTCTAGTCGACCCAATCCTCAACATCAGAGATGTAGCATTCAACAGGTTAAAGTCAGATATGATCTCTAACCTCCATAGTCTTTATTGTCTGAGTCAAAATCTTCATCTGGCTGAACAGCCAGAACACCAGGCACTCCTGTGATGGTACATCAAGGCATTTACTGGCACTGTTAGAAAAATTACTATACATATTACAGGTAAGATTACTAGTATGAAATGATATCCTCACCAGCTAATTCTTGAGCACACGCCTCATCTAATTCGCAACAAAACCCATAATTGGATTGCCAGGACACATGATATAAGCACATCTGTGCATCCTTTTCACTATCATAAACCAATCATTCATTTAGCAAACTGTAGATGATGAAGTGGAAATAACAATATATTAACACTCAGAAACAAATACTTACTTCCCAAGAACTTTTGTTAGAACTTGAACATAATAATCAACCACTGGGCCTTTTCTTATGACTCCAACAGATGGCCTGGCCATACGAACAAGCCAGTGTTTAGAAGTCCCAGCCGGAAATAATGAAGAGCCTTCAGTGTATGAAGTGGATAGGGAACTTAACTGACCATTTGGGTAGCTATAGTCTTTCACCATTGAGTTAAAATCAGGGTCAGGTACAACTGATAGTACCCCAGGCATACCTGGTATCCAAAAAAATTACAAAAATGAAGAATTGCTTCAAAGTCTTAGCAAAAATAGGAAAAGTTTCAATAGAACATTGTAAAAATATGTAAGTATTTTACAATTAGTATGTGCTGCGCCTAAATTATGGGGCAATAACAATGCCTTCAATCTTGACTGATATATAGAGGAGGTCATGCAAGAAAGCAGACAAGAAATTTACCAGCAACCTCATCAGCTACCGCATCATCAATGTCGCAGCAAAACCCATATGGGACATTGCAAGAAGCATTATATATACACATTTGAGCATCCTCCTCACTGTTTCATGAAGAACAGATAGTTGCTAAAAATCAGCACCAACTCCAAAAGCAAGATATTTTTAAGAGAACCCTCAAGTAACAACTCTAGCAAAATTCTAAAAGTGGATAGCCGGAAACAAATAAATGGAGCAAGATATTGAAGTACTCCCTCACTAATTGCTTCCTTGACATCCTATATATATGTGTGTAGTAATTTGGATTGTGATTATACGAGCAAAATGAAGAAAAAGAGAGAGGTGCTAAATGAAATGCTTCGAGTGAGAAAAAGAGGTGATGAGTGCTAATATGAGTTTGTGAAGAAAAATTGAGATGCAAAGCTTGAAGAATAAAGCTAATCTTAGCTAGCAGTAGTATAATTCATATTGCAATTATCCAATTATATTTAACAAGAGGTACCAGAGGAGGTCCATCGAGGTTGGCTACTTAAAGCTCTTCTGATATGTATCAATTCAAGGGAAGATTCCACCAGTTATAATCAGAGACACTCTTCTGATATGTATCAATTCAAGGGAAGATTCAACCAGTTATAGTCAGAGACTCTATCTGTCTAGAGACACCAATTCATGGCAGATTTTCTAAGTACTGTCAGTAGCGTTGAGAAGCTTAACGTGCATAATTATGGATCGTGGAGCATAAGGATGCAATATTATGTTTCTGGTCACGAGTTATTGGATAAAATTGGCCGCCCAGATCACCACACAAACTGATGTTGAAGCAGCAAGAGTGTGAAAGGCCTAGGCTGGAAAAGCATTGCATGCACTCAAGGTGACATTCAAAGGATGAATATTTGTGACAAACGAATAACACTAAACAACAAAAGACGTTTGGGATTCCCTAGCACAATTTACAAAAAGAAACGGAACAAAACTGCAGAAACTTAAGGATGAGCTTTTGCCGATTTTACAGTGAAACACGATGGCAAAGACAATGCTATTTTGAAGTTAAATTTCTATATGATTAAATATTACAATTAGACCCAAGAAACACTATAAGAGAGACATGGATTAGAAGAATTATTATTCACGCTTGAGTCCAGAATCTGAAGGCGTATTCATATGCTGGTGGGTCTCAGAACCAACTTTAGTTGAGTTGGAAATTAAGTTGGCAAACAAAGAAGACCTTGAGAAACGGTTGTCAAATATTTCTATAGATGAAGATCTTTTTTTAGCAAAGGGGAAAATAATAAACTCAAGAAAGAGATAACAGAACATCAAATGAAAAGCACGGCTATCAAAAAAAGGAGGCAAGCTCCAAATCAGAAGAAGTGCTATCAACAAAATCAGCACTTTAACAACCGAAGAAGCTATTATCCCGACAATAAGCAAAGAATACATAAAAAAAGGGTTGCTATGCATATACTGTTGATCCAAGAAAGTTGAAAGTAATGTTACCACCTTCACCCAAAACAAACAAGATGAGGAAGAAGATTACGACTTTGAGACCTCCTGTGCACTTGAAGAAAACAGGAAACAGAAGAGGTTATCATCATTACATAGATGAACCAGGAAAAGAACTTGCACTTGTCACAGTAAGTATGAAACTAATTGAATATGATCATGATCACATTACTATTCAGGCAGTTCCAACCGCATGATAGGGTATACGAGATATTTGATCAGCAAGAGTGAGTACCAGAACAGTTGAGTTGTTGTAGTTGTGAATAATTAAAAAAACGCATTTAACCTTATTGGCAAGAGGATGTGTGATGAGTCATGTTTTTAGAACGGAAGAATGATTATGATGTTTGACTAGTCATGATCATGTTGGTTTCAAGAAGTCAACTACAAGATTCAAGAGAATTGGAACAAAAGCTGCAACATAAGCTAAAAGAAGAAGACGGACAAGTAAAATAGCATCTAACCAAGAGGCAAGTGGAAAACCAAATTATCTTTGTATACCGGTAGAAAGAATATAGAGAATCTATAGTACTTTTTACTTCTATTTTTACTTTTTAATAATTTAGTGTAGGATTGAGGCGTAGTAGTTGTTGTTGCTTGGAATGATAACGTGGGCCAAATAAAGTTAGTGCTTGGGGAGAGCATATTAAAGCAAACTTCCAAAGTCAGACACTTTCTAACAGAGCTCTTGACTATTTAGAGGAAACAAACAAATGCAACACATTTATGCAACTGCTCCTCAGTAGATGCTTCCTTCACATCCTATAAACATAAGAGGTAATTTGGGTTGTGAGTGTGTGAGGCACAAAGTTAATTTAAAAAGAGGTGGTACAACAACATGCCCAGTATAATCCCACAAGCGGGTCTGGGGAGGATAGGATGTACTTGGACCTTACCACTACCTTTGTGGGGTAGAGAGGTTGTTTCTAATAGACCCTCGGCTCAAAAGAAAAGTTTACGGAGCAGAAAATTTAAAAAGATGTGCTAAATAACAAAATATAAGTTCTTAGAGAGAAGAAAACAGATGATAGGTGCTATACCAAGTTTGTGGAGAAGCTTAAAGACTGAAGCTAATTTTTGGCTAGCAATTGCCTAATTCAAACTACAAGCCTTCCAATTGCATTCGACAATAGTTACTTCAAACTACCCCCAAAAAAAATAAAAAAATAGCTCTACATCAACAACAACAACAACAACATACTCAGTGTAATCCCACAAGTAGAGTGTACGCAGACCTTACTCCTACCTCGGGAGGTAGAGAGGCTGCTACTGGAAGACCTCGGCTCAAAGTATTTAGGAAAAAAGGGAATACGACAGTGAAGAAAACATGTCAGGAAAGCAGTACAAAGCATTCAGAGAAAGAATCAGTAATAACAGTGAAATAATGTGGTAACTAAAAAAAAAAAGAAATAGCTCTACGAAATTTCCAAATTTTATCAGCATATATTCTACCAATCATATAAGCACTAACCAAAACACCTACAAGAACTTATTAAAACGCATAACGAATCGATTTTTTTTCAAGAATCGATTCAAACACACCCACCTGCCCAATACTCTTTCAAGGGTCTCAACATTAACTCTAGTTCAAATTACAAACCTTCCTATTAACAAATGGCAGCCCGGTGCACTAAAGCTCTCGCTATGTGCAGGGTCCAGGGAAGGGCCAAACCACAAAGGTCTATTGTACACAGTCTTACCCAGCATTTCTGCAAGAGGACCGGAGGTCCTCCTGGTCACGTGGAAGCAACTTTACAAGCCTTCCGATTACATATGACAATAGTTACCTCAAAATACCCAAAACAATAGAAATAGTTCTATGAAATTTCCAAATTTTATCAGCAGATATTCTACCAATCATATAAGCACTAACCAAAACACCTACAAGAACTTATTATAACTCAAAAAGAATTGATCTTTTTCAAGTTAGGGAAACACACAGACCTGCCCAATACTCTTTCAAGGGTCTCAACATAGTAATCAATGACCTCAGTTTTTGAACTGACCCCATTAGGAGGGGTTTCCATAAGAACCATCCAGTGTCGTTGAGTTGTTGTAGAATTTGGCAAACATGGAGAAATGGGTGTAATAATTGAAGAAGAAGAAGAAGAAGAAGAAGCTGTAATTGAAGTTGCTCTGTTTCTTGGAATCACACGGCAAGTACAACAGAATTTGGAAGAGTAGAGATTTTTGGAAGATTTAGTAGGAAAATTAAGTGTGAATTTGAAGTGGGGTTTTAGGGGTTTAGCTGATAATGTTGGGAGTATGGAGAGAGAAGAAGAAGAAGATGATGAGTGAAGGAGAGTCACCTCCATGGCTCCTCACCCTTGAAGCTCATACACTTTGCTCTATCTATCAGAACTGATAAAATGAGGATATTTTAAGAGTCAAGGTTTCATATGTGAGGTAAGTGTGCGAGTTTCCTAATTGAACTATATTATTTATTAAAATGCACTTCAAATTATATTATTTATCAAAATACGTTTTGAAATTAATATATAATGATGATATATTACGTATATAACAGTAGTTCAGCTATAACCCATGTATGTAGCTTTAGGGGGCGCTTCAATAAGATTGGTGACCTAAAGTCAACTTTAACGAGAGGTTTATTTATTTTTTTCGCTCAATATTTTTTAAAAGAAAAATTAACTTATGAATCTAAAATATGTATGGGTTCGAACTTCAAAATTAAAAACAAATCTATTTTGCATGTCTCAAAAATAAATTAATCAAAAAATTTAATACAATTATCAAACACTTGAGTTGTGTTTGGTATGAAGGAAAACATTTTTCATGAAAAATATTTTATGGAAAACAAGTTGATTTCTTACTTATTTTCTCATGTTTGGTTGGTGGAAAATATTTTTCGAAAAATATTTTCTATTATTTGATTGATATGTGAAACACATTTTTCAAAAAATATTTTTTTTATTTTTGATTAGGGAGTAGAAAAATTTTTCTAGGGAATATGTTGGGGGTTGCAGTGTGGTGGTTGGGGGCGAGGGGGGCTGGGTTCCATGGGTGGGAGTAACCAAAAATATTTTTCTTTAAAAAAACAAAAAAAAAAATAGATTTTTTTTGAGGGGGGGTGAGAGGGGCTTGGGCGGGGGAGGCAGAGGTGGTTATCAAAAATATTATATATATTTTTAAAAAAAGTAATTATTTTTTTTAAAAAAAATGAATTTTGGATTGGGTGGTGGTGGTGGGGTGGGGTGGGGTGGGAGGGGGGCTGGGTGAGGTTGGGGTACAATTTTTTTTTTAATTTTAAAAAAGTAAAATTTTCTTTTAAAAAAATTGAGTTTTGTGTGTGTGGGAGGGGGGTGGAGGAGTAGAGGGAGGGGGTGTAGGTGGGGGAATGGGGAGGGGGGGGGGGGGGTTTGGGGTACAAGAAATATTACTTTTTCTTAAAAAAAAAAGTTTTTTTTTTTTGAAAAAATTGAGTTTAGATGGGTGGAGATGGTGGTGGTGGTGGTGTAGGGGAGGGGAGGAGGGGTTAAAGTGGGATGGGTGGATGTGTGAGATGGGGTTAAAATCTATTACTTTTTTTTTAAAAAAAATCTTTTTAAAGAAAGAATTAAAAATTAAAAAAAAAATGGATGGGAGGTGGGGGTGGGGTGGGTGGCAGGGTGGGGTGAAATAGAAAAAATATTTTTTTTAAATTGTGTGAGGTGAAGGTGGAGGTTGGGAGTAGGAGGGTGGAGTGGATGAGTGTGGGAACTTGTTTTCCCTACTTTCATTAGGGAAGTTATTTTTCTTATTTTGGAGGAAAATGATTTCCTAGAGAAAATATTTTCCAAAACTTTTTGACCAAGCAAACACAAAAAAATTGGAAAACATTTTCATTCATACCAAACACACTCTTGATGTAAAATAATCCCTCCCCCCCCCCCCCCCCCCTCCCCCAAAAATTTAGGAGCCTAAAGCTCCCGCTTTAGTGGTTTGGCCCTCTAGCCGGCCTTGGTAGCTCATAAAAATGTGATACTTCAAATATGTTTTTCACCAACTCACTCATATTATAATGGGGTGAAGATTAAAGTTTTCCCATCATTATATACTTACTAAATATTTTTAGTTTTTATTTAGGGCAAGTTAAGTTAAACACCTCTATATTTCACTCAATTTTAAAATACACTTTATATATCTCTAAATCAAATATTTAGGGTTTATTTTTTTTTATTAAAATTAAAATATTTGAATTTGGATACATATTTAATATTAAGATAATATATTTTAATAACATATTTGAATATCAAAATACTGTATTGAAAATAATTTATTTTCTCAATATTTGAATATATAAAATTTATCTTTGTTGAGAATAAATAAAAATAAATTTTAATTAATATAATACTACCATAATAAATAAATTTATATGGTAGTCCATGATGGTTGTGGTTGTTGACTAGTGGTGTCAATTGATGGTAGTAGTGCCACCACCCGTTAACACGTTTGAAGGTCGATTTGCATTTTTTTGATTTTTGACGTTTAAAAATTAATCTCTAGAGGTCGATTTTTGACAGTTTTATAGTAGTGGTGATGGTTTTGATCGAGGGTAGTAACATTGGAATTGTCACATTTTTTTTAAAGATACTTAGGTTGTGATAATCAGAGCGGAGTCAGGTAGAAGTAAAGAGTTTATTCGAATTTTCTTTGGCGAAGAATTATACTACATGTACAAGGTTGAAATTATATATATAATATATGCTATATCTCTCCATGCGTGCGTTGCACGTGATTACCGAGTCATATAGCCAAGATGATTGAGCATCACTTTGACGTTGGATTGTAAACATTTTTTGTAAAACAATAACAACATTATTGATAAAGAACTAAGTAAAAGATTATATTATGAAATAATAAAGTAAATTTGCTTATTGTGACTTGTTTGACAACATCAAGATAAGTTGATATCGTCTAATCCTATCAAGAAGAACAATCAAAGTTTAATTAGAAATATTTTAGTTTTAATTCTTTTTTTAATTAATTTTATGAGATCGAATCATGTAATTAGGTGTATCTCATCTAATATTTTTAATAGACGATATTCATAGTGCATATTCCTTTGATCTATTAATTTCATATATTTTGTCATCTCTAAAACTCTTCTTGTCACATTGTAATTTGTCTTGAAGAGATTATAGTACTTGATTGAAGTACATGAGTGGAACAATGTCTAAAATTATGCATAAAACAAAGAAGCTAAATAACAAACAGTACTCAATTACTCACCAATCTGTACCCCTAACTTGGAAGCCCCATGTCATAATGATAAGTAAATTAGGCTAATTATATAGAGATTATAAAAAAATGACAAAAATAAAAATTACCAATTTAATTACTAGTAGATTTGTTATCTTTTGAATTGTTGAATTGATTAGCACACTACTAATGTAATTGGTAGATATTGAAAAATTCCTTAACTAGAATAGGAAACAAAATTTATATATATATACATATATATATATATATATATATAATAAAAAGAATTGGTGTAATACATGTGTAAATGGAGACTCTTTACATAAAAAAAAAAATCAATAGTCAATTGATATATTATCTCTTAATTTTCCTAAGGATTTCATCTTTATTTTCAGCAAAATCTCTTCGTAAAGTAATAATTGTATGATCATACCTATATTTTAAAATTATAAATTAGATTAACTAATCTATGCAACATGCATGCATGAAAATTTGTGTAGGTTTAACTTACCTTTTATTTGTAACAATTAGCCTTCTTCTGTTGATCCTTTTTTCTCCGCTAAGTGATTTCATTGTAACTAACATGCAAATTACATATTTAAAAAAGTAAGAGACTAAATGTATTGATAAAAGTATCAAACAATATAAACACAAATGATTCATAAAGTCCTTAATTATATAGTTATGAAAGATAGTGTCAATCGTTAAATTTTCTGCCTCTTCCAAGAATACAAAGCTTTTTGCAATATTTAGGGCGAAATTGTTGAAGTCCTTGACAATAATATTGTTAGTAAAAGCTATTTCAACTTCGTGAGCTAAAGAATACTTGAAATTTACACGATCTAAGTGTTCATTAATAATATAATAGCTCTTATCTGGTGAGAAAAAGTTCTTCCACTATTCAACTTAAATATTGAAAAGTGTTGTTTGGATTTTTGTCCCTAGTTATAATTTTAAAGATAACTTGATGTCTTTAATAAAGGCAATACGAATAAGTAAAGAATGTAGGAGTAATATAATTTAAAATGGTATTACCATTTCGTCAACTAATATTATAGTTCTGAAAATGTCATTATGCTTGGAATGTTTTTATGGTTTTATTGATCCTTTTCGAATTACTAATACTTTTATTACCCAATTAAATGAATATTCTTGCAGCTTTTAATAGGTACACATTTTTTTGATATTTCTTCTTTAATAGTCATTTCTTATTGATTTTTGAGATGATTAAAACGTCAAAGACCACAAAATTAATAATATAATATACCTTTATCATGATTAGCATTGTTTTCTTAAATAGGCAATATTTTATAACATTTTTTTAATAAACAGGACATCTCGTGCGGACAGTAGATATCAATTATCAAATAAATGTTTCCAAGCAGATAGATTATTGGAAAGAAATACTCTGTTTCATATTAGTTGGTCACTATATTAAAATAGTTGTCCCATATTAGTTGATCATCTTACTAAATTAGAAAAACATTAATTAAATTTTTTTCATATTACCTTTGCAATTAATTCTTTTTGAAAGTGTTCACACTTGTTTGTAAGGTTCCAAAGAAATTTCTTAAGGGGTGAATTAGTAAAATTATCTTCTTATTTATAATTTTTTAACATACGTATAAAAAGGAAAGTGACCAACTAATATGAAACGAAGGGAGTATCAACATGTAAGTACTTAGGCAATTACTTTGGAGAAAGAGTTGGGGCGCAAACAACATATATAAAGCTATCATTTAGGGAAAAATCTAAAGTATATATAGACATAATCATAAAGGGTATTTTACAAAAAAAAATAAAAAAAAATAGGATGACACACGTGTTAGGGTAGTGCGAGGCAAATTAAACTTTAACTTAAAGAAAAAATTAACTCGGTCAACATTGTGTTTTGCATTCTAAAGGTTTACTTGGTGTAACTGGTAAAGTAGCTATCATGTGATCAGGAGTTCACGAATTTGAGTTATAGTAGAAATAACTCTTATCGAAATATAGAATAAGACTGCGTAAATAAACTCTTGTAGTCCGACCCTTCTCCGAACCCCACACATACTGAAAGCTTAGTACATCGGGCTTATCTCTTCATCAATTTTCTTCTAAAGTAAAAACGTTGTAGAAAATATAATCAAAAGAAAATGTTGAACAATATATAATCGAAGGGGCGTAATGATCAAAGAATAAAATTGTTGTGTAAAGATAATTGAGAGGAAGTAGTAGCCAACTGGATAAAACAGGTGCAAATAATCTCAAATCATGTCGACGTTATAGAAATCTAGCACAAATGATTCTAGAGTAGTTTTAGCAACAAAATAAGAAACCCTTATTCAAAAATCATTTGAGAAACAAAGAAAAGGAGTAATAACATGAGAAGTTTTCTATAATATAAGGTTTTTGGTATGTAAAAAAGAAGCGAACTTACAATCGATTTGGGTATTTGTCAAGGATGTAGTGTGGGAGATCGAATAGATGGACGGAATAGCAACGACATCGAATAGATGGACGGAATAGCAACGACGCATAAAATCTAGTTGTTTGAGAGAAGAAGAAGACAATTATTTGAAGAAGTTGTAGGATATTATACCTATAGGCAAATAGAGAAGATGAAGATTGAGGAGAAAATATGATGGAAGATGTAGGGAGTTCATGCTTTTAACGTTGTATTAAGTATGTGTGTGTCTATATATATATATACATATAATGTTGAATTCTCTAGGCATTTTCGTGTCTTACTTCTTCATATTTTGAACTCCCTTGATGAAAATTCTAGTTCCCGACCATTGGTGGTGATGTTAGCTGATAATATTGGTTAACAGTGATTGATGGTGATAACTAGTGATGGATAATATAACAAATAACCATGATAGTGATTAATAACGGTGGTTGACTATACATGATTGGTAGATGATGGTAGTGGTTGTGGTAATGGTTATTGTTGGTTCTATGATTATAAAATAATGGCTAGTACTAATAGCGATAAGTTATTATATGAAGTATTGGCAATTGTAATTACGTTTGAGGATGGTGATTGTAAGTGATGGATCGAAAATTTGTCATACTCCAACGCGGTATCTTGACTATGTAGCAAATAAATGTAACGAACAACGAAGAATTAAGAAAATTAGAGAAATAAAATGTTCTACCATATAATATTAAAAGAAAACATTAAAATATATCCTAACTTACATTATTAATTAATGAAACAACTACTTTCACAGTAATGTGCAAAAGAAAAATATATAATCAAAGTCCATCCCCACCAACACTTGTGGTTTAGCAACAATCTTGACCGTTTGATCAACCAGCAGTTCATGGATCAAATGGTTCAAATTAATTTTCCCTATGATGGTCAAATTTTGTGAAGCTTTTCAGCCTTGACCAATGGATTAGCCATGGCAATTGCCACCCTTCCCATTGACTTATAGTCAAAGGTACAACCATGATGCTCAGGGTACCTATGTGAACCACAAAATGTGACCCCACACCTACACTTGAAACCCGTTAAACCAACCCGCTTCTGACACGTGGCACAACGATTCGATTGCACCTGAGGTGCCTCATGAGGGTCCTCAGCTGCAATCTCTGACTGCACCTGAGGAGCCTCAGTTGCAGTTTTGTTCTCTCGTGGTTGTGAGACTTCAAGAATTGGACGAGTCTTTTCCATTGCAAGTTGCGCGGTTCGCGATTGTTGTTCTTTCATGCAATAATCCTTGTAGCATTTTGAACAAAGGTTCAAAGTTGTAGGGCTACCAAAGAAGCCACAACTATTAGCACATAGCCTATGCCCTCCCGCTTCTTGCATCCTTTGTTCCTCCGCCATCTTTCTTTCTCTCAAACAAACCGCGACTCTCCAAAAGAAAAGAACAAATTTATATATGAGCGATCGATTTACTCAAATCAATCGCTCAATCCCAAAAACAAGATCGTTACGTACCTTATACCTGTAAACAAAACAAACAATATAATTGACAAAAAATGTGCTTATATAAATAAAATCAAGAAACCAAATCAAAGAAATGAAGTTGAAAATGTGTGTACGTGAATAAGCAAAGCAAAGAGATAGGAGAAAATTATGCTCTTTGGAGAGAGGAAAATGAGAATAACAGAAAAGAAATTGATGGTAAGGAATTATTAATAATAGAGGCTCAAATATTAATTGGAATTTAGAGGACTTTTTGGTGGTTGGTGGGGTTTGAAATTATTAAAAGATGAAAACAAAAGAAATGTATATAAATAATTTATTTTTTTATAATATAAAGGGAACTTTGGATTACTTGGTATTGCCGTTTTAGAAAGATTCTTGAAGATGCCAAAAGTTTAGAGAAAGGGTCCATAAATACTTATTCTTAGTTAGTGTTTACGTCAAATCAAATAATTTAATATTAAAATTAGAATACATTATATTATTTAATTTGACCTCAGCTGACATTTATGTCCTTCAATTTTGGGTATGCATATCACTTAAACTTGTATAAAGTTGAACAAGTAAACCCACGCATCCTACATGGCGTCTCATGGAAATTGTCACACAGGATGTCACGTAGGACGTGTGTGTCTAATTGATCAATTTTATACAAGTTTAAATATCTATTTGTGCACACCCAAAATTGGATAGCACATATGTCAACTGAAGTCAAGTTAAAGGATATGTATGTAATATGTCTTTAAATAATGATTAATAGTCTAATAAGCTAAACTTTCACAATCTACTTATTTTGATTTTTTTTTATCAGAAATGTTCTTTTCAAATGGTAACAAGTTTGTGTTTGATTGATTAATCAGTTTGAAAATCACTTTTATCAATATTAGAGCAGTAATTTTTGATTAGCTAAACTTTCGAAAAATGTGTATGGAAAGAGGTTACTTTTTTCCGCTTCTGAACAACAACTACTCTGCTATTACTCAAAACCATTTTTTTTCCTAAAACCTTTCTCAAACACCGTTAGGGCTCGTTTGGTTGGGGAACAAGTCATTCCGAGATTAATTATCTCAGGATTATTATCTCGTCTTTAATGTGGGATAAAAATAATATTATAATTTTAGGATAAGTTATTTCGCAATTTTTTTCCAATCAAACATAGGATAAACTTATCCTAAAATTAATCTCGAAATTAATTATTCCTTATCCCTCGTACCAAACTAGTCTTTTAACTCTCTAAACTAATCATTTTTTTGTGATGAGAATCATTAAAAGTCGTTGATGCTACGTTAAGGAGACTATTTCTTTTGTTTTTGCTTTTGCATTTGCTTTGGGTCTACGTTTTTTTTTTTTTCTTGATATAATTTGCTAATTTTCTTCTGGTTCATGAACTATTACTAATTAATTACTTTGTCTTCCTATTTTCATGTTCTAAAATGGCTGCTAAAAATAATTATAAAATATTCTTCCATTGGCCATTCAAAATAGAGATATTTTATTGTGTGATTAAGACTTTTATTGGTTATTCAATTTGTTTTTTCTTTTTTAATTAAAGTTTGGGAGTTGAAAAAATTGAGTATTTTAGTACAACATGGAAATTAAACAAGAAATTTCATTTGAAAAAACAATTAGTAATTTTATTGTAATGTGAAAAAACAAAAGGCAAAAACAAGAAGAAGATTCCAAACTTGGATTCAAGAAAATAACTCTATTCTTTAATTATTGAAAGAATTTTATTCACGTTTAAGGTATTCTTAATGCTTTATTGCTAATAAATTACTCCATCCATCTATTTTACTTGTCCGTTATATTAAATGCATTTTTCAAAATATTGAATTTATTATATTCAAAGAGGGATATAAACTTACTATTTTATTAATTACTTCATAAAGGGTGTACTAAGTCAAAGATGAACAAGTAAAAATAGAAGGAGGAAGTATAATGATCTTTGAATCTCAAACAAATATATATTTCTGAGGAGTAGTTGGTGTTAATTAAATTCATACGTTATCTTCAATCAAACTCAATGGACACACTCTCATAATCATCATGCAAAGAAAAATATTCTTTTCCTTTACGCTATTAGAAATAGATAGAGGTTTTTTCATCGAAATTAATGAAAAATTTATGTTATAAAATATAAATTTTTCACCCATTTCTCATATTCTAACCATCTCACTGAAAAAACGCATGATGAGAAACATATTTTCATTGAAACAATGAAAAACTTTCTAATTTTTCCCTGTAAAGAAACTACGTTATTTTTTCGTTTCTCACTTATTCAATCAAAATATATGTGGGAATAATCATTAAACATTTTTCAGTGAAAAATTTCAATGAAAAAATAGTGATTTTTTAGTTGTGTCACTTCCTATTTTCTCTAATTTTCTTCCATTTTAAACCAAAAAACAAAAAAAGTATGTCTTCAAAGCTTTCATTATCTTCCCTTTCATTTTCAATCCAAACATTTTCAATCAAATTTCACAAGGTAAAGAACATTTACATTAATTTTGTGCAACGGCGGAGCCAAAAATTCATACAAGAAGATTAAACAAAAAAACTCGAATGTTACACCTAGAATTTCAATGAGAAAATAGTGATTACTTAGTTGTGTTACTTCCTATTTTCTCTGATTTTCTTCCATTTTAAACCAAAAAACAAAGAAAAATAAGTCTTCAAAGCTTTCATTATCTTCCCTTTCATTTTCAATCCAAACATTTTTAATAAAATTTCACAAGGTAAAGAACATTTACATTAATTTTGTACAACGGTGGAGCCAGAAATTCATACAAGAAGATTAAACAAAACACTCGAATGTCACGCCTAGCATATCAACATGTGACCTAAAACAATTGTTCTCGTTTGCCACTCAACTACAATCTTCCTATATGCCAAGGGAATTCAACAGTTCATATATAACAAAAAAAACAAATGTTTTTTCCCTATTTGCATCAGTTCATTTTTTCGACGAAGGGGATTCTTTTTTTTTTCCTATATTAGCTCTCACAATTATGCAAGAAGTGGCGCTTCAACGCTTTCTGCATTTTCCTCTTGTGCTGATGGTGCTTCTGGTAGTATCCAAGCAAAATAAAATGACATCGCCTAACACATCGCGTTTCTCAAGTCAGAAATCACAAAAATGCTGCATAGCAAGACGGTATCATGCATGTCTAACCAGAGGCGAATCCAGGAATTCAATATCTAGCGTCAGTGAATCAGGATGAGCGGGTTCTTATTATATGTACATTTTAACTTTTTTTTTTTGCATAATTCGAGCCAAAAGCAATGGGTTCAGTTGAACATGGTTAAAAGGCGTGTGAAAGCTTACCAAAGCAAAAGATGCACAGATCAAGCTGAAGCCTTTGCAGTTGAAAGGTGCCTTGCTAGACAAGAACCAAGCTGCAACAACTCGAAGCCAAACAAGATTTGATTGAAGAAGAAAATCGAGCTAAAACATGATCTTCAATGAGAAAGAAGGGCGCGGCTTTTACTCACAGGTCAACGGACTCATTACAAGAGGGGCTAGAAAACTACCAATTGCTTCTGCTCCAGCAACTAATCCTTGAGTTTTGCCCTGTCACATAAAGAATAGCAATCGACTGAAGTTTCTAAAACTAAAATAACTCAAAGGATCAGCTAGTGAAAATAATCGCTGTAAAAATGTAGCGTTAGAGGAAGAGGGATCTCAGACAATTGAACAAACTCTATCTTTATATATTTTCAGCATTGTGAACATTTACCAAGACATTTATGCCGGAATAATTCTAGAACAGTTTTAACAACTTCACGACCTGAGAACAACAAGGCAGGAACTGTAACGAATTAACAACCTGAGAACACCGGGACAGGAATCCCCTGATATTTCCAGTTAAGTTCTCGTTTTGTAACTCGAGTGACCTTTATATTGTAGCATACAGAAGTTAATTTATTTTCCTAAGTTTTAATTTACGGAAAAAGATAAAAGGTTGATCACAATAGTGATAATACAGTGTACATTACATTCGCCATCATAGTAAGTGACTAAGAAGTGTATACTCAGTAGACTTGTTTTAGTTCACACTCCACGGGAGAAACACTTTGTTTCAGTTTCTGCGTGTATTAGAGATATTAGACCGACAGTGCACTTAACTGCTGGGAGTAAAGTTTATTGTTTACCAACCTGATCGGATGAGCTTGATGCTTTAGATACGATAGCATTAGTCTGTCATAAAAAAAGTCAGAAAAAGGCGAGATTATAAATAGAACTTCATTGCACGATGTTTAAAATGTCCTAGACAACACATGTTTTGATGTACAACTCACACAAGGGCGCTCCAGTAGATAAACCATCCGAAATAAAGCACCAAAATAAGGCACCTGTATCAGAAAGAAACTGCATTGAATTACTAGTACTCACAGTCACAACTTTCATATGAAGAAACGGCTAGATGAATAAGGATGACAAGAACGAATTCAAAGTCAAACTCATAATCTGACAAGCTTTAGCGGAAAAAGCTATTAGAGGAGTAAATGCGTAATCCCATTGGAGTACTGGAAGGAGATAAATGTCTAGTCCACCTAACAAAATAAGGATTCCTCAACGTTCATCTATCTCGTCTACTCTAATGCAATAGTAAAGAGTACTGGATTAGCTGCTCTAAGTTAAATAATGTTATCAAATTAATGCTTCCTTTGATTTTCCAATACGCGCTATGTGTGGGATACTTTGCCAGGGATAAAGAAACTTTAAGGACAGCAATCAGAATAAAGCAGGTGATATGTCCTGATGGCATATATATATATAAAAGTTGCATGTGTAGTTTAATATATGGACCCCTATAGATTCAAGATTACATACCCACGATGCCCATGCCAAGCCGTAAAGCAATGCCTGTTCATATAAATAACGTAAATAAATGTTTTTAGCAAGAAATTAAGTGATAATAAGCGATAAGATGAGTCAGTAAACTCAACTTACATATGTGATTGATGCTAGCAAGGCAATTCTGAGTACCACTCTTTCTCCAACTAATGGGTTGACTAGAGGAAAAACCAGCATCTTGGAAAATACAAAAGGTGAATAAACTTAATCAAAAACGGAAATGATCATGAGCAACAGAATAATCACATTACTTAATACTCAGTTAAATCATATAAGGAGGTTTTGTACTATAACGAGGAAATGGACTTCTGTCACTCAAGTAAATCCATTGGACGGAGAATCTTAGAGTCAAGGACCAGAGTAGCATAACATGAATATCCTCAAGCATTAGCAGAAAACATTCTTGGGACTATAGTCTTCGCTCAGATATTACTAAAAGAAACACGAAATCTAAAGGCAAATACAAGAGGAGAAGCCACAAGAAATGTATGTGCCTTTCTCATGAAGTTAGTGCTTACTAATTTGTTTAGATCTTTTTTTCAAATTGATAATCTTATTCTCAAAGTCCACTTCGGATCAACTTTATGCAGGTTTCAGATATAACAGCTAAATTTGCAAAAACAAGTGTTCTTAAGACAGAATACAGCTCTAGAATCTCTGTGCAGAATACCTGAGTGACAATTGAACCTACTCCCACCATCATCAGAATTTCCGAGAATTGGTTTTTGTTGAAATCAAATGCCGACTTCAGAAAGTACTGTAGGATCAGGAAGATACTTCAATGAGTTCTTAGTTGCCCTACGAAAACATCTAAATATTCAGACTTCAGTAATTGCAATTTAAGAAGAAAACACAAATTTGCAAGGCCAGACGAAGCTAGTTTAATTGAGAAAGCCACTTTATATATTAACATAAAAAAAAACTGGTGTACAGAAACATATGACGCTAAAATATTTGCTTCTAGAATGACGGAATTACAAGGAAGAAAAGGGGGGAAAAGTGGTACGATAACAGGAAAATTTCAAGTTTCTTCCCAAAGATGCCACATGACAAATTAAGCTAGTTTATTTGACTAATTGACATCTTAAATAGTTGTACCATGATTAGTTCAGAAATATGCAGTAATTATTGTAGTTTTTCAGCAGTTGTCTTTGCAAGGGAAATATCAGTTAAGTGCTCGAGTGGAATTCCTGAAATTCCAACAAACACTTCATATTTTAAGCATTTGCAAAAAAAAAAAAAGAACAAGCTTTAAACACACACACACACCCTCCCCCTCTCCACCCCACAAAAGAGTCTGAAGAAGCATTGCAGCATCTTGAATCCGAGAAACCCAATCTTATTTTTCCCAAAATGATAGGCACATCAAGAATATCACAAGATAAGGTTCTAAGCTTGTTTTGTTTCAAGTCATTAAACTTTCCCTAAAAAGAAACAAATATAGCTTTATCGGAGGATGGTGAACATTTTACCATTAACACACTGCTGATGCCAGACATTCCCATGTCATAGAAGAATGAGATGAGACAAATGCACTTGAGAGTTGAACTGCAGAAGAAAAATCAAATGAATCTTTTAGGAATATGGACGAGGATACTTATTTTCCGAACCAAGGTCTCCATATGAAAAAGAATAAGAAAAGTTGAATCATGCCCTATCCCAGAGAAAAGTTGGAGGTGGCAGAAAACAGTACGAGATCATTAAGCTCAACAGTTCAAAACTTATGATATGAAAAACCTCAAATAAAACAACTGTAAGACCTGCTTGTTACCAGGTGTAATGCATATTTCATAGAGCTATATCGATCCTGAACAAGTTTGTATGCCTTGCTTGACCAACGTAAATGCTGGTTAAGGTTTGGAGTTAGCTTAACTGTTTCAGTAAGAAAGATTATCATGTACATTGGAGCTGTGATCAAAAGTGCCACCGAAACCTGAAATACGACACTTCAATATGAAAAAATCAAAGCAATTGCACAGAAAAAATAGGAAAGTGAAATCAAACAGACATGCCCCGAATATGTAGGTTCCAGGAAGTAAACGAGCAAGAAGGTTTCCCAAAACATGGGATAAGGATAAAATTCCGTGCATCCAACCAAAAGCTGCATCCCTGCTTCTACCATCAAGAATATCTGCCTGCATAAAAAAAAAAGAATCCTTTCTTCATATATAGTTCAGACCACATTAGAGGCAGGATCCAGGATAGAAATCTTACTGCATAAGCAGCAGAAATGCAGAAAATACTTCCTTGACTCATGATATGAGAAATTATCCGGAGCACATAATAAGCATAGACAAATCCTTTTGACTCGTCTATAGCCAATATAGCTGAAACGAAGAAAACATCATAAATAACATCTAGGAAACATTTTAAAGGAAATGTTATAAAAAATTCATAGAAGGATTGTACTTTGCTTGTGTTTCCCAGTTTAGACATCAAATGGATAGGTTATCAAAATTCAAATGCTGTTTTATGTCTGGCTAGGTATGAAAAACAAAGAAGATTTAAGCGATACCTTCATGCCTAATGCATAATTATTCTCAATACAATTATTCATTGCTTTTCCATTGGCATTTCTGTTTAAAAATAAAAGATGCCAAAGGCCAAATTTGTATAGTATGTTTCTGCTGATTGTGAGGAAGACAGTCATTGATCATAAATTTTGGTAGATTGATACATCAAAGCGATATGAAAGAGTATATTTGAGAATTTCTTCGAGAAAAGGTTATCATTAATATAAAGATAGATGCTTGAAGAATTTGTCCATCATGTTAATCCTTGTACATGATATTTATTAAAACTCTCACACCTAGATCTTTTCATCCTGCTAATCAATTCAACAACTAATAGCTCAGGCAATCGTCATTCCAATTAATATAAAAGGTAATAAGACGGTAACATGTAATTTTATCTACATTTTGGATCCCTACAAGCTTCTCAAAGTAAAATTTAAGAAAAAAGAGCATACCACTGGGAAAAATAGCAGTAGATAGGATTAAAAGGAGTAGAGGTTTACGCCCGTACTCATCAGCAAGTTGACCAAGGACTGGAATGACAACCATTTTGCAAATTCCAACCACCTACAATTGCAGAGATATGCATAAAACTTGATACCACAGTCTATGGGAAGTAATAGAGAAGACATATACATTGTGTGTGTGAAAAATAGCTAAAATTTTAACAACTATTAGATTTTGAACTCATAATTGTCTAAAGTGTAATGGTCTCAACGGTAAGAGCATAAAGGTCGAATCTATCAAATTTAAATCATGAATCTGCCTCTGCAGATGGAGTAAGTTACATCATCTAGACTATTATTTCTTTTCATTGTAATAAGAGTTTTAAACCATACCATTTTTACATCATAAATCAGAGTGCCAACCCAAATAAATGCCACTAATGCCCTTCTTTACACACCAATCTCACTATTGCAAACCACTCCAATCCAACTCAAATATAAAAAGTTGTCTGAGGAAACTCAAATTCCATTATCTGATAAACCTATTTACTATCTTTCATCTGTTGAGCAATTACTCAAACATATAACCTACTCATGAATTAACCAAAGAGATGAATGAGAACACAATCACAATTCAAGATATGTTACGCTCTATGTCTACTGGGAGAAAATATTTCCGCCACAGAGCTCATATTTTGAGTCTATTACCCGGTTTAGCCCATATTTATATATAAAACACCTTTCATACACTATGATACACTTTTATACAACATTGATTTCATTATGTATAATGTTTTTCCACAGAGATAATGTTGTATAATAGTATATATATATTGGGCTACATGGCGTAATATTTTATGTTGGGCGGTATATTTTTGAAAATTTCCCGATTCCAGATATCCTTTGTAGCACAACTGAACATGGCATAAGAGCAGGCAGAGGTCCTGAGTTCAATTTGCATGCGTTTTGCCATGAAAAAGAATCATCCCCACACGTGATCAGGGGCGTACTAAAGATATAATTAAGTAAATAAAAGCGTACACTCCCTATCAGCAATCAAATCAACATAGAGGAAAAGAGAGAAAAAAAACAAGTTACCATTTGCTGAAGACCATTGATGTAAATAGCTTGAGAGCAAGTGGATTTTCCAGGACAAAGAGCATTAGTTGTAATATCAGCAATAACAGAAACAGACATCTCTTCAGCAGTCCAATAAATACACAGTGGTAACAGTAAGTGCACAAGTATTTTCAACTGCTCTTTGCTTATACACAAATTATTCCCCTCCATTTTCTTGATTTTTTCTAATTCCTCAACTACCCCTTTACCCCAATAGCTCTTGTACATGTAAAGATTTGTTCTTTACTGATATATAATTAGAAAAAAAAGAATACCTGGAACAATACATGAAGTTAGAGAACCAGACAATCGAGGTGTGTGAAAGCTGACCATGACAACACTATAACCAAAAGTAAGAGGGAGTTACTGCTGAAGCAGGCAACAGGTCAACGTTCCAGCTTTAGCATCTAGGGACATTTTGGTCATTTTAATTAAATTTTTCACTTTAATCTGTTTGTCTTATTTTTTAAATTTATTATATATTTGAAAATTAAGTAAAAAGATAAATCACAATAATTAATAATTTAAAATATGTGAAAGCTATAAAAAACTTGTTGACTATAGAAATTCTGCCAGTGTCACGTAAATTGAGACAAGAGAAGTAACATATATTATTTGAAAATAACGTAAGAAGTACTATAAATCACAATAATTAATAATTTAAAATATTTAAAAGACATATAAAAAATTTAATTGACTCTCCAAATTCTATTAATGGCACATAAATTGAAGTAGAGAGAGTAACATATATATTTGAAAATTACGTAGATAGTGCTATAAATCACATATAATTTTTAAAAAAAGAATATTTGGAACAATAAATGAAGTTAGAGAAACAGACCATCAAAAGCGTGGAAGTTGATCCGAACACCACGATTATAAAAAAAAGTGACAAATGAGGTCATGACAAAGTTGTTACGCATGAAGCTTGCCCCTATATCCATGTTGTTGAATATTTTAATACTCCACTAGCAGTATGGCTCAATGATAATTGGTAAATACATTGAAGCAATCTAAGGGCCCATTTTTTTATGGTAATATTGAATATTTATTTGGAAAAAGAACACTTATACTCAAAAAAGAAAATTATTTACCCTCAAATGCTTCATTACTTTCATATTCTTTTTATCCTAAAATTGTATTTATTTAAAATTAAAAAAAATGGACTGACGTCATGCTGACGTCAGCGCCCACCCTTTTTTCCTTCTTTGATACCATCACAGTATATATATACTTTGATGGTATCAAAGATTAATTGGACAGTGTCTTCATTGAAGGACTACTTCTCCCTCCTTGATACCATCAAAGTATAATATACTCTGGTGGTATCAAAGAATAACTGAACAATGTTTTATTGAGATTTGCTTCAGTCCTTCGATGAAATTACTCAATCATCCATGATACCATTACGGTATATCTATATATTGTCATGGTATCTTTGAGGTATGTTTCAGTTCTTCAATATTTTAATTTAAAAACAGTTAAAAAAGAATCATAATTTAGATACAATTTTTTTTATTTGCAAAAAGAGAAAAAGAATTATAAAAATATATTTTTACTAATTTTGAGTTCAATAAATAAGCTTGTGACTTTAATAATTTTCTCTTAATTATTTTTTATTTATTTCTTAAAAAAAAGCGCAGTCCTATATGATACCGACATGGTATCAATATACCGATGGATTATCACAGAGAATTAAGCTCAGTCCTATATGATACCGACAGGGTATCAATATACCGATGGAGTATCATAGAGGATTAAGCTCAGTCTTATATGATACCGATAGAGTATCAATATACCGACAGAGTATCACATAAGATTAATTCAAGATAGTGATGCTGACGTCATGCGCGAAATAAGAAAAAGAGAAAGTGGGCAAGTGGGTAATTAGTTTGGGTTGAAGGTCTATTAAAGGTAAATACTTTGAGTTTGGTCTATTTTGAGTAAATAGTTTCACAATTGGGTCCAATTTGTGTAGTTTTTTCTATTTATTTATGGGGAAAATATTGGATCTTTGTTAGAAAGAAAAGAGAATAATATAGTCAAATGTAATTAATTAACGATAATAAATGGTTATTTTATATTCTTTTTTCTATTTCTTTCTCATAATAAAACTTGTGTTTAATATTATTTTGTTTTTGGTTAACGTAGGATGGTCATAAAAAACTTTACAAGTCATTTTCTCATATAATTGAAGTTAAAGAGAAAAGATTTTGCGAGACTCTCGCTTAGCAAACGAGTCGATTATTCAGTACGTCATGTTATTATCGTGGATCCTTCACTTTCATTATATTGATGTGGATTTCCTTTACTAGGTACCAATAGTTATCGAATTAACTTTCGAACTTTCCTTGCCCATCTTTATTGAGAAAAAAGAGTTCTGATATCAAATTACAAATTCTATTGACCAAGTTGAGATATAAAAGCATGAATCATGTTAGTAACTATGATTATTACTTTTAATTTAAGACCATATATTCATTCCAAAATTTTGGCCAACTCCTAAAAGTTCATTGAACTTTCATTTTTTCAAACCTAGTTATTTTATGTATTTTTTCTGAAAACGATAAAGTGCGGATAAATAAAGAATGCGAATTCTTTTATATGGAAAACCATTCGACTCAAAAGGTGTAAGAAAACACAACTTACCTTAACAAGATTTAATTACAAACTCCATAAAAAAATATATGACTCCTAGGCAGGCCTAAGATCGCGTTTATAAACTATGAATTTATAATATTATCGATTGAAGTTTAAAGTTTTTTTTCAAATTTATGTCCACCTACGTCTTACGAAAAGATCAATAGGTTTAAAAAAGTCAAACTGAGTCCACCCAGGCCCGAATAGTCCATAATCGGGTATGAAAACTATGTCGAATATGATTTTTTTTTCAAATAACCCAGCCCATCCCATTCCCTTAAGGGCAGCCCGACCCGACCCAAAATTGCGACCGGGAGGGCCAATCCGGATCAGTTGATAGACTACTTCATACAATGGAATCAAGAGGTAATGACAAAATAGGTGATTTCTTTCCATCTATACAAATCTTGGTGGATAGAGTTATCTGCCATTTGTACCAATGAGAGGCAGCACTTACGTACCCGTGTAATGGAGATAATAACTACCTCATAAAATTAGTCGAGGTGCGCATGAATTGGCCCAAATATCACAATTATAAAAAGAAGTAATGACAAAGTAAGATTGTCGCTTGGAGAAAGTAACTAGAATGATGGTGATATACTTGTAGTTTATTTAATGAGAAAGGACCAACAAGAAATTAAACAAACCAAAATGTATTGACTATTGATGAGAATGGTGCTTGTTGGACCATGAACAAGACTTCATGAGATATTTTTTACTTGTTCATGAGATATTTATTTATTTATTTAAAAAAAAAAGATAGTTGGAATCCCACTCAAAAGCCAAAAGCAAAACTAGTACCACTAGTAAAGTAATTCCTTTTTACACTTTTGCTTATGGAATCTAGCCTGAAGATCATATGCATCGATTATTGGTTAGTACTCCATTTGATTTATCCGCACGGAGTGTTTACACCAAATCAATATAACTTATTATGATTAAGTAGTGAAAATGTGTTTATTAATAATGATTAGGTAAAAAAAACCACTATATTCAATCACATAATATGCATACATTGACTTGATATAAATATACGGTGCGGAGAAATCATATTTGTTATTTGCATCTAGTCGATAAATGCTTGACATGTGTTTGCACAAACTAAAAAATCATATAGTTTGATGTAAACAACTTCATGATGTGCATTTAACTCACACATCACGTGTGATCTTCTTAGGTAGTTCATCCTTGGTATATAGTAAAGCAAGCTCACCAATATATCCATAACCCCAGTTTCATGTATAGTACAAAGTACAAACCAACATATTTCATTTAGACCAAAAAATAAAGTGATACATTGAAGAGTAACATAACATAGAACAAATGAGAATACAAGATTAATACACCTATTCTAACCTAAATCAGACTTAGCTTCAAAAGATTTACAACTCTATCTGGGTAGATCGTAGACCGGACTTTTTCTTCTTGTTTCTTTAATTTTATAACCGTAGACCGGACTTAATGTCATCGTAAAGGGGCAGCTTTGGCTGACCATAGCTTAGAGAATTTAGGTATAATGGTTACTGATGTCTCAAGTATCATGTCAAAAGTGGTGCTTCAATGTTCTCTGCATTTTCGTCGAAGGTCCTCTCTCGTGGTGCCTCTACTTTTAGTGTGCAAGCATAACACAGTGAAACCACCTGACAGTTCGTGCAAGTTAAAGCTTTGACATGAACAGGTATGACATATGAAAAAGTCGCGGAAAGAAAGGAAAAAGAACAGCTTACCATGCATAAAGAAGCACAAACTATACTGAATCCTTTGCAGTTGAAAGGTGCATCACGGGACAAAAACCATGCTGGAAGAATGTTATGACAGTGATTAAACACGGTTTGATTAAGATGCATCTAGAGTTCTAGTGTTAAGAGAACAGAAGACGACTTACAGGTCAATGGACTCATTACAATTGGAGATAACAAACTCGCGATTGATTGAATACCAGCAACAAATCCCTGTGCTTTGCCCTGTAATAGGAATGAGAAGACAGCAAGTGATTATAAAGTAAAGTAGGCGAAAATGGGATTCTCTTAACATACCATCTTAGGCTTACTGGTTAGCTACAACTACAAGTATTTAGGTTGAAACTATCACATAAATCCTTAAGATGGAGATTTCATTAAGGCAGATCTCAGACAAAAACACTGATTTGAGTTAGTCCGTGATTTGATGGGACGCAGACGTGTTCCCTAAATTAGCATCTTTTTGCCCCTTGGTTTCAAACCTGAGGCAGGTCATTTTATTAGCTTTTCACTTCAAGGATTTTGGCATGTATTGGGCAGAGATGCATGAGGAATACTATGCTAAAGTAAATCGCATGATTTAACTTGCCTGATCTGCTGAAAGTGCTGCTCTAGATATTACAGCATAAGTCTGTCAAGAAAGTACGAAGATACTGGATTATAAAGAAGAAAATCCACAAGTATTAAGCTCTTCAACGTAATATGAAATCATGAACGAAGTTCGGAGAAATTACTCACAGAGGGTTTAACAAGGATGTAGATGACCCCAAACGAAGCACTTAGATATGGCACCTGTATTAACAAAGGCAGTCAAATATTAACTTCATGTTTGGGTATCAACAAGACAAAAAAAGGTTATAGGAGCAGTTATAATTTTGACGGAAGAGGAGGAGGAGATGGAAATGAGTATGAAATGATATGTTTTCCTTTAGAGAAGAAATGTTAAGACAGCTTTTGTTATATGCAATTAGTTACTCAGACGAAAGAGTTTGGTCTATGAGTGCATTTGAAAATGCACTTCATTCATCCTTTAATGTCATTTTCTCTTCTCTTATCAAAAAAAAAAATTGATATGGTAAAAACTCTACTAAAGAAAAGAGGACTTCTTATGCATAGATATGACCATCAGGAAACAATTAAGCATTCATTATCAACAATCCCTCCTTTTTAACGACATTCTGTTTTCAAATGCATCTGTCTTAAATAATTAGTAACGTACCCAAGGTGCCCATGCTAATCCATAAAGCATTGCCTGCCAAACAAAGTGAAGTATTAGGTTATTTTTCCTTTAGAATAAACGCCTGCTTTGATACAAAAATTAATCAAGGGAACTTACATAGGCTATCGATGAAAGCAAGGCCATACAAAGTATCACCTTCTCCCCAAAAAGAGGATTGATAAGAGGAAGCACCACAATCTGGAAAAAAGTAAGTACAAAGGTAAGCACAAAACAGAAATTACACCACTATTAGGAATATATATCTCTATTATATGTACATATGTACCGGGTCCCCACCTGCCCCTCGGAACGCGCCCAGCACACGCACATTATATATGGAATAGTGGTGTATTAAAGACACATAGCCAGAATGGCTTCAATATCACTGTCCAATGGACTCTAGGCTCAAAATTCTGCATACCTGTGAGACTATGGAACCTACTCCCACCATCATCAAAATTTCTGAGAACTGATTCTTGTTGAAGCCAAAAGCTGATTTCAGATAGTACTGCATAATTAAGAATAACATATATGAGTCTCCAATCAATATAGATAAACTCAGAATTCTGAAGGATGGTACAAATATGGGAGGAACATTGTTTGATTCAAAGAAGCATGTGACATACCAGCAAAACACTGCTGATCCCGGACATTCCCAACTCGTAGAAGAAAGAAATGAGAGAAATGCCCTTCAGTGTTGGACTGAGGAGAACAATAAATGTCATTTAGAAAACACGAGCAAGTTATTTTGAAACTATTGTAATACAAGATAACCCCATGAGCTAGTATTCACAATCATTTATGTGCTCCAAATCAACATGTGTTAGCAGAACCCGAAATGTAATGGAAGACACATGCAAAATTACCTGCTAGTAACAAGATTTGCAGCATATCTCATCGAGTTATATCGTTCCTGGACAACCTTCAGCACATTGCTCTTTAGTGTCGAACTTTGGTTCACCTCTGTTTTTGGTGTTACAGTCTCTGCTAGAAAGAGTATCATATAAACAGGAACAAAGATCAAGAGACCTATTGAAACCTGAAGGAGGAAAGTTCATTAGGAGGAATCTGACAAGTAACAATCTTAGAAACATGGCTCGCGAAATTGGTCTAGCTATAACACCAACATGCCTGGAAAATGTAGCCCACAGGAAGAAAACGTGCAAGGACATTCCCCAGAACATGGGATGCAGAAAAAAGGCCTGTAATCCAACTAAAAACTGCAGCTCTACTACTCTCTTCAACAACATCTGCCTGAAAAGATAAAAGACAACCTGCAGTTAGATTCTTGATAAATTAGGGCAGGCTTAATGTTGTCAGCAAATATACCAGATGGAAGTCCTACCGCATAAGCAACGGAGATACAGAAAATGCTCCCTTGACTTATGATATAAGAAACTGTCCGCAGAACATAATAAGCATAGACAACTTCCCTTGACTTATTGATGGTGAGTAAACCTGGAAGGTTAGAAGAGACAGAGAGAATGAACATTAATAAGCATGATAACCAATTAGCCATAGCAGCAAACTGCCAGCCATACACAGATAAATGTATATAAATGCACTTTAAAGAAGAGTCAAAATGCTAATATCAGATGTGCCCCGATAAGCATAATCACCTAATTTAGGAAAAGATTAGTAAATTATAGAGCATGGGATAGTTGACTAGTTGGGCCTGATGATCAAGTTCAGTTCTCTTGAAGATCAAGTACATTAGCAATTTTCTGTAATTTAGAAACATCTGTCCACAATTTTCCTTTGTCAAAGTTACCCCTCCACTCAATCCCCTAGGCAAAACAATTAGAATGAAAAGAAGAAATTGAAAAAGTTCTTGCCACACAATCAAGTGGGAAGCGCACTTCAGAAAATAGAGAAATTAACAAATTGTTTACAGATGATTTCTAGATACTGCATAACATTAAAAAATGCATTACGTACCAAAAGGAATAATTGTTGTAGATACAGTGAGAATAAGTAGCGGTTTACGCCCATACTCATCAGCAAGCTGACCTAGGATAGGAAGGACTACCATCTTGAATATTCCAACAACCTGCATGTCCAAAACATTCCTTAACATTGGAGAACAGTGACAAGCCATAGGATGGGTGCTGCACTTTCTATTTAAAAAATATATGTAAGCTGCTGGTTAGCATTACACAAAACCTTCGACCAAAACAAACCAGCTACCCCCACTTCACCATCCTGAACAGACATGGGAAAGCCTTGGTGGAAAATGCTAAAGGCAGCACGGCAAAAACTTTGCAAGGCAATAATCCAATAGACAAAATTAAAAAAAAGTAGAAAATTTAACAAGTACTGCTCAGTCTTTCCATCCCCAAGGAATGGCAATGGTCAAAAGGAAAAATCTTTGCTTACAGGTTGGACATTCTCCCAATGTAGATCATAATATTATATGGTCCACTAAACTTATCGATCAATAGCTTTTAAACAATGGCATCCTCAGATGGCAAATTCACATTTTATCAGTCCAAGCTTTCTTCTCTTGTGACCATGACATTCATTTTTTTCACGTGGTCTACTCCTCCAAGTGGTTTGGTGCTAATACAGAAATTCAAATTTATATTTAGAGGAAAGTAAATTTGCTCATCTTTTTGAAAATGATGATGCCAGGGCCAGATTGTGCACCTCAACTATAATCAAGAATCACAATAACATTCTTCTGTTTAGACACTGACAAGAAAAAGATGTAACTGAATAGTTCTACGCTGAACATGATCATTACCACCATCCCAACAAGATACATTATAGTTTCATACTAAAATTATCAGTATGTACTTCAACGAAAAGTCAACTAAGGAAACAAGTGCCTTTCCTTTACATAACAAGCTCCTTCACTCAGTCCAGTAAAGGGGCAAGCTTTCCTTTTGTTTCCAAATTTTCAATCAGTGTCCCATTTCCAAATTTTCAAATAACGTAATCAAGAACTCAAACAGAATGAAACAATTAAAATTGTGTGACCATCTCATCTAAAAGCTTCCGTTGTTAAGGAGACTACACTTTAAATGCTTGATTATATCATGTCTCAACAAGCACCTCATGGGCCTGATTCTTTTTCATGGGGCAAGCACATGGAAATTTTCTTCTTTTCTTTTTGTTGGGTGGCAGTGCATTTTGACCCAGGACCTCTCACCCCCTATCTTCTAATACCATGTTAAATTGTGTGACAATCTTATCTAAAAGCTTAAAGTTGTTAAAGAGAGCACACCTTAATTATTGAATTATATTATGTCTCAAAAACCACCTCATGGGGTTGATTCTTTTTTGAGTTAATGGTCAAAAACACACCTAAACTATCATTTTTTTGCGAGTTTCATACTTCAACTATCCATTGTTCTCTTTACCAACCTAAACTATCACTCCATTTATATTAAAACACACCTTGATGCTGAGTTGGCCAAATATTGTTCCCACCCCACAACAAGTGCGCGTAGGCCAACTCAGCATCGAGATGTATTTTATACAAAGGGAAGTGATAGTTTAGGTAGTTAAATGGAACATGTATAGTTGAGGTATAAAACTCGCGAAAAGGTTATAGTTTAGGTAAGCTTTTCACCATTAACTTTTCTTTTTTATGGTTCAAACACATGGAAATGTTCCTTTGTTTTTTGGCAGTGAGGTTTGACCATCTTAACTTAATCCAGTAAGCTCAACAATACCAAGATTCCTCAAAGAAAACAACAACCCCACAAAACAAGAATAATATCCACACAGTATATAAAAAGGATAAAAGGGGGAAGAATATTCCATACTGTTTGTTGAACACCATTGATGTAAATAGCCTCAGAACAAGTAGTTTTGCCTGGACAAAGAGCACTAGTAGTAACATCAACAAGCACAGAAACAGTCATCTCTTCAGCAATCCAATGAACACATAGTGGCAACAACAAATGCACCAAAGGCTTCAACTTTTTCATACCCTCAAACCCCATCTTCCTTTTTTTTTTTCCTCCCTCAATCTCAACAATTCAAGAATTCAAGAAACAACACATTAAATTAACAAGGGGTGACTAATTTCTGTTATATAAAGACAAGAACTTTTATGACTTTTTTAGTTGATTTAGACAAAAGGGTGGCCAAAGATTTGATCTTTAAAGATATATGGGATGACACATCACACAAGTCATGCTGCCTATAGATGATGATGTGGACTGGTGGTATAGTATCAAGATTGACTTTTTATTGCCTTAAGGAGTTGTACGTTGTTCCTTGAGTGTAGTACTTATTGAAGATAAACCTCACCTACCTTAGGTTTGCACGTGTGGACACTAGTTAATCGTGTGTTCTACTAAGGCTTTGTATCCAATATGGCTATTTTTTAAATAAATTATTGGGCTATAAAGTCCATTGGATGGGCAAAGTGGGAAAGTGACAAAAGTTGGAAAGTGATTGTTGCGTGGTTGATTGATGCTGGCATTAGTCTTGCTGCTCCACCCCCTTTAAGACCCGGTAATTCTAAATATTTATCGTAAAAAGTATGATCAAACGCAATTTTAACTTTAATTTTAATTTTAAATATTTTAAATAAAGTTAAAAAGAAAATTATTTTTTATGGTCAAATGTTCACTTAGTTTATTAAATTCTAAGATCCTATATTTATTAAAGTAATAACAATTTTAAAAAGTTGGAGTACATAATATATCGATGGTTAGGGGTTTTATAGCAAGTACGTGTAAATACAATTAGACATGCATATTATATATGTGTGAATGCACTTATTAATTGTTACGCGCATAGATATAGTGTATTATCGGTATGGGATTACGTACCTTATACGGTTAAAAGCGACTCTAAATTATATCGCTACAGAGATATTGTATACAAGTGAATACACTTATTGTACGCACAAATATAATGTATTCCACTATGAGTTAAAATTAATATATCGATATATTTTGTAATTAAGTAAGATCTCACTATTTTTCATAAATTTGGATGTAAACAGTATTATTTACGAAATTTCACCCTCTTTTGGATTTAAATGTGTTTTTTTCAATAATTCGTTAATATTTGGTCATATATTTTGATTGATTATGGCATTAGCCTTGCTGCCGCACCCCTTTAATTTTATTTTATTTTTTTGAAATAATTACGTGACACAACAAATTAAGATTATATTCCTTACTAATAAGTGTGAATAAGCAAGCAGAGTGTCAACATGCCTGCTTCTGCTGCTTGCTTCTTCATTTGTGGGTCCAGTAAAAATATTTTATTTTTAATTTCTTCTTTTTAATTTATTTATTTTATTTTTTAATCTACTATATTTTTAAAAATTACATAAAAAAGATAAATCACAATAATGAACAATTTAAAATATTTAAAAGACATAAAAAATTGATTGGCTCTCGAAATTTAATCAGTGCCATATAAATTAGGATAAAGAGAGCAACATATATTATTTAAAAATAATATAAAAAGTTCTATAAATTACAATAATTAATAATTTAAAATATTTAAAAGACATAAAAAATTTAATTGACTCCAAATTCTATCAATGTCACATAATTGGAGTAGAGAGAGTAACATATATTAATTTAAAAATTATATAGAAAGTACTATAAATCACAATAACTAACAACTTAAAATATTTAAGAACTATATAAGCAAGTTGGGGTGACTCTCCAAATTCCATTAGTGTCACATAAATTGAAACAGAGAAACTAGCATATATTGAGCTCGTAGAGATACTTATTATAGGCGTGAATATAGTATATTTTGTTACGTTTTAAAATCAAAATACTTATATGTTTTGTATTTAAGTAAAATCCAGCTATTTTTCGTAAAACTGGACACAAATAGCGCTATTTGCCAAAATAAATGGACTTATATGTGTGTGTTTTTAATAAGCTTAAATGGGTTTAGTATGACAATAAACTTTTTTATAAAATTTTCGTTTATATTTGGTCAATAAGTGAAGAATATCATTTTGAAGAAAAAAAAAGTACATTGGATATTGAAGATTAATAATAATGTTAGAAAAATGAATTAGTATTTTTCTAAATCTTGAGTTTTGGAAATTAATAATAATGTATAAATACTAGTTAGCACAAGTGATATAAAATTAAAAGTTAAAATTTTCATTCATAAGAGAAAAGTGATTTCTTGGTAAACTTTTTTCATGTCAACTTTTTTTTGTTTTGTGAGAGTACATTGTCTGAAAAGTGAACTTAAATAATTGAACCATCTATGTGCACTTCTTTTAATGGATGATTTATCAAATATTTACTCCATTTTATTTTACTTGACTTTTATATTAAAAATAATTTTTATTTATTTATTCATTCAATCAAATCAAGAAACTTTATGTTTTTTCAATATTACTCTTATCAATAAATAATTAAATAATTTATTAATAGATACGTTTAAAAAAATTCATTTAATAAATATTTTTTTAAAGAAAGTGTTCAATCAATATGGATCAAATAAAATAAAATGGAGAAAGTATCCTATGAGCTTAGAATTTTAATTTATTTTCATTTTTTTAACTTTGAAAGCAATTGGGAATGATACTGTCTTAATCAAAAATGGTCCAAAAGTTTAGGTTACATTTAATTTAAGCTACTTTTTTGATGAATTCATAGAAGGACATAGAGATACTCATTTATTCGTTTGATGCGACATTTTTTTAATCTGTTCGGAAAAAATATATATTTAAAATATTTAAATTTAAATTTTTCATTTTATTAAAAGAAAATTACTCTCTTTTTCCCGAATTAACAATCATTTTGGTTAAATAAATTGTCTCAAGATAATTATCATTTTAGAAACTTAAAACTAAAATTGGTAACTTATTTCAATTATATCCTTAATGACACAATATTTGAAAAGAAGAAATCGATCTACTCTTTATTAAATAGGGGTAGTTTAGTAAATTACATTTTATATTTATTATTTTTTTAAAAAAGATATGAAAAGAGCTAAAACAAGTTAACAACAATTAAAATGGGACGGAGAGATAGTAACTTTTGTGTCTGGTCAATCACCTTTTTAGGGCATCTCCGATCACACTTTATTTTACTCTCTAAATATAGAGAATAAAGGGAGCAACTCCAACCACTCTCTATTTTACTCTCTATTTTCTCTTTCTTCAATATTATATTATTATTTCTATTTCAATTATATTTTCATATTTTAAAATAAATCATTTTTTCTATATTTACATAATCACCACATATTATTCATATTTTTTTCAAAATCTTCATGTAATATAAAATTAATTTTTACCTCAAATTTTTAAATAAAATAAATTTCAAGCAAATATTATATAAATTACATATTAATGGACAATTCAAATAAAAGTAAAATCATAAATGAAATACAATTAAATAAATATTATATCTTAAAAAAATATTCAACTTTCAAGATTATTACGTTGCTCCAATAAATGTTCTACTAATGCATTACGAAGTTCAAAATGAGCATTTTTGTCTTTAATTTTTTTATGTCTGGCTAAAAGTTGTTCAAATAGATTATTTTCATCTACTGCCATTTCTACCGTTGGTGTTTTAGCTTCCGGAATATCTTGAATTGGTGCGCTAAGAGCGCGCCCATCCTCGATTATCATGTTGTGAAATATAATACATGTAGTCGTTATATCATGGATCATTTCTTTTCTCCAAAAATGTGATGGCCCAGCGAAAATTGCAAAACGTGATTGCAAAACCCTAATGCACGTTCAACATCTTTTCGGTATGATTCTTATAGCTTAAATAAAAATATTATTTATGAAAATTAAATTAAAAATAACATAAATTAATATAAATTTAAAATTATATTAAAAAATAATTACGAATATTAGGGACTTAATTAATGGTCTTATATAATTTAAAACATGTAAAATAAAAATATTGAGTACTAAAAATAATAATAAAATAATAAATAGTGAAATAGAGAGGATGAATAGCTCTCTATATTTAGAGAGCTACTATTCATCCTCTCTATTTATGGAGAGTAAAGAGTAAAATAAAGTGTGGTCGGAGATGACCTTATAAAATGAAAGGCAGAGTACCAAATAGATCCAATATCTTTTTGGTTTTTGTTTCCAATTTAGTATTTTGTATCTGTTTTGGGGTTTGATTAATTCAGATTCGCGTCGAATTTTTTTAATTTAAGGAGATAAAGTTTTTCCTATCAAAGACGATTCCATTTTCAGAGCTTGAATCCGCAATTCCTTATTAAGAAGGGATGAGTACTTATCAATAGGGGTTGCATACTACGACATATACTAAATTATCATATCAAAATAAAAAAATTTAATATCGTGATTTCGATATTATGGTATTATTACTTACAAATATATAGAACAGTATTAATACAAAATTACACATCTCATTTAATGTCACTTTATATCAATTAGAAGATTGACTAATGTTATTAAGAATTTGGGATTTTGACTACGCTATTTTAATTAAAATATTCCTGTTGTATAGTTGATTAATTAAGAAAAATATTTTTTTGTTGTTGAATATTTCTACATGTGTAAAGTGTTAGTTTGATATAATTTCGACATTTCTTGAAATGTCAAAGTCATAAATATTTATAATATGAGTGTATATAAATCAAAATTAAACAAATTATGATTATTGATTTACCGTATCGCAAAATATTAAAACTAAACTTTAAAATACCAAAAGCCACACCAAAAAAATTAATATAATAAATATATACTATTAATTTTTTTTTAAAATCGAAAAACAAAATTATCTTATGTACCATAACATACCCCACTCTTACTTACCAGTCAACAACATTTAATGGTCAGATAAATCCAATTGCTTGAAGGTATGGCAAATATTGTAACTATCCTTGATAACGATGATGAATAGAAAGATGGGAAACACTAACAGGCATCTCTTTCATATTGTGACCCGTTTGGACAATAATAATTGCAATGCTATTAAAAAAGGGCGTAATACATAAACGTACTCTTTAACTTGACCTCAATTGATATTTATGTTCTCTAATTTTGAGTGTGCATAAGTAGGCACTTAAACTTGTACAAAATTGAACAAATAAATGGTGTGTTCGGTATGGAGGAAAATGTTTTCCATGAAAAATATTTTCCTTGGAAAATATTTTCTAGGAAAACAAGTTGTTTCTTACTTATTTTCTTATGTTCGGTATGCAAATAAGAATTTTTTTCTAAAAGCATTTGTTTATATTTAACACAAAACAATGAGAACGAATAGGGTAAAAGGGTGGGATAATGAAAAAATTATAAATTAAAAAAAACAAATTATTATTTATTTATTTTTGGGTGGGAGGCTGGTAGGGGGTTGGGGGTGGTAGGGGTGGGGGTTGGGGGTGGGATAAGAAAAAAAATTGAATTTTCTTAAAAACTAAAATTAAAAAATTAATTTTTTTTGGGCTGGGGGAGGGAGGAGGGGCTGGTAGGGGGTGGGGGTCGGGGTAGGGGGTGGAGGTGGGGTAAAAAATTTTTTTTGATATTTTTTAAAAATAAATTTTAAAAATTTTAATAATTTTTTTTTGAGTGGGGGGACAGGTTTACGACGAAACCTAGAAATCGATCTTTGATCCAATTTGAGTACCTCTGGGAGTGGGTGGGTGGGAGGTGTGGGGGTGGAGTGGGGTTGGAGGTAGGTTAAAAAAAATTGATTTTAAAAAATAAATAAATTTAGGGAGGGGGGAGGGTGTGGAGGGTAGGGGGGGGGGGGGGGGGGTAGAGGGTGGAACTGGGGTAAGAAAAAAGATTTGAATTCCTCAAAAAATAAATTTAAAAAATTCTAAAAGAAATTTTGGGGTCGGGGTGGGGGGGGGGCTGGTAGGGGAGTCGGGGAGAGGGGGGAGGTGGGGTAAGAAAAAATTTTGAATTTTTTAAAAAATAAATTTTTAAAATTTTTAATTTTTTTTTTTTTTGTGGAAGGGGGGGGGGGGGGGGGGGGGGGGGGGGATAGTAGGAGGTGGTGGTCGGGGTGGTATGAAAATTGAACTTGTTTTCCCTACTTTGATTAAGGAAGTCATTTTCCTTATTTTGAAGGAACTTGTTTTCCTAGGGAAAATGTTTTCCAAATTTTTTAAGCCAAACGAACATGAAAAAATAGGAAAATATTTTCATACTGAACACACACAAAGATACGCGTGCGTCCTAAATAGCATCCTACGTGGTAATTCACATGAGACGCCACGTAAGACGTGTATGTCTACTTGTCCAACTTCATAAAAATTTAAGTGTCTACTCGTGCACAAGCAAAGTTGGAAAGCATAGATACCAATTGAGGCCATATAGAAGAACACTTTTATATATTATGTCTTTAAAAAGAGTTAATTGTCAAAAACTTATCTGAACTGACATTTTTTCACGAGTTTTACATCCCGACTATCAATTGTTCCCTTTTTCTATCCGAACCACTACCATTTATGTATTAAAACACACATCAAAATTGACTAAACCAACTATCAATTATTTTCTTTTTCTACATGACCTTATCACCGTCTACTCAACTAGGTGTGTTTTAATCATATACTACGTGACATTCCAAGGTAATAAAACAAAAGATCACAAGAGAGGACCAAACAACAATTGTAGTCACCACTTAAAACGAACAAAACATAAAATGATAAAACTATATATAATAGACAAACTTAAGGTTAGCAACTTCAAAAAACTTGTGCACACATGCACTTTTGCATATTTATAGACTCATTAAGGAACATCCTGCAAACAATTGTCCCGTCTCCGGTGGAGCTTAAACCCGACATCCAGCTAAACGAATAGCCGAAACTATTTATTTGAATGTCATCAAAACAACTACCCAACTACAATTTTCGATGCAGAGAGTTGCTTATCTCGCATGAATTTGATAGAGACAAGAAACTAGTGCACTCAACTTGACTCGCGCTTTCAATGGGGGAGTATGAACAAGTCTTACCTCCCCTGATTGAGATCTCTCTGTCACCAAATCAACTGAAAGAAACTATAACAGTATTACTACTCATGCGGTGCCCCAGTTACTGCAGGTTGTTCATCTTCATCCAGTTCCTGCTCCACACTTTTAACCTCGGGCACATAATGCATGAGCATATTCTCGATACCAGATTTAAGTGTAACAGATGAGCTAGGGCATCCGCTGCAAGCTCCTTGCATTTTCAATTTGACTACTCCAGTATCTGGATCAAATCCTCGGTATTCAATGTCCCCACCATCATCTTGTACAGCGGGACGAATACGAGTCTCCAAAAGTTCCTTGATCATTGCAACTGTTTCTGAATCATCCTCATGGATAGCTGTGTCCATGGAGGCGGCAGTACTAGAGTCGAGGAACACTGGGTTCCCAGAAGAATAGAAATCCATAATTGCTGCAAATATTTCAGGTTTAAGGAAATCCCAGGAAGCTTCTTCACTTTTTGTTACAGTAATAAAATCCGATCCAAAAAATACACGTGTAATCCCTGCATGAAGGAAACAGGATTCAACTCTTAGGCACATACATGAAAAAGTAAAGAACAATGACAATACTTCACCTGTCTAATTTATATGACACAATCTCCTTCTAGGCGTTCAAAATGTTTCACATAATTATTATGTTAATGTTTCTAAATGAAACATACCCACATCATATACAAGTCAAACTTATGTTATATAATTCCATATTCATTCAAATTATGCCACACATGGATGGATGCTGTCTTGGCATAATATTTGAACTTAAAATAACGTGGAAGGAAGTTGTCTCTGAATACCTACGTCAATCCATTAGAATTCATGTGGATTTAGCAAAAAACATAACCTTTTCTTTTTTAGAATGGTAACAGACTGGCAAACAGCATAATATAATGGAAGCAAATATCTATATCATGATACCAACTAGTCAAGTCTGGCATTGACAGAAGCCTTTTTAGTTGATCTAGAGATTTGTGTGTTAGAGAACTCCAATTTATTGAGTATCGGAGTGGAACATGTCCAATGTAGCAATGTGGACATTGAAAGCTTATATAACTGACCCCAACTAGTGTAGGTTTAGGCGTTGTTGTTGTTGTTGATAAGAGACTATGAAAGGAATTTCAGGTCACTTCTCTGCAAAGGAACCCATTTTTACTTATCTAACTAAAACAGAAAACAGAAACTGAATACCTCTTGATAAATAACCAAAAAAAAAGAAGAGAAATTCAGCACTTATTTGGCATCAAACAGGGAAATTAATTCCTTTTGTATATAAGTAAATCTATTGAATAGAACAGTGCCAAGGAGGTAGAACTATATACAACGGTACCTGTTTGGCTCTATCTAAAAGTGAAAGAAATCCATTAGTTCCATGATGTTTACTCTGTCATTTACAATGTTTCTCCTACCAGAAAGTATAAATTTTGAGCATATCTTAACTTTTTTTTTTTGACAATTAGTACTGTTAAAGGTGCAATCTTCAATTGAGCATATCTAAACTTTACATGAATAATATGACAGCTTTCCCTAAAAATTCCTACAAGCTATTTCCATCCATATTACCCGTGGTATACAAAAAGGTCTAGTCTTCTAATCTTGTATTTTATTCTTTTACGCCTTCCGCCCTTGAGGATTGATAAGTGCCTGTTTCAGATCTCCAGGCATCACCAGTGAATTGGAAGTTAATTTAGGGGCATGGTCCATATCTGTCATCTGCTAAGCAAGCCTGTAGTAACTGTACAGATGACTAACTAACTCTTTACTTCCTCACAGACTGCATCTTTTGCATAACATAATGCCTCTTTTCTGCAAATTTTTCTACGTAGGACAAGTTTCATGTGTTGCACTCCAGCCAAAACATGCTACTTTTTGGGGAGAGCTTCTGTTTTCCTAATCATCTGCCCAAGACAACTATTTTCTGTCATATCGTAACAGCACCCTGCAGCAAGAATCCACTGGGGATTTCCCATCTTCGCTTTTAGTCAAATACATATAACCTCTTCCATTTCTCCAATATCTTCGCTGCATCCAGTTTTACTATTATGTATTCACATACTCCATCTCCCAACCATTGAAAATCTTTCTGAAAAGTGCACTCTTTGTAAGACAATCCGCTAGATGCAATTCTTGCGTATGTCCAAACTATATAAATTTGGAAAATTGTCCCTTAATATATTTCTCCAACTATTTGTCTATGCAGAACCTTATTTTCCTCCCATAACACACCTTTAATCATATAATGGATTGAAAATCCTCACATACCATTCCCTGATTTTGTGCATCATTGTTCTCCTTCTCATACTTACCAGTTTAACTCTTTTCCATTTTATTCCTCTTCATCAATCTCCGATGCCATTTGAGTAACAAGCTCTTGTTATTGCAGATTTACTCACGCACCTCCATCTATTTTATCCTTCGAAATTTTTGTCCATTTAACCAAATGATATCTTTTATTGACACAACCTCCTTCCCACAAGAAATCATTCCTTACTTAACTTAGGTGCTCCTAAACCTTTGGGTGAAAGAAATAATGACATGCAGCAAATAGTGATTCCATCTAGTACACTATTGACTATCAACCTTCCACCAAGGCTGAATCCTATTTCTCTTTTTTTGGTGAAGAGGGCAAATACTATTTTTTTCCAGGGAGCTAACTTCTTTTCGCATTTCTTAAAATCACTCACTGCTAAATTCCAAGTACAGGAAACTGTCTACCTTCCATCCCAGTACCATAGCCAGCTTGTGAAAGCTCTAGTCAGCATTTACTATGAAATAATTGTTCTTTGCTAAGTTGATATGTTCCTGATATTTTCTTGAGCCGGGGGTCTATCGAAAACAACCTCTCTACCTCCCAAGGTAGGGGTAAGGTTTGCATACACACTACCCTCCCCAGACCCCACTTGTGGGATTACACTGGGTATGTTGTTGTTTGTTTCTAAGTTAATATGTGAACCAACTGTCCTCAAAGATTACTAGTCTCGCCTTCAGATTCAGACTATGAGTCACCTGAATACAGAAATTAAACTTCTTCAATATTTCCTTCCTTTTTTCAAACGACGGTGGTGTCCGGCCAGCTCGCCCGCACCTCAACTATCCCCCCCCCGGAATCCCTACCTGCTACCTCCCACAGGCACAGGTACCCACTAAGGCTTAGGCAGATGCGCAAAAATCATCTAGTGTTTCTCTGAGGTTGTGGTAACCAATAAGCAACACTCTGTTTTGCACAATCAATGATGAAGACGTCAAAACAAATAGCAAAGGAGAAGTCGATTTGTGATTGAAGAAAAGCAAGTTGGCAATGCAGAATGAAGTAAAAGGGCTTTTTATCAAAATAATGTAATACTGTAAGGCACAAAATGCTATCAAAAGTTCGAAAAGTTTTCAAAACTGCTCCTTATTATATCAATACATTTGTGCCTATATCTTTTCCTGACAGTTGTTTTCAAAATTATTGGGTTCTGCTGAACCCGTTTCCGACACTCCAGTAGCGCCCCTGAATGCAATAAAGTTTCCATTTTTTTCATTATAACGGTTCTTACAACTCAGTGAAATGAACATAGATGTTAAACGTTTTAAGGCTTTTACCATCTAAGTTTCGAGAACACGTACCATCTATTCCAAAGAGGGCCTTAGCCAGTGGTGAATTCATGGCAGAACGAGCATTCGGAAAGTCTGCAGTCCCAGCTTCCACAACTGGCTTCCCAGGATAGAACATTAGGGATAAAGGGTTAGGAGTTGATTGAGTTTGGATAAACATGGTCCTCTTCTGGCCTGTTCACAGAATGTACATGATCAGGATATAGACATATTCACAAAATCTAATAATTAGCACGCCCATTTATCACATCAGGCAATTACTAGAACAATTGTGCAAACTATAAAGTCTTAATCTTTTTGTAAAACCAGAAAATGATGGGAGAAAAAAAAACACTATAAACTTTCTTGATCCTTTTTCTAGTTGCTTCTATATGGAAATTGCACAAAGAAGTAGCATTTTCCCCGATTCTTCAAAATTTTCATTTCTAAATGCTGGCTAAGTTCCTCTCTCTTGAATGCAATCATACCAGCACCAAAGCACCGGATTCCATCGGAATTCCGAAGTTAAGCATGCTTGGGGGAGAGTAGTACTAGGATGGGTGACTTCCTAGAAAGTCCTCGTGTTGCATTCCTTCTTTCTCTTTATTCTGTGGGAGAGCATGGTTCTAGTTGGAGCACCTTTTCGTCTCCCTTAATGTTATGAGTTAAAGGCTAAAAACACACCTAAAGTATTCCGATTTTTTGAGTGTCATACTTGAACTATCAAGTGTGTGAGTTTCCTACCTGAACTATCACAAAATGTCTAGCGAAACACACCTGAACTATCAGTTGTTTGAGTTTTCTACCTGAAATTTTAGGTATAAAACTCAAACAACTGATAGTTCAGGTGTTTCTCTAAACATTTTATGATAGTTCAGGTAGGAAACTCACACACTTGATAGTTCAGGTATGAAATTCAAAAAATCGAAATACTTTAGGTGTGTTTTCGACTCTTCACTCTAATGTTATTCTAGTATTATCTTTGGACCTCTCTACCCCACAAAGGTAGAGGTAAGCTATGCATATATCCTACTCTCTCCAGACCCCACTTGTGGTATCACACTGGGTATATTGTTGTATTATCTTTGGTTATCCTACTATTTTTTCTTTAGATACTTCCCTTTTCCTCAATATTTTCATCATTGCTTCTTCACTCTTGTATTTTCTCAAACCTTTTTTTGAAAACGCTTTTCTTAAGTTGAGGGTCTATTGGAAACAATCTCTCTACCCCACCTTGAGGTCTGCGTACACTTTACCTTCCCCAAACCCCTTGTGGGGTCACACTGGCTATGTTGTTGTTGACTAAGTTCAGCTCTCATATCAGCAGTATCTAAAATCCTTATTATTATGCTCGATCAATTCCCGGTATTCATTGAAGACTTCTCATGTACCCCTGCTAATTCTTTTCCTAATACTAAGGCCACATATTTGTACTCATTAGTGGGAAAAAGCCTTCACTTCAAAACAATCAATCAAGACTAGTTCCATCTGCGCTTCTTGTGACTATTGAAACTGGAAGTTCAAGCTCATCAATCATCCAGAGAAAAAAATATATCTTAAATTTATGAAAACACGCTGCAGAAAGAGTTCAACTTTGCATTTTCCCTCGTTCCTTGCCCCCAACAGTTTCCAGTAAAACACCAATTGTACTCGTGTGTAGTTTCAAAATGAACATCAAATACAAACTCATATTCACCTACATCAATAGATAGACATTCAGGTTCTTATATTCCAATACACAACAATTTTATATTTTTAATACAAATTAGAGGTTTTCTAGTGACTATTCTAAATTATTAAAAGAGCAATTTGGTGCACTAAAGCTCCCACTTTACACGGGTTCCAGGGAAGGGCCGAACCACAAGAGTCTATTGTACGCAGTCTTACACTGCATTTCTGCAATAGGATTGAACCCGTGACCTCCTGGTCACACGGCAACAACTATCCTGAATTATTATTTGAAGAAAAAAAAGACTAGCTGAATATAAGAACTGACCTCCGAACTGGCTCCATAAGGGCGGGCGTGAAGAAGGAAATTGCAAAGGCTTTAACGAAGCAAAATCAGAGAACGTATTGGGCGTTTTGGAAGATGATAAAGCGTATAGAAACCGATAAGATGTAGAAAGTGAACCATTCTCTGCTGCATAGGGTTTTGTGAACAATCTATTGGTGCGAAGACTCGCTCGAGTTAAAAATCTTCCTAATAAACCTTTCATTACTACAGCTTTGAACTTTCTTGTACGAGCTTCTCAAAATTCTAGTTTCTTCAAGCTTAATAAAATGGAGATTCAACAAGTTTGTCGAAATCTTTCCATGGCGGTTTTTTGACTTTTGGGGAAATTTCTGACGGAAACAACCTCAGAAGGGATGACGGGGAACAATTTGGGCACGCTTTTAGTGCAACCACGTGTGAAAAAATGAAAAGAAAAAAACTACAAAAAACTTGCTACTCCCTTATAAAGTAAAGAGTATAGTAATTTACACACTTTATTATATATATATTTTTTAGGGAAACTTATATAAAAACACATATATTTAGAAGTTAATTACTTTTTTTTTCATTACTTTCCCTTTGGATATATCACAATCTCATCGGATACATCTCATATCACTCGGATACATCACAATTCCATCGGATACATTGCATAAGGCATCTAGATACATGGTTTTATCTCAGATACATCGGCATTTTGATTTTATCTCGGATACATCGGCATCCCGCATGTATCTGAGGGGTTACAATATGTATTCGCATGTATCTGAGGGGTTACAACATGTATCCGATCAGGGTTGGGATGTATCCGATGGGTTGAGATTTATCCAAGATATATACGCGTGTCATATAGAGTTATATGTAAATTGTGATTTGAGCTATTATTGGCAAGTTTGAAGAGAGAATATATGGTAAATAAAGATGCTCATGATTTATATTATTTTCTATTTTTAGGTAATATACGTTTTCTTCCCTCAAAATGTATATGTTGCCCAAAATAATAGCTACTTGTTCTAAACTATACTTATAAAATATAATTATGTGAAAGTTAAGCTATGTCCGGTAATTAAGCCCTTCAATATTCTATGTCCCGTAATTTTTTCTACTAAATATTATTATTTTTTGGCCCATCTCGCTCTCTCTTGGAGAGTAAAGTACACTTTCTATGCCATGTGGGTCTATAAAGGGTAATAATTTCATCCTAAATAAAGATAAAGGTGTCATAGAACTCTTATAAAGTTTAAGTGTCTACTCGCAAATCATGTTCAACTTTAAGGAGGACTTTATGCATTTTCTCTATATTTTTTTAATCAAAGAGCCCAAATATATGGAGGAAATTAAAGCACAATTATTATGTCAATTTCAAAAGTTCAATGACCCCATCAAATACAATGACATTTTAACTTGGGGCATGATTTGTAATTTAATAGAAAAGAGATGATTTTTTTTTGAACTATTGATAAGGTCTAAATAGCTAAGCAAAGAAGATATCTCTTTGAGAAAATACATCAAGACCCCTTTAAAGTCGATCGACATTTGAAAGTAGACACCTAAATTTTATGGGAGTTTTATTACCCCACTAAATAATTTTAAATTGATACTATTACATCGTTTTCGGATTAATCATAATTTTTAAAATATAGGTGCTAGTCACGCATCAATTATTATTTGACACGTGTTAATTTTATTAAATATGTATATTTTTTATTTTAAATTTTTTTCCTTGGAAAAAAGATATTTTTGATCACTGTGTTATTGCCTAGTTCCACTTTTGGTCCTTGTGATATTTGACTGTGCACATCTAACCGTGAATTAATTAAAGTGAGTTATTTTAATCTAATTACTAGTTGAAGTTAACAGTGCAAACAGACCATTTATTTTTCGTGAAGGGTAATTTTGGAATTACATAAAAAAAATACTTGATAAAAAAATTAATTATACAAAAGTTTAGAAGTCTTCACTCTTCCGTCACATTCCTGCCTCGCAACCATTTGCAACCTTCCTCTCTTCTTCCATTTAACAATAAAGGAACACAATCAGAATTCAGAACACTTCAAAACATCATGTGAAAAAGATTTGGCCAATGTCACAGATAAAAATTATTGTAAAGGTTATTTCTCAAGGAAAAAGAAGCAGTCACAGTGAACGAAAACTAAGCACAAGTTGACAGAAAAAATATTTTACAAGCTTCTACATATTCAAAAAAATATAAAAAGAGCATCGGAGGGAGAGTCACTATAATTCTGAAAGAGATACATATATATTTAGGCGAAAGAAAGAGTAGCGCCCCAAAGAAATAATTCATCACAGCTACACCTATCATACCCACTAAATTAGAGCTCCATGCACACACCGCCATTTGTGTTTTTAGAAAAAAAAAGTTCAGATATGCAAGTATATTACCTGGATCCGAGAGCTAATTAAGCAAAAATCAGTAAAAATGTAGAGTTCAAGAACCAAAGTAGCTTGACCCGAATCGATAGAAAGAGATCAAAATAATCCCTTGGCTCTTATCTCGTGTTGAAGAAGAACTAAGAAAAAAAATTAAAATTTAACCCAATCGAAGCAAACATTGCTCTGATATGAGCTCCACCATGAATTTCCTCTTAAAATTTTATGAATTTGACACGAGCTCTGCATTTGATTTTAAGAGAGAAAGAAAGAGATAAACATCAAATTAGAAAAGTATGGGGTTTAGGAGAGAGAAGAGCATGTGAATCTGTGATGGATTAATTTATTAATAATAAAAAGTTTATTGTGTAGAGTAAATAAAGTAGTATAGATAGTTTCAACATTGTCCTTCACCAAAATAAATGATATGTTTGCGCCGTTAACCTCAATTAGTGATTAGATTATAGCCACTTTAGTTAATTCAAGGTTAGATGTGCACAATCAAATATCACAGGGATCAAAAACGTAATCAAACAATAACACAAAGATAAAAAATATCTTTTTCCCTTTTTCCTTTTCTCTCTTTCCCCTCTCTCTCTTTCTTTGACTTTTTTTTTTCTTCAGCAAATTTCCTCCACCCTATATTAATTTTTCTTCTTCTCCACCTAACCTCCCTCTCCTTCCATTGACATTGTTATAACCAGTAAAAGCTTTTCAAAAGTTTTTTCTTTATTATTTTTTTATTTTTTATTAAATAATTGATAGTAAAAAAAAAATTGAACAAATTTTACAATTTTGAGAATATCAATAATTAATTTATCTCATTTTATATTATTTTTGCAATTAAAATTTTAAAAAAAATGATATGCGATAATATTAGAAATGAAGATTTTGTAGAGAATCAATAAGTTTCATAAAATTTGTAGATAGCTGAATTGAAGCTCGAATAAAAAACTGAATGATACTCCTAATCATCTTGAAATCTATTGAGTTTTACAAAATTATTTGAAATGTAAAAAAAAAATTAGGATAAGAACTTGAAATTGAAGAAAATAAATGAAAATGATAAAGAAAAGTATGTCTCAGAGTTATGACGAACATGATGACGTTGAAAGCAGCAGTGGTCCATCAGATTTACCAAGAAGAAAAAAGAAAAAAAAAGAAAAAAAAGAAACAAAGTTAAAATAGTAAGAAAAATAGAAAAATACATTTTATAAAAAAACTCATAAAAATAAAGTTATAGTCATTTTTGTGGAGTCTTCACGCTCTTTAAGAGAGTGGATGCACTCTCTATGCCAAGTGACCTAAAAATAATGTAATAGTATCAGTTTAAAATTGTTTAGTGGAGTAATAGGACCCCCGTAAAGTTTAGGTGTCTACTTTCAAATGTCGATCAACTTTAAATGGGTCTTAATACATTTTCTCTATCTCTTTTAAGCAAATAATCTTACAAAATATTTTAAAAAGACCATAATACCTTCAAAATTTTATTTAATGATCAAAAACTAACATGTCGAAACCATCATTTTTAATATATAAAAGTATAGGATAAAAAAGATAAAAGTCTCATGTGCTGACAAGTGTAACCATCACAGAATTTTAATTTATTATTAAAAAAATTATTAAATATCTAAAATTAAACAACAATAATTTCAAATTAAAAAACTAAAACTATTAATCAATTAGAAAAGATTATGTCTGACAACTGTTTTATTAACCAACTAGATAAACAAGGAATCTAATTATTTTTAAAAATAATAAAAATCAACTCTATGGAATTGGAGATTTGATTTAATTATTTTTAAAAATAAATAAAAATCAACTTTGTAACTGGAGATTTAATTTTAAAAATAAAATAATGTGTTTAAATTGAGTAAACAACTATAAAGGGAGATTTAATTATTTTTAAAGTAAATAAAAAATTAACCACAACTTAAAGAATATATTTTAAAACTTCTTAGAATACTCACACGTTTGCACAATTCTACCATCACTCAAAAACTGTATTTTCCTATATGTCTATATTATATATATTTTTACTTTTTTTAGGTTGATACATTCTTCTTTCAATTTCTTTCTTTTTTCACTCTATAACTTATTCCCAAAATAATATTCTAAGTGAATATAATAATTATCATATATGGTCTCATCATTTTATTGCATCACACAAATTTTAAGCAAGTTGATGCAATAAAATTTAAAAGTTAGAGTAGTTTGAATTGTAAAAAGTATCGGATAAATTAAAATTTCACATACCATTTTTAATAAAGTTAATTTTAGAGGATGCAAATGTAATTATTTTCTTCAGAAAATTAGAAAATTAGAATTCAAAAAATTATTCATCATCTATGTTTTGCTTTCACTTTTTTTTTTTTTACAATAACTTATTATTATTCTTTGTTGTCAATACATTTATCATTACTAATTTCTTGTGTTAATTTAGGGGGATTGTATACATGTCTTAATTGAGAAGTATATTATTAAGTATTTGAGATAAGATATAAGTATCACCCTAAACTATGATCGAAATTTTAGAGATGCACCTAAACTTTACATAGGTTCTATTATCTCCCTAAACTCATTTTTTGTGTATTTTGTGCTCTTTTTGTACTGATGTGACAGAGAGAGTATATTTCATTCTTTTTGGGAGAGTGAAAAGTCAAAAAATTACTCTTTTTATTTTTCTCTTTTTCTTTCTCTCTCCTTATCATCACCTCTCCCCCAACCCCCCCCCCACCCCATCACCACCCACCCCCTACCCTCAACCTCCACCCCATCTACCACTGTATTTTAATTTTTTTTTTTATTTCCACTCCCACCCCCACCTCCACCCCACCCAACTCCTACCCCCGCAATTTAATTTTTTATAGATAAAATATTTAAAAAAATTTAATAAAAGTTTTAATTTTTTTTATACCCCCACCTTATCTTACCCCAACCCCTCAACATTCAACTCCTCAATCCCACCCACCTTAATTTTTTTAAAGAAAACATATTTTTTTAAAAAAATTATATTTATTTTATACTCCGCCCCACCCACCTTACTCGACCTCCATCTTACCCCACCCCCTCCTTCAGTCCACCCAATTTTTATTTTTTTTTAAAAGTATTTTTAAAAAAATAATAATTTTTTTACCCTACCCCCATCTCCACCCACCCTTCCTACTCCATCCACTATCCTATCCCATACCCATCGCACCCTTCACCCATCCCAACTCTAAGAAATATTTTTTACTCTCTAGTCAAATATTAAAAATATTTTTTGAAAAATATTTTTTCACTCATCAATCAGACATTAAAAAATATTTTTCACTAACTAATAAGTAAGAAACCAACTTGTTTTTCAAAAAAACATATTTATGAAAAAAAATTCCTTCATACCAAACACACTTTAAGTAGGAAAAATGTAAACGAAAAGAAGAGATTTAAGTGGGATCTAAAGGAAGGAAGAAATAAAGAAAAGAAGAAGAAAAAAAAAATTCAACTGACCGCGCGTGCACAACACTTTATGCAAGAAATTTGGTTACCTAGTTTCAAGGTGTAAATAATTACATTTCAAAAGACTTCAGGGGGATCTATATAAAGTTTAGGTGTTTCTCTGGGATTTCACTCATAGTTCAGGGTGGTACTTATGCATTATCTCTAAGTACTTTAAGATCAAGATACATGAACTTGAGTTAGATCGCATGAATTACTTTGTTATTACACCAAATTATATGAAATTTAAGATTATGATGCACAAACTCAGGGTGACATTTACACAAAAGATAAGATAATTATAAAATAATATAAATGATCATTCATTTGATATGGACATATTTAATTGGCGTTATTTTGATCAACTAACAAGTCAACATAATATCGACGAGTCAGAACTATTTGATAATTAATCTATCTTATTTCATACTAATAAAATGTGTTAAATAATGGACTAACCTTTATAATTGTAGATATCGTTGATCAGGTTCTGACATATGAAGTAATTTAAACGTAAAAGTAAGAAAATAATAATAGTGTCTTATTATTATTGAACTCGAAGATAATTAATATGTTTTCGTTTTTCTTTTTCTCTTAATTTCAGATATGATTCAAGATGTGTATTCTATTTTTCAATTTAATCATCTACAATTTTGAAATTTTTCTTTATCATTTTTTACTTCTATAACAATATAAAAAATAAAAAAAAATAGACTTTCAACTACTTTATGGAGTGAACTTGTAATAACAATATAAAATAAAAAGTAAACAAGATATATAGAGAGACAAGAGAGATAAACTTTCGTATTTTTTCAAGTGTTTAAGAATCTACCAGTACCTAGTTTCATTAGGCCCATGCTAAGTTCGAGCCCAATTCAAAATATAGTAATAGATATTTCAATTAAACAATATAATTTGTATTACCCTTTTTTATTGTCTATTTAATATATAATTTAGTGGCACATTTTTTATTGTCTATTTAATATATAATTTAGTGGCACATTTGTCATATCTTATTCACAAGTATTTATAATTAATAAATTAGTCATATGATTAGATTAAAAAATTTATAAAATTACTTCATTTTATTAGTTTTTTTTTAGAATCGAGCACTATTAAGAAGACATGGTTCTTTAATATGTAAAAAAAAGTTGAAAACGATTACTAATTTTGTCTTAAATTTTTAAAGCGATAATTATTTTGAGATTATTTTTTTAAGCGTTTTATCAAAGTTCACAATTTTTAAAGTATTTTAAGATGATCTTGAAGTTTTTAAAATTTACCAAAATGAATATAGCAACCCAAGTAATAAAGAAATATATTAGAGATAAAAATAATATATATGAAAATATTATAGTATATATCAAATTACCTTCAAAAAATTAGTCCAAATGATTATATATTTATCAAAAGAGATTAGAAAGTGCTTTAATTTTTGGGTAATATATGAACTACGTAATAAAATATAAATATAGGGGCAAATTTAAAATCTCTTTTTTTTTAGTTGAAATGTAACCATTTGATTGGAAAGTCTTGGTCGGAATGTGACCCAGGATAAAATTATTAGATTGTCCCTTATATTAGATAGTAATTTCTCAAATATACACAATATGAAATTTTATGCTTTTATTTATAATTTTCAAAGTGACATATAAAATATTGTCATAATGTTATTTAAAGCAAGAAAATTATGGGAGAGACAAAAGGGTATGAGAGAGATATCCATAATTAAGAAAAAATTATCTTGAATACACATATTTTGAAATATGCATTGATTGTTGCTTCATTAAAATTCTTATAAGAAAAATCTCAATACATTATATTCAAAATACAGTAAAAAAATTCAGTATTAATTTGATGTATTCAATATAAATTTTATACAGTGAGTCCAAAATACGTGTATCAAGTATCAACTTGACCCATCAAAAATTTTGATACATATATTTGTACATAAATACATGCTTAAAAGAAAAAAAAGATGATGCAAAATAAGAAAAAATATAAACTGTCCGAATAACTTTATTTTTTATGTGCCCATTTTCACCGAAAGAAGAGATACGAAGAGAACCGCTCAATAGACTATGATTTGAATTGTAGGTTTAAGGTACTGGAGTTCATAAACGTTAGCTTCTTATTGAGAGGTTATGAGTCATTTAGTGGAGGTAGCAGAGGTTCTTGAATCATTGTTACTGCTGCTGTCATTTGACGAATGTGGCGGATTGTCGATCAATTTGGATGGAGGCGGTGGATATGGTGGTGGAGGAGCAGTTGTCGATCAGTTTGGGTGGAGGCGATGGTTTTACTTTTAGCAAAGGAAGAAGAGAAGAGAAGGAAGAGGGGAAAGATAGATTAACCGTGAATTGAGTGATTAGAATTTGAGAGTAACGTAATTTACTCCATTGAAGAAGGGATCTGATATAAAGAAGGGAGTTTCTGATAAAATGTGGTATATATTCGGAAAGTCTAAGACACACCTAAACTATTGAAGCGACCTATTACACCCTTATTTTTATTTTTTGTGAAATTAATACCTCCCTACCAGCTGATGTGGCAAATAAATAAATAAAAAATAGAAAAAGGGCGAGTATAGTCAAAATACAAGGCCAAAATAATAGTAATTTTTTTTAAAAAAAGAAGATCTTTTCCCACACCCAATTACTCCAGATCTAGTCTTCTCCCCCTCCCCTCTCCCCCCATCCCTCCATTGTTATTTCACCATTGTTTTAACCAAAAATCGGAGGTGGTCGGCTGTCCCTCTTCATACTCTTTCTTCAATCCCTTTTCTTGTCCTTGTCCCTTCAAAATTTAGAAGCTTTTAGTTTTTTATGTTCAAAATTTTGAAGAACCAACAATTAAGATTTTGTAAAAATATTTATCTTTCATCTTCTCCAATCAATAGTTACATAAATTTAGAACTCCAATTAGGCTGTGATGAATTGAACTCGATAAGTTTTGTAAGAAAAGTCTGTGATGAATGTTATGATTTTGGGTGGTGAAAGATGTGAGTTTATGCTCGTGTGGGTGAAATTAGCAATGGTGATATAGCGAGTTTAGTGATACTGTGACAAACTGCGTGGTGGATAGCAAATTCGATTGTGGTTGTTATGATTGTTCGTGATGAAAGATGTGAGTTTATGCTCGTGTGGATGAAATTAGCAATGGTGATATAACGAGTTTAGTGATAGTGTGACAAACTGCGTGGTAGATAGCAAATTCGATTGTGGTTGTTATAATTGTTCGTGATGAAAGATGTAATTATAATTATCGTATGGTGGTAATGGTGGTGGTATTGTTGCGGTTGGTGGTGGTTTGTCAAGAAGAAACAAGATGATGACATGGAAAATAACTTTTTTTAAAACTTGACATTGTACTGATGTGGCAGTGACATGAAAATGCCATGAAGGCGAGCGTAAAACACTCTCCATTATGCAACTGGTGATATCGCTGGTAGGATGGTATTAGTTTCACAAAAAATAAAGATAAGGGTGTAATATATCGCTTCAATAGTTTGGTGTGTCTTTGACTTTTCGGGTATAGTTTAGGGTGATGTTGATGTGTTTTCCCTAGTAGATATGGTATGAATATTTAGTTCTTTAGGTAATTTATCCAAATAAAATAAAAAATAAAGACAAATAAATTAAAATTATGGAAGACAATCCCTCACACACACCCACTCTCAATTACTATGCATGCATAACACGCGCCATTAATATGCATGCCCTCGAAGCAAAGCAAAAAATAATAATATCGTCAAACCCCTCTCTCTCCTCACATTCTCTCGAAACCCTAGAACCGTTTTCGTCCTTTTTTCCTCCTTTTAGATTCCCTCAATCTCCATGAAAATTCTCCAAATCTCCAAATCTAGATTCTCCGTAATCTTCATTTACACCTCCATTTGATGATTCGTTTCATCAGCAACCGCTAGTTTTTTTTTTTTTTTTGTTTAGGCTTAAAAAATCGAACCCATGGAGGGCTCTGTATCTGTTGTGGATGATCTCGGAGCCCCGCCGGAGTCATGGGAGGTGGCTGACTTAGATGCTAGTATGAGACGGCTTATACTTTCTTCTTCTTCGAAGAACAAGGATTCCGATTCTTCGTCATCGAATAATAATAATAATAATAATCAATCTGAGCTGCTTGATTCTTCGGGTTCGGGTTCTGCTGGTGCTGGTTCAGCTGCTGTGTCGGAGGATGTTGTTAACACCGTAGATCAGTTTCTTCGTGAGGCTTTACAAAACCCTCGAGAGCGTCTTTCCGGTTAGTATTCGTGATTGTATTATGCTGATTTTGCATCAGGTTTAGGATTTGCTAGTTGATTTTCGTTTTGTTTGATTTGCTACTCTTGTACTTGTTTGGCATGTGGATAATTATTTTTGTGCTCGTATAGTCGCAGTGACATTGCTGTAGTTGTGTCAATCAGTTGGCTACAGCTGAATTGTGAACTATTTGTGCGTTGGCTACATGAATCTCAAATGAATGCAGTGTTAAGTGTTGTAGTTCAGTTTGGTTGATCACACATTGGGTAAAAACCTGAAAGGCCGAAATTCTTTTATAATCTGTGTGTGTAGTAGTCTTTCTGTTGTGAATTGCACCCGATTTGATACTCGCTAGCAGTCTGAATATACAAATTCGGTGCAGTTGTGCTCGTATAGTCACAACCACATTCCTGTTAGTTGTGTCAATCAGTTAGCTACAGCTGAATTGTGAACTATTTGGTGTTGGCTACATGAATTTCAAATGAATGTAGTGTTACTATAACTCCTTAATGAGAGGACAAGACAAAGTGTTGTAGTTCAGTTTGGTTGATCACACATTTGGTAAAAACCTGAAAGGCCAAATGTGGTTTAAATGGTAGTAATTTTTTTTTATAATCAGTGTGTTGTAGTCTTTCCTTTTGTGAATAGCACCCGATACTCGCTGGTAATAAGTCTGAAGGATACAAATTTGGTGCATTTTTGTTTGTATGGTGTACAACCAGAATACTTTTTGATGATTAATGATATTAGAAAGAAAAGGGAATTGAGGCATCGAGGACAATTAGAAACTAGATGAAATGATATTTCTTCATAAAAAAAGCTAGAGGAATGATTACCAGTATTTACCTGGAACAACTTGCTGAGTTTTTATATTGTCGAGATAAGCATTGGCTGCACCCAAGGTTGTGGCGGTCTATGAAGTGTGTAAAATCATGGGAGACCATTGTTCAAATCCCAACAGAGACAAAAATACAAAAATACCACGTGATATATTTCCATCCACCTAAGCCTTGGCGGACAGAGTTACCCATGATGTGTTGTTGGGATGGAATAGTTGAGGTGTGTGCAATGAGGCTCAAACACCACTCTTATTTTTGGACTTATTAAAAATAGAAGATCAAAGCATTGGGTGCTATGAGGAAACTGATAAGCAGTGAAAATTTCATCTTTAAGGGACCAAGTTTTATGTTGGGTTGGATGAGATTCTTTAGATGATGTCTCTTTTGGATGACTACAATTTTAGATTGGATGCTATGTCAGATTGCTGAAATGTAAAACAGTCCGTCTTTGTTTGTCTCTTTTGACTACATACCGAAGATAACTGTTGAGGAGAAAGAATATGGTCCAAGCAGATTGAACTTTTAGAGGACATGGCACCTGTCATTGCTTACCACGATGTCATTTTATTAGAAAGTTGGGATATAATGAAGGAGTAATCTATCAATTCCTTCCACCAAAGTTTGAGCTTTGGGAAATGCTTTTTTTCTAATGTTATGTTGCGTGTATTTCAAAGAAGATTGGAGTTGAGGAATTAAAGGAATACATGCCAGTGAGCTTCGCAGATAGATTCCACTAAAATCCTCGCAAAAAGGCCAAGAAGGTAACTGGGAAGCTAGTACCTGAGACTTGGTTAGCTTTCATCATAGGCAAGCAACTCTCAAATTCAATAATTGTAGAATGTATAATAATGCCAGGATGCCAAAATAAGGTTCTTTCCAACAAAAAGGGGCCTCAGCCAAGGTGATCCCTTCTGTCCACCAGGCAGAATGTTAAAACACGTCAAGTTGGTTAACTGATTCAAGGACTTGTCTGGGCCCTGGGGGGACAAGAAATCACAATGTGGCGAACATCTCACATTCTATCGCACATTACACACTGGTTATGTGTGATAAAAATAAACACTACTACCATCTATCGTAACAGACAATAACATTTTTACCAAGATAGAGGAAATGACAGGGTAAAAACCTAGGTGTTTACACTTACAAATGGTGTATATTCTCCCTACACCATGTGTATGTTTCCCATGTTTAAGTATGTGGAGAAAAAACAGGGTTAAAACTGGGGAACTTCCCAATGGGAAGGGAAAGGGACAAAAAAAGCCTTCAATTTGGCAAAAATGTAAAATGGATCAAATCTTCAATGATAAGGGGGAGGAACAGGAGTCAACAATCTGCATACAGCATATTTGAGAGGCTCTTATAGACTTCCACAATTGCCTGAGGAGCTGAGTTCTTACATCAACAGTCGTGTGCAACTCCACTCTTTGTGCTGAGATACATCATTGAAAGTCTTTGCTTAGTTATCAAAAAAAGAAGAGAAGATAAAACCATTTTATGTAATCTAAAAGCAGAAAAGGGCAAGCTTTTGAAGGATTCCCCCTCCCTCCCCCTCCCCCCCCATTTGAAGGATAACATGAATCTTTTCCACCTTACTAAAAAAAGGGAAAAAAAGAAGAAAATAACTCGAACCTTTTCAATCAGAAAACACCATGTTCTCTGTTATATATTCTCACTCAGTTATGTAGTCTTTAACTGTTATGCTGAGGTAGGTCTTGGTCATTAAATACCAGTTGTGTGATGCACTTTTTAAAATGTTTGTTGTATAATGCTTTACTTTACTTTAGGTGCTTTTTTCTACTGTTAGATCTGTCGTGCATTATTTTTTCGACAATGTTGCTTCATCCTATGTGTTTCCAATAGCTAGATTCTCCTTAAATATGTCACTGTATGCATTTTATTCTCTTTTCCTTTTTTTTGGGGGGGGGGGGATGTTCAGTCTTTGTTCGTCGGATTGATGAAGAATTGTTCAGTCTTTGTTCGTTGGATTGATTATCTTTATCATGCACATAGTGACTTGTCATTGCCTTTTCTCAGTTCTGAGGATGGAGCAAGATGTTGAAAAGTTCATCAGGGATCCTGGTCGACAACAGATGGAATTCCAACAGCTGCCTACCTCCTATTTGCGACTGGCTGCTCACCGTGTGGCACAACACTATTCACTACAATCAATGGTTTTGTTGGACAATAGTCTACCAGATGGCTCGGGTTCCAGAATTATTGTGCGCAAGACTTCTGAATGTCGGATGCCTTTGATTCGCTTGGCTGACATTCCGGTGAATTTGCCTCAAGGAGATACTGGTGTTGTTAAGGTTGCCATAAAGCAGAGGCCACAGAAAGGTTCACATTTAGCAAGTGGGTTAAATTCAAATTCATCAAAGGGAAATTCTGCTAAAAGTGTCGAGGAAAGAAAGGAGGAATATAATAGGGCTCGAGCGCGTATTTTTAACTCTAATAGTTTAAGTGGGAGCTCCAGTGTAAAACCTGAAACTGAATCAAGGTCACAGGATACTTTCCAGTATGGTCCAATAGGCATACCACAGTTGGAAGAAAAAGCCATTCCAGCTGGCGGTTCTGATTTGAATACCGGGCGGGGTCTGATTGATTCTTCAACAAGTAGTAGTAGATCAGCTAGAAGTAGGACAGAAAAGGAGCCAGTTGGTAGGTCCAAATCTTATAACAAGGTAGCTATCTTTCGTGATCGGGAAATTGACCGGAAGGACCCTGATTATGACAGGAATTATGACAGGTCTTTCTTAGTCCTCTGCTATTTTGTGAATATGCTATAAAAGTAACTGTTCCCCTCAGTTTGTGTTTTGTGTATGTTTTAGTGGTTCAGTATTGAGCAAGATAGTTTACATCTTCTCTGATTACGTTTATGGTAAAAAATCACTCCTCTATTCTATGAGATGTTTAGGTACCATGACTTTATCGTGTGGTTACCTTTTCATCATTATTGGTGCCTTTTTTGCCATGTACTCTGTATATGAATGTTCTAATGGATTATTTCTACAAAATCTTTATTCCTATTGAGATTCACTGACCAATCTGGATAAATGTTTGTCTGTGGTCATGGTTGTTCTAGAATGTTTAGTGTTACCGTATGAGTGATTTGAAGTATATGTGGGATCTGTGATTCTTTCTTTTTTATCACGAGTCTGACTTCTGAAGTTCCTACCATCTGTGTACCCTTTGCTTTTCGTGTAGGTTCCTTTCCGTTTTTTTTTGGGATCGGACTGAATAGAACAAGAAGTATGGGTTATAGTATGCATATTTGATGCATAGCGGAAGAGCTTTGAAGAATGCCATCCTTTTTGTTTGTTGCTTCAAACATGGGATAAGATTAGGCCAAAAAAACCTTTATTTTTCTTATCTTGATCAATCAGATTTTGATGAAAAATCATAGCCATGTAGTGACATAATACACATCACTTAGGGACACATGCACATAGCCGCTGCGCGTGGCTAGAAGGCGACTTGCGTTTACAGAAGGACAACCCCATTCATGATTCACCTTTTCTCTCCCTTCCTCCATCATGATCCTCCGAACAATGTGAAGAACAATTGCAAATCTGGAGTTATATAGATGTGCACATGTCCAGTCTCCTGGAACGCACTAATCTAAATGAATACCTTTTCTGTCTCCCGTAAAAAAAAGGGACAACATCTGTTTCTGGGCACCAAATAGAAACCAAAAAGGCTAAACAAATTGTTTAAGAAGATAATGAGGCTGTTACGTAATATTGGAAGACACTGCTATTAACAGCTAGGAAGTACACTCTTGAAGTGGGAAAGTAGAACCTGATTCGAAGGAGGAGGAGAAAATATAAAGAAAGAAGAGGGGGAAGAGCCTGATTTGAGAGAAGCTGTCAGTTCCCTTTATTCTCTCTGTTCCTTCTCTTACTTCTTCCCTCTCTAGTGCATACTACTGCTTTGGTTGTTTAAACTATTGTGTGAGTGTGACGTCCTATTGATATTTGATGCTACTTGAATTGTTTATATAAGAATATGCTTTGGTATTTCCCTCAAAAGCTTTTAGTACTACTTATGAGATTCTTCTTTATGCTGTACAGAATTATGTGCAAATATAATATACATCCATCTTCTGTTGTGTCCCCTCATTTCACAATTTGTCTCTTCATGCTTGTGGGTATTTTCATTACAATGCTCATGTCTTTTTTCTTGCAAACTTATTCTGTGATTCTAATTGGGCGTTGACTTTTATTTGTAGATACATGCAAAGGTTTGATCCTGGGTTTGGATTTACTGGTGGCCCATACACAATTCAACCCATGTATGCTCCTGCAATTAACTACAACACTGAGTTTCCCCAGCTTGGATCTGCTCTCCGGGCTCCCATTTCCCCTGAAAACCAACCTCGTCCAATTCCTCAGCATTTGCCTGGGCCTTGGGCAGCACCGACACCTCCTGGTATTGGTTATGGTCCAGCAGAGAGCATGATGCCTCCCCCTTTTAGTCACAATCATGTTAGTGCACACTCAAGCTCAGCTATATATTTGCATTCAACTCAGTATCCTTGTCAGCGTCCTGGAATGACTTTTATCCATCCTCATGAGCAGGTTCACCAACCCTTCTCACAGGTATAGCAGACAAACTTTAATCTTTCCACTTCAATAATTTGGGCTTGTTATTTAATGAACCCCCAGAGATCTAGAGAGATTTAATAGGGGAGTATGCACAACTCATATTTCATGTGGTGAAAACCTGTTCCATAACTCCCGTTTGACCTAACATGTTCACATTACCTAACCCTCGCACAGTGAGAGATGATGATAGATTAAAGCTTTTGTAGCAAAGTTCAGTGAGTGGGGAAATATTTTTAGTAAAGAGCATGCTGGTGTTCTTCATATATAAGTGCCTGGTTTCTAGATAAAGGATTTAACGATGCAGATGCGAAAAGTGGATCCGATGACACCTACACTTGCCTTCCTGTAGGATGCTTGTTGAAGCGACTGAATCTTGTTATGCTAAATTATCTTATGTTGGGTATGTGTATGAGGAATTTTAGCTTGTAGAGGAGGGCCTCTTTACTTTCACGTGAAATTTTATAGTTATCTGTCAGTAGTTGTGTTTGACATCCTGGTTTAATTTTTCCACTTTATGGGTTGCTTCATCACTTGATTGCTTCTTCTGTTCATGGTTTTCCAGTCTCATCAACTTCAACATGATGGTTTTGGATTAGCCCGGCCCCGGTGAGGGGCGCGGGCCATGCCTGCATCCTGCCACATACAATTCAGCATCTTGAGGGGGATGCTGAGCGGCAAAATGTTGCAATTGGCAGGGTGCAGGCATGAACAACTGAGACCTGGTGGAGTGGATTGTTCAGCTTGCAGTATTTTCCAAATCCATCCACCAGTCTCAGTTTCACAGAGCCTCCTGAATTGCTCTGAGGATGCTCATACCCCCTGGCGGTTCCATTGCATGGATGAGCACTCAAAGTATGATGATGACTACGAGGCGATGATGATGACAAATTAAATCAGCAAGAGTTCAGAGCTGGCAATATAAGAAGTTTGATCTGTTTTAGGTTTATCCTCATTTTCCTTTATTTTTTGCCTTCTTAAAGTTGCCTGTTTCTACGTGTGAAGTATTGTAACAAAGTACTGCTTGTTTTATTTCACAGCCTCATCAAAGCTCCAAGCAGAAAGGATACTCGGTTAGAGATTTCGAGTAAATGTGTCAACATTACAATGCAGCCTAACAAACTCTGTTTGAGATTTCGAGTAAATGTGTCAACAGGACATGCAGCCTTTGGTAGTTTTGGTGCCGGATTGACAGTGATAACGGAGAGCTCTGTTCTCCTATGGCAAAGCAATCTCCAGGAGAGACTCTGCACATTCTGTATTTAAATGGATAGTGTTTCCCCTTTTCTTTTCTTTTTGTTGGGACAAAACATTCAACTGTTTTGGTCTTTCACCGACTTGTTTGTAGCTGAAGCGTTTCTTCTGGTCAGAACTCTTTCATTGCTCGTTACCAAAGTGATCCTAACTGGCAATTATCACGGTGTGGCTCTATGGTTTGACAAATCCTAGTTCTCGACAGAGAAACAGGATGAAGACGAGTGTGATTACCATCGGAGTCGATTTGACACGTGGTGCTCACACTTGGTCACTCCAGTGAACAGTGCATAACAGTGAGCGTGTTGGGCCTAATTGGACAACTTGCATCCCATCTCTGTTCAGTGTCAACAGAAAGTTAGACTGGGTAACTCCTAGAGATGGCAATGTTTTTATTTACCCAAAGCCATTCGAGAAGTTCCTTCGGGGACCTCCCATAGAAACCATTTTTGTTTCAAAAGATAATAATAAGCCATTGAAGAAGTCAAAAGACTTAATCAACCAAAACTTAATTGCCATTAGGTCTGGTTTTGACTGCTTCTCAAACGTTACGTTGTAAAGCTTAAATTTTGTAGTTAAAAGAAAAGCTTTGAATATCAAGTTACTGTAGTAATAAAGCTTAATAACTATTTTTGGTGATGTTTGCCTCAAAGACTTGATTCTTACAATAGTATCGATTGACTTGGTTATATAAAAAACGGTTCTAGAGCTTGAGATAAGTTACATTGAGGCCTCCCACTGCAAAGGGCATACAAATTTTATCCCAGATACTAGTGCTTTTTTGATGATTTGGTTAGTCACTGAATATATGTAACTTCTACACTAGGCATTAATCAGCTTCAACACTTTGGCAGGGAGTGTAAATCATTTTCAAAAAGAGAAAAAAGAAAAAAGAAAAGTGAAATTGATAAATAAATAAATAAATCCAATCACAAAAAATTGTAGAAAGATGAGGTTTATATGGTGCAATTATTTTAAAATACAAACCCATTTCTTTGGGCGAAAAACGTGTTCCTGATAACTTTATTATCTCATTTACAAAAGAAATCAAAAAACTTTACACTTCACTAGTAACTCTTTTTTCTTCTTCTTTCTGTTTTCCCTTTTTAGGCCTGTGGGAAGTACTTGTTCTATTCTCTGTTCTTTTTATCTTTCATCAAAATCAATAAACTCATTTTAAGTGGGTATTTGCATATAAAAATTATGAAATATAGAAAAAAGTTTGTAACACCTCGTCCATTCGAACGTTTAATTTAACCCGTACTTTCGGGGTAAGACCGAGAGTGTTAATATGTTAGGAAGGATGTGTTATGAAGTATTATGATCACACAATGGTCGTATGTTAAGTTTTGAAGTCAAGCAAGTTGCGAAATAAAAGCCAACAAAAGTTATTGCAAATACTTTTCTAAATTCTCTGAAATTTAGGTCAAATATCTCGAAGATTTTCTCCCAATCTATAAAGAGTTAGAGGTCACACTGCCTATCAAATCGAATGTCTGCAAGTCTAGTTTTCAACTTACTAAACTGTTCGTCCATACGACTTCAGAATAAAGAGATACTTGCGTGGAAGCTGACCCCAAGGTCAATGGAGGCCTATAAAGACCTCACCTTCTTCATCAAAACCCCCAGGAAAATAGTATAAATAAATCACAAATCCTCTGTATATCTCCATGATCACGAGATAAAAGCTTCATGAAAGTTGCTATACATCGCGAACCCATCATTTTGGTATAGTTTGCCCCGTTAATTTTGTGGTATAGCTTTGGGGGTGTTATGACAGTGGAGTATTGACTCGGTAGTATATTCGTGGTGGTGTTCCTGGGGTATATAGCGAGGTAAGAAACTTTTTTTATCGTTTTATAGCTACTTTAGACCTCGAATAGTATTCTAACGGCAAAAATTCATATCTTTTGTCGGATTATCGTAGCACTTCTTGTCCTTGTTGGTTGATTCAGTTTCACCATGGTTAGTGGTGTGGAGCTGAAGTGTGTTGTCCACGTGAATTTATCGAGAAAAGGTGTGTTAAGGCTATTCTTTCTTCTCGGCATATTTCTTTAGAGCCTAAGTATGACATAGTTAGTATATTATTATCGAGCTACTCGTAGTTGTAGTTGTTATGTTGGCTGCTTGAGTAGGTATATTTATTCCTCATTGGGACTCTTATTTTATAGATAGCGATATGACGTTAGATCCTATTCAGAATTACCCGTATAGGTCGCTTTACAACTTTTTCGCTTACTTTTGGGCTACTTGCTTGTTTCTTGTTGCTTTTGAGATTGTTGTGGCTGATTCAGATACAGATACATGAGCCTTGAGTGCTCAGATACAGATACAAGAGCCTTGTTTGCTCAAATACAAATACAGAAGTCTTGTGTGCTCAGATATACAAGAACCTTGTGTGCTCAGATATAAATACAACAAGCCTTATGTGCTCGATTACACAGAGCCTCTAAGCTAGACAGTCATACAGAGCCTACAGGCTAGACAGACTCACAAAGCCTACGAGCTAACCTGTACAAGCGACCCACATGGTTCAGTTGGGGGCCAATATGAATAATTAGATTGCAGTATAATTTATCGGGCTTATAGGGGTTCAGGTAGGTTGCTTGATTGGTGTTTGTACCTTCCAGGCTTATGCGGGACATGCCAGGTTATTACTGTAACACCCCGTACCTTTCAAAACCTATGTGACTAAGTAAATATCGACGAAGGTATTTGAGCTCGAGATTGTGAAGAGGTACTTTGGCCTAGAATTTGAAATGGTCAAATGTATATAAGTGTTAAGTTAAATTATAAGGATAAGGGTTTTGAAAATGAGATAAAACAAGTGAGGTACTTGCTCGACTTATCTAAGCTCTTAGGTGAAAAATAGGTGTATCACCTACCTATGCTAACGAACTAAGTTCTGAGGGCCGATTACGGGCAGCAACACCATGGATTATTAGACCTAATGGTAGCCCAAATGAATCTTAAAGTTGGCCCATCAAAGCACAACCAAATCTGGCCCAAAAAACTACAAAAGGTAGCCACCAATATTGACCACATTTTGACCCAAGAGAAGCCCAAAATCAGCCACAAAACTTAACCCTTTTAAGGCCCAAGCAAAGGGTAATTTTGGCCCAAGTTTCTTGACCCATTTTGGCCCAAATACACTCAAAAAAGTCGGCCAAAAAGGTTCCTTTATACAGACCTTTTGTTGATCAATATTGATCACAAAAAGCTGGAAAAAATTCTCTCTTATCTCCTTTCCTTTTGGCAGCCCCTCTCTCCCTTTAGGGTTCTAAGAAGATCAAGATTCATTCAAGCTTAAGGTGAGTTAAACAACTTGTTATCTTGGTATTAGTCTACTACATATAGCTAGGATATCCTATGGTAAGAAAGACATGAACTATGGCAGCCCCTTTCTTAAGATTTAACACAAAGAAATTGTGTAACAATTAAGAGATTTCTTCTTCTCTTGTTGGTGTATGTGTAGGGGGTACTTAAGCTTTTCAAGGCATCAATAAAATGAGGATAAAAACACCCCTTCAAGTGTAGTAAGTACTATTCCCATAATTATATTTTTGGATTGAAGTTCGGATGGACAATTGTTGTTGAATTGTTGTTAAGAACTCACGGGACGACGATCGGAAGCCGTGGGTTCAATGTGTTGCTATTGTATTTCGGTATGGTGAGTTGTGTAAGGGCTGTTTGATGTGTTTTGTATGGTTGGAGGCAGTAGGTTGGTGTGTGTGTGATGTGTATTAGAATGTGTAAGAAAGGTGTAACGATACACCCTTTTATTAATGCCAATACGTAAATCTGCCCGGGAAATGTTTAGCTACTGTTTTGGAAAAGTTGCATCAGGTTTAAGAGCTAATATTAGCTTCATTATACCCTTGTGTTGTAGATTAACTTAATAAACTAAAGTCCAAGTTGTGGTAAGCACAATCTTCGGAAGGAACGAGGTATGTTAAGGCTTCTTTATTCCTTATCGGCATGAATCTAGAAATAGAACTCTAAATCTCCGAAAGAAGGAATTTGAGTATTTTGTTGTAAGAGAGCTGATTTGGTAACTCAACAAGTCTTAAGGAACTAAGTTATTACATTATAGTGATTCAAGTCGCCTTCTTATAAAAATCTGATTCTTTTTGCACGAAACGTAAGTTATCCTTTTGTCAAGTTTCTTCTTTGTATTGTGATCCCTAATCAAGCTTTAGAAAGTATACAAGGAAAGTTAGCAAGTCAAATCCCCATTTATATGTGTTTGGTATGTTGAGTCCAATACCTAGTAAGCCAAGGCTAAAGAAGTTATCTAAATGAACCTTCATAAATAACAAGAATAGCTTTGAAGGTCAATCTAGTAATACACTCATTATACGTGGTTCGCGTGTTAGTGTCCACCGATGTGCTACTGCCATATTGAGGCTATTATATACATAGTGTGCACCGAGGTGCTACTGCCATATTGAGGCCATTATATACATAGTGTGCACCGAGGTGCTACTACCATATTGAGGCCATTATATATATAGTGTGCACCGAGGTGCTACTGCCATATTGAGACCATTATATACATAGTGTGCGCCGAGGCACTACTGCCATATTGAGGCTATTATATATAGGGTGCACCGAGGCGCTATTGTGGTTCAGCGTGGGTTATAAAGAGTGAGTTGCGGTGTGAGTTAATGCATGTGTTGTATTCTAAAAAGAATAAAGGAGAAAGAGCTTAACGAGTCTTACCAATTACAGTTTACAAGTTTCATATTATATCTTGTTCAGATTTACTACTTGCGACTTGCTTTTATGTTTCTACCTTACATGCCAGTACATTATTGTCTTACTGACGTCCCCATTGCCTGGGGGCGCTGCATTCATGCCTGCAGGTCCAGACAGAAACCCAAATAGACCTCTTCAATAGGAGTTGCAGAGTTCAGCCATTTTGGTAAGCTCCATTCTTCCTGGAGCTGACGAGTCAGAGGTCTAGCTTATATTTTGACCAGGTTATGTATATGTACAGCTTATGGGTAGTCCAGGGTCCTGTCCTGGATATGAGATATTTTACTTACTCCTAGAGGCTTGTAGACGTGCATATGTACATCAGTATTGGGTATGGCCTTGTCGGCCTTGTTATTAACTATCTACTATGATAATAGCCTTGTCGGCCTTGAGTTGTTTACCTACTATTAAGCTTTCAGTGTTTCAAATTGCTATTCTTAGAGACCTTGTCGGTCTCAGACCCCAAGCAGATTTAATAGAGATACACTCTATTTTGGCACTCTCGGCCTTTTAGGGTTCCGGGTGTTGGTCATGCCTCCCATAGTTTGGGCGTGACAATTACTTACTTAGTTGATTATATATTTTATTGCAGGAAAAGTAAGTACATTAGAGTTCTGTTTATGCTCCTACCTTTTTACCTTTAGCTTTTATATTTCATTTTTAATTTAGTTTTTCAGTTTGCCTTATATATTCGGTACATTATTTATCGACAAACGACCAAACAAACTTTTTTAGTAGCACGATCGAGCTCAAGCAGGTTGGCTAGCTTCTTTCTTTCGGAGTTGTCAGAGTTTCTATGGTTTGTTAGCTTTTGCTGTAAATAGCTTTTGGGTAGTCATGGCCTTGTTGCTTGTCCTTTTAGCACAGTGGACTATTGACCTTGATCATATATGTATAGATGTTTTCAATTTATATGTTTCTAGATATCATAGTGGCATCGACGGCCCACGGCCCACACAACGTTACTTGATAAAAAATGGTGATATTGTTTCCCCATTGATCAAGAATATCAATTTTTATAAATAGCATGGTGGCCTCGACGGCTCGCACAAGATTTAGTTTCTATTCTATATGAATTGCTGAAATTAGCTAAGTTTATTACAGGTTATGTTGATATGGATATTGCGGACCGAGTGCTTGGTTTTAAGACAAGATATACTTGTTTGTTTTCTTGATTTTGTAGCTGGTATTACACTAGTAATGCACTTGTTCAGCAAGGATCGACTTGGGTCTAAGTTGACATCAGGTGCCAGTTGCGTTCCTAAATTGGGGCATGACATAATAATTTTTATTTTCAAGTTAAAATAATATTTGTAAATTGAAATTGTATTTGAATATAAATATGGATTGAAACTGTTTTGAATTTTGTGAGTTATTTGAAATAAAATTTGTGAAAGTATTTTTTGCATTCCAAAAAATTATAGTAATTTTATGTTTAAATAATTTTTTAAACAAATTTCAAAATAAAAATAAAATTATCTATGATCAAACGGACACCAAGTTTCCTTTGGAACAGTAGCCGATTGTATATTCTTTTTTTCCCCAAATAAAATCTTTACAAACTTTTTTGAATTGCTTTAAATATGAATTTCTTATCTTTCAAGGAAGTATTTTAGTTAAGTAGTCAGTTGTCGATATATAAGTACTAAACCTATTACTCCTTCCGTTTAATAATATTTGTTCACTATTAACTTGGTACACATATTAAAAAATAATAAATAATAAGATTAATTTTACTATATCACTCGTTGAATATAATTAGTTCAATGCTTTAAAAGATGTATTGAATAATGACTATAATTAATAACTAAGGGTAAAATGGATAGAAATAAGTAAATTATCCATTGATTTTTCAATCTAAACAAGTATCGCTGGACATTTATTTTTAATAATATGGACAAATATTATTGGACGAAGAGAATACTTCCCTTCAATGCTAAATTAATGTTCAATCATATTTATCCTATTTTTAATGTTTATGTTCTGTACACTAACAATATATATAGTACTTAGCAAGCGATGATCTAATGTCCCCCTTTATAGGTTGGAGCAAGTGAAAAAAGCGTTTTTGTTTCCTTTTCTCTTGGAAAGCGGAAGATTTATTCGAGATCGAAATCGATATTTTCAGGATCATATTTACCTTGATCCTAAAGAAGGTCATGCAACCGTTTTTGGGAGATGATAATTGGTCTGATGATTCACGTAAAACTAATTTATATATATATCCTATATATTTGTACATAATTTTTACATCATCAAATTAAGTTAACCTACAAGAACATATAGCTATGTCTATCAAAAATAATATGATCATGCTAATAATCTGATATAGTCATTTAAGTTATATACATCTTTAGTGTAACATTTTTTTTACATTAATCAAGTCATTCAAAGAATTGAAAGAGAATATCTATAAGTAAGTCTTTTTAAAATATGATATTTATAATTTTAAAAGTAAGACAGATTATCTGTTATAACAAGTAAAAATGATCTGATAATGTGAATTGCACCAGTACTTACATTAATTCTGATGAAGAAGGACATAAATTAGATGCAAAATGACATAAAAGACACGCGTTCGTGAACTTTTTAAGGATGAAAAAATAGGGTTAGATAAAGGGGTTAAAAAGGTAAATTAACAGAGTATTATGGTAAAATGTGAATTTGTTTGTTATTTAACTCTGCATTGTGATTCTTTATAAAAAGATATACTGTGATAAATTTTTTATGTTATATGCAATGTTTGTAAGAATCGCAAAGATGAGCTCGACAAACACCGAACTCTCTTTAACTACAAAAAATTCAAATCAAAATCGAAATCTAAATTAAAATGACTCTGATCAAAAGACATGTGGTACGTGGAGGCCAATTGTAATGTGGAGAGTTTGTGAAGTCCATTGATTGCTTGTATTGGTGTCAGGTATGTGTTTGATTTGCATCCTCAGTTACTAATTTCTTTTCTCTAATTTTTATTCCCATCAAATTTTATTGCATTGTTCATCATGACTACTTTTTATTCTGAAATCTATAGGCTGAATGCAATTGAACCTTTTTTTAATTATTTTTTTGTTTATTGAGACGTTCAATTCTTCTCTTAATGTTGTCTTCATCTTGGTACGATGGCGGGATATTCACTTTTTGATCAATTTTAGTTAATAAGATGTTAATCATGTGTTTACAGTACATTACATGAGATGTTATTCTAAAAAACTTATTTATTGATATGAAAATTTGAGTTATTTAATTCAAAGTTCTAAAATATTTTTGATAATGTGTAGATAGCTTTTTTTAAATATATATAAATTTTGAACTTTTTTTTGTTACGATCTTCGAATGTTGTTTTAAGTGAAAATAAAATTACAAAATTCACCACTAAAAACTTTGGAGCCTAAAGTAAACGCTATACTAGCTTTACTCTTGACCCACCCCTACTTGGTATGGTTCAATTTTCTCATATTTGATTATTCAAGATGTTTTGAAATTTATTTTCTCTGAGAAAATAAGGTGCTTAAAATTTAGAGAAACGACTTCTTGTGCAAGTAAGAAAAATAAATTTCATAAGCACTTTTCACACTAATTATTTCTTCTCCGCTCCAAAGTGAAGCTAAGGTTTCAACTTTATGGCTTCTAAATTTTAGAACGAAAACATCAATAGTTAATAACTGAATTTTTTAAATTTAATATTTATACATATTTAATGAATTTCTTAAAACAAATATGTAATTTGAGCAAAGTTATTTGATTTGACTGAACTTGTATTTTGGTTTCTAGCTCCACCCATTACCCCGACCCCAATCCTTACCTCCACAGTCCAGACTAATGATGTTTGCCTAAATAATAGCATAGAAATGCTCTTTCGACAATATTTTATGCTTACTGACAGGGGCGGAAAAAAAGTATTCTTCTCTTGGTTATTTTTATTTGTCGAGTATACTTAAAATAATTGTTCAATTTTACTCGTTCAGTTTGAAAAATTAAGAGATAATTTATCATTTTGTATCAATTTTATTAAATACTATTTATTTCTCAATATTTAGATGACTTATAATTAGTAGGAGTGATATAGTGAAATTATCATTGTATTTATTATTTTTAAAGAGTGTACCAAATCAAATATAAACAAGTAAAAATGAACGAAGGGAGTACTTATGAGCTCAGACTAGCCGAATAACTTTGATTTAAATTAAATATTTATATTAATTTTTTTTTATTAAATATGTATAATTATCTAATTGCCAAACCACTAATTTTTCATGAAAAATATTCTCGCAGTACCAAACACACCCCAACTCTCACACTTTTAAAGCAAAATCAAGGGTCTTTTTCTGTAAGAGGAAAAAAAGAGGGAAGCTTTCTCTTTCCCTCATGTGTTTTATACTTCTTATGTTCCTAAATAATTAGTCTTTTAGTCTTTTAATTTTATTTTTAAATAAGTGGTCTTTTCAATAATCTAGAAATATTAGTGATTTTTTTTTAATTTTATCCTTCTGTATAAAGAGAATTTTGCATAATAAAAAAATTATTAAAGAATTGTATTTTTTTCAAGGTATTTATGAAGGACAATTTAATAAAAATATTTTTTATTTTTTAGAAATAAGTAATTTCTTAAAGGGTGCTCAAGCTAAAAAGACCAATTATTTTGAAACGACCGGAGTATGAGGATAAAGAAAAGTGTGGGGGCTTTGCTGATCATGTAATAAATACTACTACTCCTTCCTCCGCCCCACTTTACTTGTCACATTTTTTTTATTTACACATCCATTAAGAAAAATATTAATTAGAGTGTAATTTGACTAAACTATCTTTATTAATTACTCTTTAATATTTAATATTTCTATCTTTTGCACTACATTAATATCTCTTCATATTTATGACTAAGGGTAAAGGTGGAAATAAACAACTACTCCCTCCGTCTAATAATATTTGTCCACTATTGACTTGACACACATGTTAAGAAACAATAAATAATAGGATTAATTTTACTATATCACCCTTTGAATATAATTAATTCAATGCCTTGAAAGATATATTGGGTAATGATTATAATTAATAACTAAGGGTAAAATGGATAGAAATGAGTAAATTCTCCATTGATTTTTTAAACTGGACAAGTATTGTTGGACATTTATTTTTAATAACATGGATAAGTATTGTTGGACGGAAGAAATTATATTTCAATTTTTAAAAATAATATTATTTTGAATTATCTATTTTTAGTAAAAATGACAAATAAAACGATCCGGAAAAAGTACTTCCTAGTGTACTGTGCTATTCTCGTGTGAGTTATGATTCTTGGCATGAGTTTTTTTTTTGTTTTTTGAGTAATTAGTTCACGATATATGAGTAGCAATTCTATCATCTCACTTTATCAGGAAAAAAAATGTTCGGATTTATAATTTCGGAAGTTTCAAAGATAGCGATATTTTGAGTTCTAATTAGCAATTACAACGATATTTTGGCTAATTACCAAATGTATTTGCTCTGTATTAGTATATCAATTCGTTTTGTATTTATTATATTTATTTGCTCTGTATCAATTCAGAGTTAAATAGATAAAAAACAAAACTCTTATTATGCATTTGTAAAAAAAATTTAACCTCTTATTATTTTGAATAAATACAGAGAATATATGTTTGCTCTATGATGTATCTTCCCTTTATTTGATCTTATATCAGCGCTCGCAAACTCAAATTACCTTATACGTTTAAGTTATGCACACTAATAATGTACATAGAGCTTCGTAAGCAACGGTCTAATCATCCTCTGGTATCATTGGTCCAATACTACAGGCAAAACCTCATCTTGTTAACTGACTTAACCGCAATACTTATTCAAAAACAGGACAATTGAAAGAACTTCGATAATTACACTATCTGTCTCGCTTTAAAGAAGAGATGAAAGAATTGTTACAAACAAAGGGCTCGAAGGATGCCCTCTCATTCCTTTTTTATGTCATTAGGTTAAGTTGACCTACATATTTGTGTATATCTTTTACACCATCAAGTTAGGCTAACTTACAATATAGTAGTAGCTTGTCATAGCCGTTTTTAAGTTATATACATCTTCAATTTAATATTTTTTTATACTATCAACTCATTCAAAAAAATATCTTCAGTAAATCTCCTTAAAATATAAAATTTGTGATTTTAAAATTAAAACGAATAATCTACTACAAGTAAGACAAAAATGATTTGATAGTGCGAAAATTACTTTTACTGGTTTTTTTTTCACATTACCGTGTATATAACATAAATTCACTCCATAGTTTTTTTATATTTTTTTGATGACGTGGTGTCTGGGCCAGTTTTCGCTCACCTCGACTAATTTCACGGGCTCTATCCACCAAGGCTAAAATAGATGGAAAGAATCACCTAGTGTTTTTTTTGTCTCCGCTGAAATTTGAACCTGAGACCTCATGTTCATAATTTTGAACCCATTTTATTGATCACTAGGCCACACCCCTAGGTGCATTCCACTCCATAATTCTAGAGGTGGTTGTTACATGGGACACTCAAAAATTGTCACATGAGTGTGAACAAAATTGAGGTTCTTCACATGAATATTCAAATCTCAGGTTATAGTATCAGCTATCTCCCGTGCTCAAGCCTTGCGTAAGCATGCTTGTGTATGCACCACAAGAGGCATCTTTGTTTCTTCTCAACGAGAGAATGTCTCTTTCCTGCCTTTATTCTTTAACAAACTTATTTCAAAGCAAAATCCACGTGCAATAGTGTTTTCCTCTAAAATTAGCCTAAGGGTGTGTTTGGTATACTGGTTGGTTGGACACATAGGCGACGCCAGAATTTAAAGTTAATGGGTTTAGGATTCTAATTTTTTTAAATTACTGGGTTCTAAACTAATAATTTGTACATATTTAACGAAATTCTTACTACAAATTCAGAATTTAAACCAAAATTACTGGGTTCAGCCTAACCCGCAACCCACACATTGGCTCCGCCTTGGACAAGATGTTCTGAAAATATTTTCTCAAAGAAATAATATTTTTTAAAATTACAAACATTACTTTTCTTATAAAGGCAGAGAAAACAAGTTCCATAAGTAGCATTTCATACTAATTGTCTCCTCCCATCCAGAGTCAGAGCTGATATTTCAACTTTTTGGATTCTGAATTTTCTAATGACAACTTCAAGTGTTAATAACTGAATTCTAAATTTAATATTTGTGCGTATTTTATAATCTTAACACTAAAACACTGTTTGGTTAAGTTCACAAATGGCCTCCACAAGGGATAATCTTGAATTTTGGCCCCGCTTAACAAATTTTTTAAAAAATAGCCTTCACTCCAGAGAATTCGCTGGACAGTTTTTGTTACCCATCGGACATAATTATGGGCATAAAATAACTTTGCCTATAAGGAGAAGTTCAGAATATTTTAAGATATATAACATGTTCAATTGACCACAAGTTCTGCTTTATAGACAAAAATAAGAACTTAGATATGTTGCTCATCAGACATAAATTCTAACTTTTGCTTATGATGTTCAGGATATTTGAAGACAATGAACTTATTTGATTGCTCACAAGTTTTGTATTGTTTGAACAAAGATTACTAGGCTCGACTAAACCCGTATCTGTGCTTCTAGCTCCACCCCTGACCGGCTCCACACAATAGTGTTTGCCTAAATATATTACTAGTATTATATAAATGTTCTTGGGACAATATTTTATGTTTACCGACGGGAGCGAAAGGAGAGTATTAGTTAGGGGGCTCGGACGAACCCAAGTAATTTTTATTTAGATTCTATATTTGTATTAGGAAATTTATTAAGTATGTATAGATATTTAATTGCCAACCCATTAATTAATTTTCCGTGGAAAATATTCTCCCTCATACAAAACACCCCCCCAACTCTTTCTCATTTTTAAAGCAAAATCTAGCATCTTCTTTGTAAAGAGGAAAAAAACAGGGAAGTTTTCTCTTTCCCTCACTTGATGGTTAAAGTGCACATTGACCTGTGTTTTATATGAGGATAAAGAAAAGTGTGGGGGCTTTGCTGATCAGGTAATCAATACTTCTTTTTCTATTGAACTGTGCTATTCTCGTGTGACTCTTGCCATGTTTATCAATTAGCCTGTACCAAGTTTACATGTATATGACTATATAAACTATGTATATTTTCAAACAAAGCCCAGAAAAAATAGATCCACTCTGAAGGTAATCCTCTTAAGTTCCAATAACACAAGGTATTTTTCTTTTCTGTTTCTACTTTCAACTTTGCTTGCTCCTTGTTTTTTTCTTTTTGGTGTTTGTTCTTCTAAGAATTAATGTCTTTACTGAAGTATCTTGAAATAAAAAATGGACCAATTGTTACATTCAGTTCTGTCAGTGGGAATTGGTTTGCTTATTTGATCCTTGATTACTAATGACTTCAAAAAAAGATGCAAACTATTTTGTTAGCACAAAGCCTGGATATATCATTGTATATTCATTACAACATATGTCTTCATACTGTGTATGAAAGTTTTCTATATCATCTGCTCTGCCTTGTGTTTTTCTGTAAGAGGTGTCCTAATCTGGGTTTTTCACTTTCTTAAGATATCCTTCAGGGAAAAGCAAGCAATACAGCAATGGAAAGACAGAATTCAGAGCTGTACCTGCGCAACTGTCAGATTATGCGGGAGAATGAGAGGCTGCGGAAGAAAGCTCAACGTCTCAACCAGGAGAATCAAGCTTTGTTATCAGAGCTGAGACGGAAATTAGCAGCTATAAATGCCAAGCGGAAACCTGAATTTGAAGTTGATATGGGTTCGAGTTCTGTCAGTGATCAAATGGAAGCCAACAAACGTCAGGCACTGGAATGAAAGTGATTGTCGTTCCAAATCACTTCTGGAGTTCAAAATTATGAGAATTTTCAACTTGGGTTTTACCAATGTCATAGCAATTACCAGGCGATGTGCCATCTGAAACTATTTATTGTTGCATTTGCCCCAAAATAATGTACTAGTTTAGTAATCAAATCGAAGTGCTTCGCTAAAAGGTCTACTACCAATTGTACCCCCAAGAGCAAATTAGGGAAAAGAATTATATGCTATAAAGGGGTTGTCAACTAAAAGGCTAAGGTTTTTACTTCACCAATTATCAGTCCACATTCAACTTCCTGTCTATGCTTGAGAATGACTGGTAAAATGCCTTGAAGTGCTTGTATGCAATATCCACATCTTTCTTTCCACATATCTCTCTCACGCTGCAATTCCAGAAAAACAAAGTGAAATTTATGGAAAATTGATGACCAACTAGAACAAGGAAGAAGATATAAATTAACAGAGAAATATTATAGTGTCCCTCAAGCACCATGTAACCATTTCATCATATGAAACTACCAGAGTCAATTACAGCTTGAAACTTCACACGTTTTATCATTTAGTTGTCTGCCATTTATTTTACACCATAGAAATTTTTTAGTCTGAAAGAGTACACAAAATGTACATTTTTACAGAAGGTTTGCCAAGGTGCCTGGATGTTGAACACTTTTCTTTCAGGATTACTTCAACTCGAAAGAGTTGTGTACAACATCTGATCTCTACTTGGACTGAAGGACAAGCACTGCAGCTTAATAATATAGGTCATTCTACCAAAAATGGGCTCAAGCAAAATTCTGTTTCGGATGATGCATGACAAAACTCAAATTAAACTAGTTATAGACTGCTGCCTCTATTGTATTTCGGGTAAATACAATTTGATTGGAGCTAAGAGAAAGGAAATAATTTTTGCTTTTGGAAGTCTGTTCGTAGTTTTTTTTCCTTTTGTGACTGGAACTAAGAATAAAGAATATTTTTTTGGATTTCCAAAGTTTGTTTATGTTTTGCCTAGTGGAAACCAGTCACCGGTGTATAACCAATTTTCAAATAAGTGGAAGAAGATTCTTGGAAATCACCATGTAGCACAACATTGAATGGAGAAACTAAATAGCAAGGTACCTGTGCATGGATAGCTGGGCAATACCACAATCAACAGTACGGATTCCAACTCCTGAAGCAAGTATCGGACCTATAGTTGATCCACATCCCATATCATTTCGCACCACAAAGTCCTGTAAGGAGTTAAAGAGCTGGTTGCTTTATACAAGTTTATATACTTGGATCTTAATTATTTAAAAGAAGTCATACACAAGATTTATCAATGAGACTGTAGCACACTTTATCAATGAGGCTGCAAAAGTTTTCTCTAATATAATTGATATAAACTCCAACATATCAGTTTTCTTTTTGATATATACCGAGCATACAATTCCTTGTCATATACTTCTTGAAAACCTCTTACAAACTGAACTGAATACATCAGAAGAGTATTATAGCTAAGATTGTGCCTATCCTGTCTTCTTGCAAAAGATCTACAGAAAATACTTAAAAGGACTAAACTACATGGTCTTTTTCATGATATCCTCTCTTGACTGAATTCAACAAAACTGAAGGGCTCCGTTTTATTTGATGCAACTCTTTATTTGGTCTCTAGACTTCTAGCCTCTTATGTGCTCTTCTTCCTTGGGTATAAACTTGTGTTCACATTGAAAAGAAATCACATAGTTATAGGACAGGCGCTAACATGGTCTCACATTGTCATGGAAATCCTACTTTCTTTATGCAAAAAGAGGGAGACACAGGGAGACACTTTCTTTATACACTGAGGAGGTGAGGGGCCAAACAGGGAGACACATAAATGGCTAAAAATCTCTTAATTTACATGTAAATGCTAAACAAGGAGTCTTGTTATAATAGTACCTTCATTTGTGATGAGGTAAGAAAATGAAAGAAAAGATGATATGCACTTGAAGACCAAGAAAAAAGAGCAAGAAAAGTACATGAATGCCATTAATGGTAAATTAAGAACAACATATCAAGATAATAAAAAGTGTATAATATCTTATGCCTGTCTCAAAAGATCATGAGAGAAAACCTAAGCAGCTAACATGAATAGTTTGACTAATGCACTCTGGAATAGTTAGTGCAACTTATAGTTGAGAGAGTGATACACCAATCAACACATTTGCAGCATTTATGCATAGGATTTGAATCCCTAATAGAAGTTACGAATTGACTCTTGAATAAGGGAAAGAAGGGATTCAAGTAATAGGTCAAGTCATGGCTTCCATTCCCTCTTCCTATTTCTTTGATGGTTTCCAGTTCATATGCTAAAGCACTTGGAAGTTGAAAATCACCTGTGTCGGAAGACTGTGGAGTCTTGCAACTTCTTTAAAAAGAAAAGATGTAACTCCACTCGTAGCATAGCGTTGATTTGCATTATGCTTGATTACAAGCCCCTTCTGTAATTCAGGACGATGGTTCTCCTCATGCTTATCAATAAAATTAGGGTGAACTCCATGAGCCATATCAGCAGACACTGTTGTTTGAATGAGATGCTAGACAATAAGTTTCACATGATATACAAAGGGAAAATGATGTAATTTGACAGGAAAGCTGGAAACTGATTTTCCCTCGTTTCTGTATGTTATGATATCAAAAGTTATTTCCATGTTAAGACCCCACAAATTCTGGTAGAACCTATGGACAAAAGGAGAATGATGTCCTACTTGGCTGGTTTGTATTACACCTGCAGCCACACTTGCCTTTCTATGGAGGAACAAGTTTTGGGAACTCTTTAAACCTTCTCGTTACATGGACTGGGAAAAACTTCATAGCAAAGGCTGTTAGATTTATCAATAAATTAATGAATGAATTGGACTCGTCAAGGGAAAGCCTCAATATGGTCACTTCGTGAGTCCATAGTGCACTAGTGTACACAAGTTAAACATAAACTCAAATAAGGAATTTATTAGTTTTAATTTGAAAGACAATTACTAATACAGATTTGCATGTAATCAGATTTAGATGTTCAGCAAATGAAACTAAAGAGGCGTAAGTTTACAGGGCCCAATATTGAATTTATTACTGCCTTTTGAAAGAATCATGCAAAGCAACAACCTTTCCCATTAAACTGTCTTATTTTGAGCTGGGTCAATTGCATTACAGCTGCAGGAGACGAGGAGCTGTTCACATAGGAAGGACTTGAGAGTATAGAGTAGTCCATTCATATTCAGAGACATATCTAAAGGCCACAGACATCAAGAAAAAGTACCAAGAAAAGAGTGGCGAATTGCGCGGGCAAAATCAGATTCTCCAGCAGACTGATGACTTAGACATTCAGTTATCCGTCTCATTGCCTCAAACATAGTTGGCGCACCAGCTCCTTGGCATGAATCTGAACCAACCTAAAATCTTGATGGAGTTAGACCTCATGCTTAAGTAAATGGAAAACTGAACAAGGAATATCAATTCAGACAGCTGATTCAAAGTTAAGAATTCAAGCCAAACTTGGCTGAGTGCGTAAGGAAATGCCTACCAAGTAAGAGAATGAGAAATTTATTGGTGTTCATTTTCTTGTTTTTGGTGGAAAATGTAAAAACAGCCAAGAAAGAGGATATAGAATAGTTTGAAAACAGCTTATAAAGAGGATTTTTATTTTTTTTGATTGTTATAAAGAGGATTTAGAATACTGCTAACTGATCTTTATTGCTTTTTTGCTCACTTGTAACATTTGACAAACATGACAAATCTATCTACATCAGACAAGTACTTTCAAGACAAAAGTTTGGTCTGGGATGAGTAAAATACTTCTTAGCTTGGAATATTCTTAATTTTAGAAATTGAACAAAACTGATCCAGTGTTCCTCAAAATCTACCTCTCATCTAAGAGAGCATCTGTAGATTGCAGAAGAAAAAAATTAAGGAAATCACTGCTAGAACTTTCAGACTGAGCATACTACCTACCTCTTCATTATCAAAAAGAGCAATCATCCGAACTGAATTCTCATTTGATAAATCTTCAGGCAACGCACATGAATCAAGCAGAGCTCTCAAACCACAAAAGCTCGATGCAAGATTATCCAGTCTTCCAGAAAATATGAACTCATTATTTGCACCTCCAAGGCAGCTAGGTTGGGTATCACAAATATTTAACTCAACACTAACAATGTCATCAATTTTACAGCTGAGCTCATCCGACAAGATCTGCGATCACAGAGGAAAACATCAATGTTCATATCCAGCAATCCAGAATATCCCTCATCCATCATTTCCTTGTGTAAATCATGTAACAAATTCTATATGTTGGAAAATCAGATAGAAGAACAGAAAAGCAGCACTCATAATAATGCCAAATGAGGTGTGTGTAACAAATCAGTGCTGCTACCAGCAAAGCAAGCAAACTAATAAGACAAGGCATTCTGATAAACATGCATGTGACAATAACAGCAATGTGATCTACCGAGAATCTAAATCAAGAGCGGTTCCAGCTTCTCCATCAGCTAAACTATGGTCACTAGACATTTAAATGCATTTGTTTTTGGAGACTACTAGCAGCTAAAGCTCTGTGTTTCCAGTCGGTTATCCTCGAAATGGAGGATGTTCTGATCCACCAAGCTTGAGCCTATAAATAAGCTCATTGACAGAATTTTTCCTTAGAAGCAGGTAAAGAACCAGCTTTGGGAAAAACTGGTTGACATCTATACATCTTTGGCACAAAACTGCCTTCAACCTCTGACATTTAGTTACCCATCTTGACCACTTATTTGGTACACTATTTTAACATTCTCAACAGTGTCTCTTATATGCTGATCAATATACTACAGATTTTCAAAACAAATCTTGATTGGAAGCAACATAGAAACAGAGGGTTAAAGCATTCACCGTCTGACCAGGGAACGAAATAATGAGGAACCCATCGGTCAGTCTACATATGAAGATTAATAATATGATCAGGTAATTCCAGGAAAAAATGCAGAAAGGAGTTTGTCTTTTTGGTTGTCAGTCAATTTTTTTCCCACATATCTATGGATTGACCAGGCAACCTAGAAATTTTCCTGGACTAACAGTCAGATTTAGTGTAAATAATATGAGCAAACTACCTTCAGAAGGAGTTGATGATGAACATTTTTTGAAGAAGACACATTACTTTTCTCTGTGGAACCAGCAGTTGCATTCTCTGTCTTTGTTGCCAGTAGTGGAATAAGGTGAGTCTCAAGGTTTGGCTTAAATCCGTCCTGATTCACCGTTCTACATGGCACATGCCAGGAAAAATGGACAGGGCAAAGGAGATATCAGCAAAGCCTTCAAGCAAACAAAGACTAAATAAATCTGCTTGATTGCCGTTTATGTTGTGTTGACAGAAATTAAAGATCATTGAAAACTGTCACTGATAATGGACCACCAGTTTAACGAAAGATAAATCAAAAGAGGTCCTCCATTAAGGTTACCCTTTATATTTAGTTTTTGATGTTTGTCACAATCTAAAGAAGAGGCTAACCTAAGAAGGAAGCAATGTTTAAAATATTCCAATTACGAGGCACTAACTAGCTGGAATTTCGAGGGTGGTGGTAGCACTAACAAAGACAGATGGAGAATTGTCCCGGCAGTAATATGGTGGACCATTTGGAAAGAGAGAAACTCTAGGTGTTTTGAAGGCAATAGTAGTTCTCTGCAAAAGTTAAAGATGAATTGCATTATAAGTTTTTGTTATTGGTGCAGCTCAGAGTATATAGATGACCCAGTTTCTATAGTAGACATCCTAGGATCCTTGTAAGATGAGATAGGATTTAGTTTTAGTCTACTGTTTTTACTCTTTTGGATGTATTCAATGATGTAAATTTGGCTTCCAGCACTTTGTGCTGATGATTTATAGTCTGTTACCTTGTCAAAAAAAGGCAATGTATACACATTATAAATGTAATGCTACTAAAACAAGATTCCTTTTCACCTACTTCCTCCGTTTCAATTTATGTGTTTTAGTTTGACCCAACACGGATTTCAAGAAAGTAAAGAAAACCTATAAATCTTGTGGTCTAAAACTAAAGATATGTATAATGTACCAAAATGTCCTTTGAATCTTGTGGTGTTAAATATGCCACGTCAGATGTTGAAACTAAGGCAACTTTCTTTTTGAAACAGACAAAAGGAAAGTAAGACACATAAATTGAAAAGAAGGGAGATATAGAATCTTATGAAACAAGAAGGCAGAAATGGAGTCAAAAGGATAAAAATAGTTTTCTTTCTATTATGTGTTTACTAGTGTTAGAAAGACAAAATTCAGAAGCTAGCTTGAACATTGCAATAACTGGATCAAAACTAGAACCCTTTCTGGAGAATTTTAGCCAGATTCAGACTTACAAACTTTTGATTTAAGTGCTTAAGATAATTAACCAATTAACCTTATTTAATGTGAAATTTAGAGCAAGTACAAACGTAGGTCATTTCTGGGAGAAAGCTATTCAAATTTGCATGAATATTCCCATCGTATTCTGAACACATATTGACACATTACTGGACCAATTTGAACATAATGCAATTATTGTTTCTCCCATTTATAATTCCTCTACCGGGTGTCATAGGGAAAGAAAGATGAAACTAAAAATAAGAGAATTTGACTCTCAACTTCAGCATGCAGGTGTTATCAGCTCCAGTTTCTTATTGTGTTTGTTCTCTGCGGTTGATGCGTGGTCTCAAAGCAATACCTTAGATTGTAGATGATATCAAGAAATAAAGGTTCTGTTTCTATTCAGGAATGTAACAGCCCTCTGATCACCACAAACAAAGAGCAGGAAAAACAATGAGAAAAAGAAGAAACTTCAGAGGAAGGCAACAGACCGATTAAGATGAATAGCCAATGTAGGCACTCGCAAAAGAGGCCTCGTTATTTTCACAAGCCTGTGCAGAAAGGAACCATCATCAGCTCTTAGAATAACCCTCCCTGCTACACTCAAATCCCGATCAAACCAAGTGTGCCATAACCCACCACCATATGTTTGCACATTGACCATAAGATAGCCAGATTTGGTTGATGCAGACTTTGGCTTTAGTTTTAAACATGGGCTATCTGTGTGAGCAGCAATCACGTGAAATCCATTACCAACAGAATACCTGCAAAGCTAATTCATGCCTCTGATTAAACAACATAAGAAGGTAATTCCTAAAGGAGGAGGGAATGAAATGGCTGAAAGACTTAGAAATTACTTCCTAGCGCAGAATATTAAATTGGATGAGAGTGATAATGTATAGAGATGCTACCATTTCAAAACAAAAAAAACGTATAGAGAGACTGCCCCTTGATCTATAACTGGTTTCGAAGAACATTTCATTTTTTCAATTTGGTTTCCACAGGCTCATATATGTAAGGAGCATTGACTAATTAGCAACTGTAATGCAACCTTTAGGAGGTATGTAGTGTTTGCTCACTTCTTTCCAATGGCAAATGCAACCAAAGAGGACATGTTCCGTGTAAAGAAATAGCGCCCACCAGGCTGCAGATCCCATTTCTCGTTTTCTTTCAGCAGATGAAATCCAGCGGCAATTAGTTGCCTTTTTGCTTCAGCTATTACAAAGAAGAAAGAACACATGTTCAAATAGTGTGCAGGTGAAAGCAGAAGTCTGAATTGGTTGCAATAAACCGTAAATTCAAGAACTCTATGTAAGAGATCTGTGCACTCTCCATACACGCCTGAACAGAAATGCAGCTTCCACACCAAGACAAAGTTCTAACATTCTGACTGCCCAGTGTCACGCACGTAAAAAATAAATTTTGTGCAACTCAGATTAACATATACTCTTGCCTGAAGAATATTCACCCCGTCGGCGAAAATCAATATTTGAGAAGCATCTCATGAAATGAGGAAAGCTCACCCATTTTCATTATAAAGAATCATGCAAAATAAAATGGTGAGAACTACATTTATCACAAATGGTCAATCAACTTATGCAACCAACCATATGCTCTATATATGATATAATCGTAGAAGTGACATCATAGTGGATACAAAAGCACAACTCAAACCATTTTTCTAATAACCATGATGTTCGAGTCAGCTTGCGCAGACCTCAATTAATTCCACGGGGTACTTGCTATCTCCCACCAACACAGCCCAGGTACCGGAAAACTCTGTCTACCAAGGCTTGGACAAATGAAAAATAATCACCTTAGTGTTTTTGCCTCCTTTAGGATTTGAACATGAGACCTCTAGTTTTCAACCACTTCATTGACCACTAGGCCACACCCTTGGGTGAAAGCTGAAACCAGTTAAAGACGCTAAAAGTAAAAACAAGGTACGACGTTTCTCAACTATTAAACTTGTACAGTAGATACACCACCCAAGTCATCAATCGCCATTAACAAACCAAGGTTTGTCTCCTACATTTCTTACTCCTTTTGCCTTGGTCATCTTAGCTCTGCTCTCTATCCTATTATAACATGTATCTGATCAAAACAAGTCCAAATAAACAATTCAAAACCTTTTGAAATTTCACAAACTTAAAAAAACTGTGATGTGAATTGTGAACCCAGCTCCTTAAAAAGGCAGAGGTGCATCAAGGATGCATGATTTAATTTATACACTTGACTGACCATGTTCCCTTGCTATGTCAGTGGTCACAAAAATAATGAGACACACGGATACCTGCACAGTGTATTCTCCTATACATGTCCAACGTGCGTAGTGGAGATGTAAAGTTTATGCACTTCAACAGCTTGATAAATCACATAAAATTGAATAGCATAAATATTGTGAAGAAACTAATAACCAGATAACAAAAGGAAAGTACCAACCAAAATTAAACAACCGATAGTTTACAAAGTAACAAATTTCATAGATAACGTTGTAAACCAATAAATATTATCCAGGAATCAACTAGCAGATATTACTTATAACTAAGTTCTGTGAAGGCAAGGTGTCATAGGTAGATCATAGACAACGCACCAACATAGAAAGCAGAAATAAGATGACGTGGAAAAGTAAAAAATGCAATAGATCTAAAAGGATACCAATTTGAAGCAATATTGAAACGGAAGGAATCCTAAAACTAAGAACAATAAAGTAAAGATAGATAGCTAGATAGACACAAGATGAAAAATAATTGACAATTAAAACTCTTAATAGCTTAAACCTTCAATTAGTGGAACCCAGAAAGCACCCAACTCTTAGATGACCCTCAAGCAAGCAATCTCTCAACATTGTCTAGCAACAAAGGTCATAGTCCCAACTCTCTCAAGAGTACCACTCATCATAATCTCCAAAAATAATCTCACCCTAATGAAATGACATAATGTAGTATTTATATTTTAAACTAGACTAGGCTAAGACTAAGAGCTAATAATAATTATGACAAAAATACCCTTAATATAATAAGGGTCTTACTAGGCTAAGGCTAAGGGCTAATAATGATTGATACAAAAATTAATGAAATAAGGTCTTCTTAGTGGAGTCTTGTACTTCCAGTTTAGCATATGTTTTTGAGCTTCAAGCCTTCATTCCATGCACCCTCTAAGCAACTGAAGTAATGACTTGATGAAAAGCCCTTGAACTCCTTAGCTTTTTGCGTGCAAGGTGTTGATGAAGCTTGGCTAGCATAAAGGGATGCCAGTAACAGGCGCAGTCATAAGTTTAGATCAAATTAGGAAGAGTGACTACGGCACTCCAAATGTTTTGGAGAAGAAAGGTTTAAGACATGTTAAATTCATTGGTACATTGTTGGGTCATTTGATTCACATGCTAGTTGAGGGAATTACAGTGTAGAGATTTTTTATGCGGAAATAATAATGAAGACATTGTTATACCGTGAATAATATTGCAGGGACTGTTATGCAGAGACTAATAACATTACAGAAAATATTATGTAGGAATGACGTACTTTAAGGGCATTTTTGTCTTTAAAGCTTTTATCTCAGTATTACTAATAACATGAATTTTTTATTCCACATTCTATCTCGCATAAAATAGTACACGGATTCCCGCAACTTAATGTGAGTATTATTTAATATGGCCAATCAAATGTTGTCTGCATTAATTGTGCGGAGATCAAATTTTCTTATACTAATAACTAACTGCTGCATTAATTATGCGAGTAATAGATTTTCTAATCCCTCCAATCAAACATTGCATTATTTTATGCAAGATCTTATGTTAGGATTAGTTTACCCCATGTTGCTCGGACTCTCCAGAAATGTTGTCGCACCCCCATCGAATCCTTAAAAAATGCACTACTTTTGGAGGATCCGACACGTACCCATCAACATTTGTGAAGAGTCCGAGCAACATATTTTTACCTAATCCAACCAAACAAAACCCCTAATTTTTTAGAATAGGGTAATAAACAGTATGCACAATTGCTTAATTTAGTTAGAGGAAGAATTAGGAAAATTAATGAAGTCACTAGTCCTTGCAGCATTTGCCGATAAGATAACTGAGACCACGAACTCAAAAGACTTGTGATGCTACAAAGTGACAAGGTTTTTTTTTTTTACACCAATTTCAAAGAAAAAGAAAAAATATATTGTCAGACATTAACACAGCTGCTTGATCATGTCAGCTGATCCATTCCCAGGTACTAATTTACTTCTCTCAACGAGTTTATTCAATTGTGCCGTTTGCTGTGAAGTGTTTTTGTCGTTAAGGGAAGACCCTATAAAAATCTAGGAGACTGATCCCTTGTCCTTATTCTCAGAAACGTGAAAGGAGAGGAAAAAAGAAGCTTCATATGGACAACCAACACTGCTTAAAAAGCGTTTCACATATAAAAACTTTGTATACACTATATATGCATGTATTTATCATGATGTTCTGTTCTTCTCCCACATCTCTATCACTCTTCGAGAAATTATCTTTGCTATAAAGACTATGATTTGTTTCCTTTCTATATGACACACCTTACGAGATAACATCAACGCAGTGCAATAGCAGTTACTGCATTTATTTTTTCACGATAAGTATGCTAGTTCGATTAGGGAAAAGACAAACGAAAGGACTTTGATTATTACATCAAAGTGCAAGATACAAGTATGTCTAAAGCAGTCACGGATGATGGAACCTTATAAAAACTAACTAAACAACTACACTTTCTGTTAAATGACCTTACTATCCTGAGGTCATTTAACATAATCCTTTTAACTCTCAATTAAACATTTTTTTTTTGATAACCAATTAAACATTTTTGTGGACAAACCTTTTCTTTCTTCACGCCATTTTACCTTTCATTTTCCTCGACTCACCCAGACCAAGTTGTAAGTGTGGAGTCCCCTTAGGTTACCAGTTTCCAAAAAAAAAGTGTGGAGTCCTCTTACCCCACATTTAGACAAAAGACCCCTCTTTTGCCATTAGACTAAACTCTCTCTTCAAATTCAGTTCTTTATCCTTCAGCAATTGGTTATCCATATATTGATTTGACAGCACATATTTTTCCTTAGATCCTATTTGGAAGCTATATCCTTTCATAGATTGATTCTCTCTATTAAAGTCATCAACATTGGGATCATAGCAATCAGCTGAGTGTGAGAACCCTTTCCTCGCAGTTTAAGAGCGATTCAACTGGCTGAACTTCCAATTTTGTCATGGGATATATTTTGATCAAAAGAAATGATTGTGCATTGCCACACCACGACACACCATCTTGGAGGTGGTTGAGATTGAACTGATGTCAGAATTTGCATAACCAAAGTTGCTAAATACTAGCTTTATAAATCATTAGAGACAATTACCACTTAATTACCAAGTATTGAGATTGACAAAGTCACAATATGTACAATTCGTCCAGAAGTGTTGTTTCGTTAGCTTTCCAAAAAAAGGTGCATATTGCCCATAATCATTATACTAAAATTAGTCATAAGTAGACCTACTCATCCACTTCTACATATTGGCATAAAGATCTATGATTATCACACAATTTGAAAAATGTCTCTTTTTAGTGAAAAAAATAATAATTGTGCTTATCTCACTTCATTTTTGTTCCGAACTCTCGACACCACGTGGAAACATTTCTATTTTAAGGCAATATTCTCAAACTTGTGCTTTGTTTCGAGCTCTACTATTGTGTGAATGAACCAGACAAAAATGCACAAAAAGGCAAGCACAATCGAACCTCAAGTCCAAACTAATATAGTGTTCTCCTTGCCACTTTCTCCTAGTAAGCAACATTAATATACTCTTTTCTTAGTTACATAGCAAAGCAGTATCCATTTTTCTCATTCACGTGTTTTGCTATTTGGTTTAACCAAAAAAATGCTAGCAAATTTAAGACGCACTAGAAAGTGAATATCCATCTCAATAATTACACATTAAAAACTGCAATCAGAGGCAAAAGAACATGGCAGCTTAATATAAACACAAGCCACAACAAGTTGCACCATCATAAATATACCTGTAGCATGAAACTGAGTCCATGATTCATTCAGATAGTCCAACAGGTCGCCAACAATTGACGTACTCGATTCAGAACTTTCAAGACACTGCATTCCAATTAAGAAATTGTCAACAACATCTTTTTCAAGAACTGCTACTATTGATGACTATATATTAGCAAATACTCCCACTATCCCAATTTGTTTGCCACCTTACTGTTTAAAGAGTCAGACCATTCTTTTTTTCAACAGTCCTATCCACTACATGAATTTTTAAATATTTTCAGTTATAAAAATTGTGCTTTGCAGCACTTCTTATGTGACAAACACGTATTGTTATTTCAAAGGGCAAATGATACACCCAAAATTAGATGAATTGACTCTCACATACCAAAATTAAATGATTTAACTCGGAATTACTAACATACTTACTATGAATCATGCCATTTCTTAAAATTATAGAAGTGTTACGAACTTGATATTCGAGTTCACACCAAAAATAATTAGGTGAATTGACTCTCACACGCCGAATTAAATGATTTACTATGAATTACTAACTCTCTCACTATGAATCATGCCTTTTTATTTAATAAAAGAATGTATTAAAAACTTGATATTCGAGTTCACGCCAAAATATTTAGGTGAATTGACTCTTCACACACAAAAAATAAATGATTAAACTCTGAATTACTAACTCTCTTACTATGAATCATGCCATGTTTTATTTACTGACAAAAAGGTACTAAAAACTTGATATTGGAGTTCATATAAAAAAAAATTAGGTGAATTGACTCCACACACCGAAATTAAATGATTTTACTGAATTACTAACTCTCTTACTATGAATCATGCCATTTTTTATTTACTAACAAAAAGGTACTAAAAACTTGATATTGGAGTTCACACCAAATTTATTTTAGGTGAATTGACTCTCTCATGCCAAAATTAAATTATTTATTCTGAATTACTAACTCTCTTACTAAGAATCATGCCAGTTTTTAAAAATTAAATAAGTGTTAAAAACTTGATATTCGAGTTCACACCAAAAATAATTAGGTGAATTGACTCTCATACACCGAAATTAAATGATTTACTCTAAATTACTAACTCTCTTACTATGAATCATGCCATTTTTTAATAAAAAAAGTATTAAAAACTTGATATTCTAGTTCAGACCAAAAACAAAAATTAGGTGAATCGACTCTTCTATCCTGGTACTCCGAATTACATCATTCTTTCTCAGGTGAAGAAAGTACTCTCCCCGTTCACTTTTACTTATCACTTCAGCTTCCAGAGAGTCAAATTGCATGTACTCTGACTGACATATTAAGATGTATTTTTCCATCGTATTAATATGAGAAGCATTATAATTTATAGTATTTTTCGTATAATTTTCAAGCATCTAAATTTTACAGTTAAAATATTGAATCAATCTAATTCAATTTAGCTCAATCAAAATTGACGCTAGTGAACCGAAACATGATAAGTAAAAGTGAATGGAGAGAGTAACAACTAGTAAGTAAGTAAATTTATACAGAGGAAGAGAAGGTTGACCTCGGGAATCGAGCCGGAGGTGGAGCAGAGTGGCGATGTGACGGAGAACTTACGGAAATGAATCCGGCAGGGCTTGATTTTGTTGAAGGTTCGGGAGAAAGGAGGCGGTGAGAATTTTGAGAAAAATGATGAAGGTTTGGAGAATGGATATGGTTGGAGGAATTGGAATCGAGATATGGCCGCCATTTTTGTGCTCCAAATTACCTGGACTGAAGCTTTGTTGAATCTTCTCTTTTTTATGGATATAGCAACCGTTGATTTCTATTCCATCTATTTGAAGGATTGGGCAAAACCGATGTTTTTTTTTTTAATTTCTTCAAAAGATAATATTATACTACTAATTATGCTTTGGTACAACGAAGTGATTAGACATAATATGACATTGAACACATGATTATAGATAAGAAGGTGCACAAGATACGAATTAGGATACAAGGTTAGTAGAAAAGGATACGTTTTTGCTAGTAGGGAGGAGTGGTTGAGTTTGTGGTCCGTACTAGTAGTCATTGTGTTACACTGTAGTGTCTTGCTTTAGAGTTTTGATGATGTTTTTTTGTTACCGATAGATTGATTGTAGTAGCATTTGATGGTAGTCTTGTTTTTGTTATATTATGTTATTTTGATATTGTCTATTGTTTTTTGTTCTTAAATTACATTCTTTTTCTAAATTGTGTCTGTTTTGAGTCGGAATTATCCGAAACAGTCTCTCTACCTCACTTTTGAGGTAGTGGTACGGACTGTAAGTTTGATGTAATTTGAAAGTAGACACTTAAAGTTTATCGGGTCTTATTACCCTCTTATTCTTGTTTAATATGTATTTGTTATTTCCTTATGAGCCTAGGTGGCATGTAGAGTGTATTTCACTCTCCAAAAGCGCCTGAGATAAATAAAAAAGAAAAAATATATTTTTTTCAGTATTTTATTTAATTAAAAATACCTAATTTTTTTCTTATTTTATTCATTTAATTTTATTTTTCAATTCTTTTTCTTCCTTGTCTTCTTTGTCAGAAGACCCAAGTACTAAAAATTCATTCATCCCTTCTCTGTTAATTTTTTCCCTAATCTTCTTGCTTCTCTTTTTACCTTTTCTTCCTATTTCTTAGTTCCTTCAAAAAAGAAAATTCTTGCAAATCTCTTCTCTAATTCATTAGTGCTCTGTCTATTTTTTATTATTATTATAAAGTTATGTAGCAAGTTAATAAAGAAATTTTGATTTATCATTTTTTTTTATTAAAGAGTACTAAAAATCTCCATTGTAATGGAGTTCCAATGCATCATTTTTGTAAAGGTTAAGGTGTTGGAGATGGGGCTTTTGATATTTTGAATTTAAGTTTTATTTGACAATAATTTGGTGGTAGTTATGATGAAAGTAGTGTTATAGCAGTTGTGGGGATGATAGCTACGTCGAAGATGGGCGGCGACAAGAAGCAAATGGTTGAGGTTATCAGCCATCAATAAAGGTTGAAGAAGAAGGAAGGAGAAAGACGAAGAAAAAAAGAAATACATAAAATAAAATAAGAAAAAAACATAAATAAAAATAGAGATTAGAAAATTAAATAAATTTGACAAGTGACAAGTAATAATTGATGAGTGATTGTACTTTTTTTTAATAATTGAGAATAACCAAAAAAAAAAAAGGAGGTATATATGCTATTTTGCAATGATTTTGTGGGATAATAGGTCCCTCGTAAATTTTAGGTGTCTACTTTCAAATCACGTCCAACTTTATGTAAGACTTTATGCATTTTTCTCTAAAAACAATAAAGTATAATATATAAATATATCATTTAAATTGATCTTAACTGCATCTATATCCTCCAACTTTGGTTGTGCACACGTAGACACTTAAACTTGTATAAAGTTAAACAAGTAGACATATATGTTCTACATGGCGTCTTATGTGACAATTTACGTAAGATGATACGTAGAACGTCACATAGAACATGTATATCTACTTATTTAATTTTATACAAATTTAAATATCTATTTAACAAAACTGGAAGGTATAAATGTCAATTGAGAGGTTTTATGCCAAAAAATAATTGCTATAGGAAATGTTCATTTTCACAATTAAAAGTTTTGAAAATATCATTTTTCTTCTATTTTTATTTTATAAGTGATCAAGAGATGTTAATTTCTCATTTAAATTAGTCATTAAAGTATGATCTGATCTGATTTTTTTTTTAAGTTTATCAAAAATTAATATTTTTTATCTGTATTAAATATTTAATGAATTATGTCTGTTAAATTTGACAAAAACATACAACAACAACAACAACAACAACATACCCAGTATATTCCCACAGCGTGGGTCTGGGGAGGGTAGAGTGTACGCAGACCATACCACTACCTCAGAGGTGAAGTAGAGAGGCTGTTTCCGATAGACCCCCGGCTCAAGACAGAACAGTCTAAAAATAGGCTAAAAAGGACGTAACAATGATACAGGATAAAAACAAGATAAAACTACAAGCGACGATAGGAAGTAATATGTAGTAACAAACAACATACAGAAACAGAGCACTGCCATAAAATACTACCACGAGGAATCCAAGAACAAGAAACTATAAGCGTAACACTACGATTACTAGTCGGGACAGTAAGGAAAAACACTCCTACCTACTAGCCTACACCCACTTCTACCTACTACTCTTCTACCCTAATCCGCGTCCTCCACACCTTCCTATCTAGGGTCATGTCCTCGGTAAGCTGCAACTGCGCCATGTCCTGTCGAATCACCTCTCCCCAATACTTTTTTGGTCTACCTCGTCCTCTCCTGTAACCATCCATAGCCAACCTCTCACACCTCCGCACTGGAGCATCTGTGCCTCTCCTCCTCACATGGCCGAACCATCTCAACCTCGCTTCCCGCATCTTATCTTCCACTGATGCCACACCCACCTTATCTCGAATATCCTCATTCCTAATCCTATCTCTCCTAGTAAACCCGCACATCCATCGCAATATCCTCATCTCCGCCACCTTCATCTTTTGAATATGGGAGTTCTTTACTGGCCAACACTCAACTCCATACAACAAAGCTGGTCGGACCACCACTCTGTAGAATTTGCCTTTAAGTTTAGTAGGCACCTTCTTATCGCACAAGACTCCAGATGCGAGCCTCCATTTCATCCACCCAACACCAATACGATGGGTGACATCCTCATCAATCTCTCCATTTCCTTGGATAATAGACCCAAGATACTTGAAACTCCCTTTCTTTTGGATGACCTGTGTATCCAGCTTCACTTCTACGTCATCATCCTGAGTCGCCTCACTGAACTTGCACTCCATATATTCAGTCTTGGTCCTGCTCAACCTAAACCCCTTCGACTCGAGGGTCTGTCTCCAAACCTCCAACTTAGCATTAACTCCTCCGCGAGTATCGTCCACCAAAACTACATCATCCGCAAATAACATGCACCATGGCACCTCACCTTGTATTTGCCGCGTCAATACATCCATTACCAAGACAAATAGAAACGGGCTAAGGGTCGATCCCTGGTGCAACCCCATTAACACGGGAAAGTGCTCTGAATCTCCTCCCACAGTTCTAACGCGAGTCTTGGCCCCCTCATACATGTCCTTAATTGATCTGGTGTACGCAACGGGTACACCTCGAGCCTCCAAGCACCTCCAAAGGACCTCCCTAGGGACTTTATCATACGCCTTTTCTAGATCGATGAACACCATGTGCAAGTCCTTCTTCCTTTCCCTGTACTTCCATCAAATACTAAAAACTACAACAAAAAATAATATATCTTCATATTCACACATAAGAGTCTTTATTTTTATACATAAGAAATTTGAAAAAATTATTTCCTTTATTCATTTTGTAAGTGGTCAAATTTTTTAAATAATGTTAGTTTCACTTAAAATAAAGAATAATATGTACTAAATCGTCCGATTAATTGAAATGTGAATTTGACTTATTCGGACAACTTCAAGATATATTTGATGTTATTTTCCTTTAAAAAATAGTGTATTATTTTATTTAGAATTAATGATCAAAAATATAATTTAATTTTTTTTCACGAGTTTCATATCTCATTTTTTTCATGAGTTCCATAATATCACTCACTTTATATTAAAATCTGAGTTGGCCAAATATTATTTCCAACTGACAATAGATATGTCTAGGGTCAACTCAACATCGGGGTGCATTTTATTAAAATATTATTATCCTTTTTCACTAAAAGGTCCATTGTATACCTCAATTTATACATATTAAAATCTAATAATAAAATAAGTATCATTTAATTTACTACTAATCTTCCTCTTAGAGATTGTTTGATTCGTGGGATAAAATGAGATATATTAAGACTAAGTTTTGAATTAAATTTATATTTTATTTGAGATAAATTAATTGAAAATTATAATTTCAAAATTATAATTTCAGAATAATTTAGTCAGCAAACTAACAATAATATACCCAATATAGCTTCACAAAATGCCGTCTGGAGAGAGTAAGGTGTATGCAGATCTTATTCCTACCTCTGATGTAGAGAGGTTGTCTCCGGTAGACCCTTGGCTCAAAAAAAAATAGTCCGAAACAATTCAGAAAAAAGTAACAAAAGTACAAGAAATAACTAGTAGTAACAAAAACAACAGATAATACGACAACAGCTACTAAGTACTAACTACAATAAGATAATATAATAGTCGAAGTACAAGAAATAACAGATAATAACAGAAATCAAAGGACAAAAAACTCAAGAGCAATACTGCAACTACTAGTATGAACGAATAACAAGACAACACACTGCTACCTAATAAAACTGCATCATGTCGTGTTTAATCATCTCCCCTCAATACTTTTTCGATCCACCTCTACCTTTCCTGAAACCTTTCCATAGTCAACCTGTCACACCTTTGCACTGACAGATTCATACATTAAAATTCACATACCCGAACCATCTCAACCTCGTTTTTTCGCATCTTATCCTTTATCGAAATCACCCCCACCTCATTCCAAATACCCTCATTCCTAATCTTATTTATCCTAATATACTCATACATCCATCATAACATACTCATTTCTCGGACTTTCAACTTCTCATATTTAGTTTGTTTGGGTGCTAATCTTCATCTTGTTTGAATAAAGAAAATTTAATAAAAATCACATAAATATTTACTCCTCCATAGTAGTAGAATTTTTTTGTTGGGGGTGGGGGGTGGGGTGGGGGCTCAATAAAAATACTTTACTATACTATAATTTCCCCTTTATTTCCACTGCACATTTGCTGCCTTAGCCTAAAAGTTTCGACTTCTCGCTATTGATCAAATAATCGAAGCTTCAAATTTTATTGCAATTAACGATTCCTAGATCTCCGATCAATGGCGAAGGAATTCAATGTCCCGCCGGTAGTTTTTCCGTCCGGCGGAAACCCCGGTCCACAACAACGCCGTCTTCCAACGGCGCCGTTTCAGCCACCGAAATCATCAAACCCTGGAATACCTTTCATGTCCTTCGATGTAGGTTCCGCCGCTGCTTCCACTTCATTTTCCACTCCGCAATTCGCTTCCACCACCATCGGCGGCGGCGGCGGGTTGACCGGTTTCGAAGACGAACCACCGTTGCTGGAGGAGCTTGGGATTAACACAAAGCAAATTTACCAAAAAACCCTTTCGATTTTGAATCCGTTCCGTGTTAAAGCAGATCTACATGAAGATGCTGATCTATCTGGACCGTTCATTTTCCTTATGGCGCTTGGGCTATTCCAATTACTCGCTGGGAAGCTACATTTTGGGATCATATTGGGATGGGTAATTATGGCATCGTTGTTTCTCTACGTGGTGTTTAATATGCTCGCTGGGAGAAATGGGAATTTGGATTTGTACAGGTGTGTTAGCCTGATTGGTTATTGTATGTTGCCTATTGTGATATTATCGGCGATCTCGTTGTTTTTGCCTGGTGGATTGGTAATCAAAGTTGTGACGGGAGTTTTTGTGATATGGTCTACACGGGTTTGCACTAGGCTTGTGGTTGAACTGGCATCTTGTGGAGATGAACACCGTGGGCTGATCGCGTACGCTTGTTTCTTAATTTACATGCTTTTCTCTTTGCTAGTGATATTTTGAATTAGGTTAATGTGTTAGTATATTGCAGTTTATGGCTCCATCAATTTTTTTTTAATATTTTTGAGGCTTTAACTGATGGGGTTAAAGTTTGTTAGTTCTATTTGCTAAAGATGAACATAAAGAACTGAGTTATGTAGTTTTAAAATTTACGATTTGTTATAGTTGGAGGAGAGTTGTGGTTTAGTTTCTTCCTATGTTTTGGTAGGTTTCAAATTTGTTGAGATTCCAAATGTTAAATGGAAATGTACTGATGTTTACCGAATTCATTGATTTCTTATGGGGGTGAAAATCGTGGGATAATCGTGTATGCTTGTTTCTTAATTTACATGCTTTTCTCTTTGCTTGTCATATTTTGAATTAGATTAATGTGTTAGTATATTGCAGTTTATGGCTCCATCGCTTTTTTTGGTACTTTGGAGGCTTTAACTGACGGGGTTAAAGTTTGTTAGTTCTATTTGCTAAGATGAACATAAAGAACTGAATTATGTAGTCTTAAAATTCACAGTTTGTTATAGTTGGAGGAGAGTTGTGGCTTAGTTTCTTCCTATTTTGGCAGCTTTCAAATTTCTTGAGATTCCAAATGTTAAATGGAGATGTTCTGATGTTTACCGAACTCGTTATTACTAGGTCTGAAAGGAGCTATTTTTGTAATTTCTTGCTTTGATGTCCAAAACATTTTGTGATCTTTTTTCAATTTGCTGGAGTTTTTGTTCTTTTTTTCCGCCTGATGACTAGAAACTATCTCAACATGAAGGAAAGATTTCAGTAGTGTTGATATATTCTGGATGTTGTACCCAACTTTGGTTGGCCGCTATGAAGATTATAGAAGGTTTGATCTAGTTGTGAGATGCAGTGTAAGCAAGAATAAGTAAGTGAAATCACAACAATTTGGATGTTGATTGAATTCTTATGTGTCATCTGTTAATGTGCCTTCTTTTCTGCATAAACAACTAAATAGGGTGACTTAAATTCATGCGCATTCACCTCTTCATGCATATACCAGAGAAGTAGTTATGGCAGAGTAAGTTGGAACAAACTAATGATGGTAACACTGTTCCAACGATCTAGAGAAAATGTAAAAGTATATGATTTGGGCTGCCAATGATTAATTTCTTGAGGCAATGGAAGCATGTCATTTTTGAGCGGGGCGTGGGGCAGCCGTGTGTGTACTCTTTAACTTTATGATCTATAACCTCTTGAGTTGGTTATTTTGCATTGAAGCTTATATTTCTTATCCAGAACCTAGAACCTACCTGATACTTTGTTTTAATAACTACCGGCAAGCAGGGGCGGACCTATATGTATTTTTGGGGTGCTCCGGCACCCATTAAACCCGACGCAGACTAGGTATAATTATATAGAAAATATATGAAAATTGGGATAAGACTTAAAAAAGCACCCACTTAGCAAATAAGTTGGCTGGGTGCTTTGGTTCTGAAGTGGAACCTAAGGAACTTGGGCTCTGTGATGCTTGGGTTCGAGCCCCACTCTGTGCCTTCTTTTAAGTTTTTTAAAGCTTTAAGAAAATTAGGCACCCATTATCCTTAAATCCTGGGTCCGCCACTGCCAGCAAGTTCTTCTTCAAGTGCTAGGTCCAAATATTAAGATAGTCTCATGGTTATAGATTTTAGGGATTGAAGACCTACTTGTTGTTAATGATGGTGTTAATTTGTTAACTTTGTATTGATGGTGTTAATTTGTTAACTTTGTATTCTTTGATTGTAAGCTTATGTCAGATCAAACTCGTTTGTCTTAATCAGTGACGAATGCCTTTGTTGTATGTGATAAAGAATGTCACAGGTTTTTTTGAAGTAATCAAGAGACTTCTGTTTGAATAATTTCTTGTTCAAATAAGATCCATAAAGGATATTCATACCTTTGTGCATTTACATAGGCGAGACCATTATGTAATGCCTACTTGCCTCCATCATTTTTTTCTACATAAGTGGCAACATGTGAGTGATATTGTAAGCTGTGTGGTGTTAAAAAGTATTCTGCATTTATGCAGCTTAGTGGAGAAGCTATTTTCACCTTATAGGCAAATGAATTCTGCAAAGGTTCTGCTTAGTCATCTATAAATACCTAATGTGGTGGATCCAATATCAAGGTCAATGTTGTTTTTACATCAATAATATTCTTGAGAGTAAGATCAAAGAAGCATTACAGTTAGTGACCTACTTGCTCATTTATTTTTTACTGGTCTGCGAAAAAGGTTATACTTAAGAAAGAATCTGTTTGTTGGAATTTGTTTTTTGTGATGAAATAAAGCTCTTGGTGGGAAAATTGGTCACTGACCTTGTTTGCCTGCTCTTTCCCCCCCCTTCTGTGTGTGTGTGTGTTTACAAGAACCGAGTTTTAGGTCGGATGACAATAATGGGACTCTATACAGACGTTCATCTGCTAACCTCTTTGCTTTTTTGTTATGAGCTTATTTTTGCTGAAAGGAATTATCATTGATTTCAGCTTCCAAACTCTCTTTCTGCCGATAGTTTCCCTCTATTTGCTACAAGAATAGTTTTACGGAGTAATGCCTTTGGTGTTCATTTTGTCAATTGTTCTTTTTTCATCTTGTGGCCTGTGTATCAGAAGCTTTCCCCAATGTCCTTTCGCTTGTTTGTTCTGTTGTCTATATGTGACTCTCGATTCTCTTGTTACAATGAATTTTGTGGCATCTTCGTATGCCAGATTGATTGCGCGAAGAACTGTTGAAATGCTCTGGTAGTTATTTTCTGAACACCATCCAGCAGATCTCATGCCTAGCAAGTAGCATCGGATAATACAACTTTCTTTGGTTTGAACTTGTTTTCCAATGTGCATTGCATTGTCCAATTCTTCGTTGCAGTTGTTTTTGCCACCAATGCCCAACTGTCCATGATATCAGTTGGCACTTTACGCTTGCACATATACTGTCATTCAACTCCTCCCGTCCCAAAATAAGTGTCACCGTAGGAATTCAAGACAAAAATTAGTATGTTTTTTCAACTATAACCTCGTATTAAAGAATATTTCTTCTTAATAGCGTTCAATTCTCAAGAAACTTCTAATAAATAGGGGTAATTTAGTAAACTATGCCTTCTATTTATTACTTTTCTTAATGGGCGTGAAATGAGCTAAGATGACACTTATTTTTGGACAGAGGGAGTATCTTATTCCATGTTGGTGACTCAATCCATTCCATATGCATAATCAGAACGTGTCTAGCACACTCGAAGCATAATTTCATACCGACATTCTCACTAATAACAACAGGAACGTGAGTCCATACATCCTGACATATGTATATCTCACATGATATAACTGTGAATCATATATGTAAATTACAGCACATAAGTGGGATATGAGGATAAGATGTACGCAGAGAGGTGGTTTCCGAAAGACTCTCGACTTAAAAAGTGAAGTTATTCGAGAAAGGGTTGCAGGAAAAAAAAGAAATGATAGCAAAATATCAAGCTACAGCGCAAAATGGAGCCAATAGCTAGCAAAAAGACATCAAAGAAAAGAAACTACATGGTCACTAAATACTACTACTAAACAAAGACAAGGGGATATGAGGCTCTGCCTCTAGATCTCCCACCTAACAGGCGATCACACTCAGCTACCTACTAATATTTTACTTTAATTCTCGACCATCATATCTTTCTGTCTAGGTCATTCTTCATTAAATTGAAGTTGTGCTATGAAATTACAGCGCATACATCTACTACAAATCTACAATGCATGACATTGCAGTCCAAACAGAGCAAGTATAAAAGTGTACTTTTTAAACAACTTTTAGGTAAATTGACAACAAAGGCAACTTCCATTCAATTTCTTGATGTCGTAAGTTTCATTTTGTTTGGTGTTGGAATGACCTAATGAAATTGAGAAAGCCGTTATGATGAATTATGGTTGCTCAACCTACCTTTCTTTGAACCCCCTTCCCGAGCAGGGAAGAGAACGAAAATGGACCGCATATGGTAGTCGGGGTTGATTTTGATTCGAGGATCTTACGCGGCGGAGCGAACTCTTCTATCGTGTTGCATTGGCGGACCCCCCCCCCTCCCCCGGGGGAACCATCATTCTGGAGTGATTCGAGAAGAACGATTAGGCGCATATTCTATCCTTTCTACAATGCCTATAGATGAAGTGCTTCATTTCAGATCAATTCTTCGCTGCAATCGCTTCGATCCACCCCCCTCGGTGAAAAACCGTAATACGCCCTGAGGAATTCCTACCAGCAGACTTCCCTGTACTCAAAGTGAATTGTGTAAATGCTCTCCTTTGTCTCATTGTTGATCTCTCATTCGATTCCGCCTCTAAAGCTAGCTCCTACTCCTCCTCCTGATCCTGACGGATAGGATCCTCCTTGGTTCTTTTTACATAAAACTCTTGGCCGCCCAAGAGGATTGTCTATCTTTCTCTTTATACGCAATATCTTGAAAAAAGATCTACCTTGGCAACGAACACGTCATTGACAGATAGTTTATCTTCTGAACCGGTTAAATACCTATAACAAAGGCCAAAGCCTACTGAAACACTGGAAAAATGTTGACCACGATTTCTAACGCTTTTCAAAAATCATTTGCTTGCAACGCCTTGAGTGGACAGATAATTACGGCCACTAGATCCTTCACACTCTTATTAAAACTTAAGACTCAACCAATCTTGAAAGTGGAGTGGACAATTGGCATACCTTGAATCTAGCCTGCAATCCTTTCGCACTTCTCTTATCAAATTTATAGTTAGAGAGAGAGCTAACCGCTGCCAAAATGCAACAATTTTTCTTATATACGATAGCACCCCTGCCCTCCTTGTTCAAGTAGTTCAAGAGTGAAAAGGCGTAGTGAAAGAAGGGAAAGATATCTTTCAAAGATATTCTACCCATAAAGGCATTTCTTTATATGGCAATACTAGATTGGAGAAACAAGAGAGAGCGCTTAGAAAGTAATAAGGTGTCTATGGGGTTTGCCTTACATGTAGTGACTATACCACTTACATATCGAACGGATCTTACTCGCAATGGAGTCATTTCGATATGACCTAGGAACTTACTGAATATCGAACTTGCATAATCGGTAGAAGAATGATTGGCTAGATCATTTGCTTCACTGTAGAAGAACCCCTTTCTACGCTACGTTCCCAATAAAAAGTTGTTATCCTTATGTCGCATGTTAGCCACACCAGACCAAGAAAAGGAAAATTAATCAACCAAGACTCAGTCACAACCTTTGTAACCTCACGTCCTTTTTCTTTCCTAGAGCTTGCAACCACTATCTTCGTTTTTCAGATCTGGTGACATTACTTGTATGGGGGGAAGCGCCAGATCTTTATGGATCATAAGAGCTTGGGGTACTTGATGACACAGAAGGAGTTGAACCTTCGCCAGGATGGCACGCTTCTATTCCGTAGACGAGTATGTGTTTCTCAGGACAATGACCTGTGCCATGATATCTTGGAGGAGGCGCATAGCTCACTTTTTTTCCTCCAGGGAGCACGAAGATGTACAGGACGATCCGCCCACACTATTGGTGGAAAGGTATGACGAGGGATATCACTGAGTATGTGGCTTAATGCTTAGTGTGCCAGTTGGTTAAGGCTGAGCACCAGAGACCAGCAGGGCCCTTATAGCCAGTTCAAATACCACAGTGGAAGTGGGACGAGATAGCCATGGACTTTGTCTCTGGATTGCCGAAGACTGCGAGGCAACATGACGCCATTTGGGTGACAACATGCTGGTGGCCCTATTCCAACTTGTTCCTAAAGTTCTTTTTTGCCTTGGTTTTCTTTTTTAAAATGAAAAATATTGGTCAAATTGATGGGACCAAATGTAACACTAATTAAAAGAAAAGGACAGGTAGTCTTAACAGTCCCATTTCATCGACATAGTCAGAAGCAATGGATGTTATAAACACAGAAGTGAAAGACGAATGAGTTGGAGGTTGGTTGAAAATGATTTTACGCCGTTCAAAAAGAGTCTTGAAGTGAATGAATTAGAAGTTATGACATATTTTAGATGTTTGAAAATGCTGGAGAATTGCACTAAATTCCAGCTATGTGCAGGGTCCGGGGAAGGGCCGAACTACAAGGACCTATTATGAGCAGTCTTACCCTGCATTTCTGCAAGAGGTTGTTTCCACACTTCGAATTCGTGACCTCCAGGCCTATCGCCACGCCGACCATCAAATACGAGATTGGCCCCCTTCTCAAAGATTTGATGGAATGGCCCACCCCACCCAAGAGCGCTTATGTCATAGGGGAACTCATGGACCATTACTTTAGTTATTCCACTAGTGATTTTTGGCAAGATCAATATATAGTGATCAGTTATGATTGCTCAAACTACGGTACATAGTTTCAAGTTAGGCCTTACTTCAGTCTGGTCTCCTCTCCCAGGTCTCAGCTTCAGGCTCCCACTGAAGTATGAAAACGGCAAGGCAAGCAAATGCACGAACTGGAGGCTTTCTCTCATAAGAATCTTCTTTTCATCAGTATACGCCTGAAAGTTGGATCTACATTGGATCTCACCCGAATCGCCCCATCTATCCTCCTGAGGAGGAGTTTGGTTTCAAACCCCGATTCGAACATGAGGAGTACGCCATGCTAATGTCCCTTGGATGATCCACATCTCAGGGTCAGGCGCCGATGAGCACATTGAACTATCCATGTGGCTGAGAGCCCTCACAGCCCAGGCACAACGACACAATTATCAGGGGCGAGATGGCTTTCAAGCTTCCTAGCCTGGGTTTGTGTGAAGCATGAGAACATGAGCAAGCTCAGTCTTTCCCTACTCGTGTGACCCCGCCTCATGGCTTTCAGCGCTGACGGCAGCTTTTAGCTATTGTGGGAGAGATTGATTGCAAAGATCACTGGAATGAATGGTTGAGGCAGAGAGTGAGGGAAAGCTCGGACAAGTTATCCCGTGATCCGATCGAGTCGAAGCGGATCGATAAGCAGAACCGAAGACCTACCAAGGCAGCAAAAATGTAACACTAATTATGCTTACAATATATGCATCCCTCCCACTCAATCCCTAGATCAAAGTAACTGAACCAACATTATCGTAAAAGCACAAAAAGTTGCTATAAATCTTCTACATTGTTGAAATCAATAGAAACAACGCTTCGGTTTATTACAATATTTAATAGCCAAATTGTATAAACTACAAAATATCTAAATAGTGACTAGCAAAAATGAAGCCAAACATTTAACCAACATTAATGTGTGATAGTCTTCTCCAAGCTTGTTATAGAGAAAAAAATATATGCTTCTATCTAATCATGTTTCGATTTGCTTAGTTCCTCAATTCCTCCACGGTCTTGTTACCTTCACTCAGAGAGCAGTCTGTCGATTCCAACAAGATAACCACCTACAACCACAAAGGATGCAATTCCACTCCGTGCCATCCGCAATCCCAAGCCACGAAATAAGATATTCCTATCTGCAGGATGGATCCCGGTCCATCTCTCAAATCTCTTTCCAGGCAGTTGCCATTTTAGAAACCTCCTCTCCATGGATACAAACTGCACATAAAGAGTGTAAAGGAGTATCACAGATGTTCCTATGAAGTATCACAATAAAAACCAAGAATCCCGTGTTTTATACATCTAAGAACGTTAAAAAATCTGAGGACAACAGGTCAAAGTACATGAAGCATTCACTTAGTACGATTATAGCTGATACAGGATCTGATGTAACAGATGAGCCAATTATACGGTTGCAAATATACACTCTAGACTACTCCACCCTCCAACCAACGACCATCAATAATAAACCCCATAGACAATGCATGTTAGCAGGTATTCCTAAGGGGGAACGGGTGCTAAAAGTTCACCTACAGAAGATAAATCATTTGCAAAAGACCTATCCAAGTGTGATGATTTTGCACCGAGACTGTAATTGCCACATTATGAACAAAAACGTTTGACATCAACTACTAATGAATTCCTGCACGGATCCTGTCAAACCAGCAGCACTTGAGAAAAGCTATACACCCACCAAGCACAGATGACTTAAAGATTACTTCAGGCTTGAATAGAGCGAAATGGGTACAAGAGATTCATATAGCAAACATTAAGTAGTTTGGGATTGAGGTGTTAATTGACTGTTGACATTGTGCACATCCCCCAATGGAATTGACCAGATCCAACTCTAAGGCCGATAAGTTGAATTGACCATAGAAATTTGTCTGACACACCAACTCATCCCACAGCATGTATACTCACAGATTATATGAGCTTAACTAACAAATATGTGTTGTAACTGTAACTAATAAGCTCCCAAATACTTGGAACCATATTTCACTACATGAATTGACCACCCAAGATTTCTTTGAGCAGTAAGGTATCTGGGTGGATATTCATGTAGAAAAATATCATACAGGTGATCAAATACAGATGATTGAATCCCTGGTAAGGCAACACACCTTGGGCAGCACAATGCATTGTGAACGAGATTTGGCAGTATCAAAACCATGAGAAGCAGCAGCAGCAAGTGAACCAGAGAATCCAGCTGCAAGACTAACAGCTAAAGGAGACAATGGACCAATTTCTTCATCAGATCTGAATGATAACAAGGTAATGGTTAAGAAGGATCGAAGTTATTTAAAACTGAATAATGCATGTGTCTATCTTGGAATAATGAAGTGACAAAATACACACTTGATATATAGAAATTTTATTGTAGGGGAGAACCCATTTGCCAAGCATAACTCAAGTTGAAAACAACAGAAGGCTAATCCAATTAAGATAAAGCGGCAAGCCTGAAAGCAATAATTGTTACATTCTTTATTCACCACACTATTTCATGTCTGACATAAACCCAAAATATCTTAGCGGAGTCCATAAAGAGGCTTAGTTCCATGAAAATTCAGAAAAAACCTTGTTCAAATCCCAATAAAGGCAATAAAAAGTTTAGGTGCTTCTCTTCCTGTCTTTAGCTAGGCAGAATTATGCAGTTTCCATATTGGTGGGAGGATGTTGGTACCTGGTAGAATAATCGAGGTACACATAAACTGACCCGGAAACTACTGTTATCCCCAAAAATAATAATCTTCTTTTGCCGTGGTACACATAAACTAAGTGTGCATCAAGCCTCACTTCCACGCTAGCCTCAAGAGTTATGTCACCGAACTTGCACTCTAAGTATTCTGTCGTGGTCTTACTAAACCTGAACTCTTTATACTCCCTCTAGTCCCCTTTTGTGATGAAGAAGAAGAATGATGAGGATGAATTTATTGAAATTTCTGATGATAAACCAGAGGATGAAAAAGAGGAAAAGGAGAAATCTTTAGGGGTTGAAGAGAAATTTGTGAAAACTAATGGTGGGGAAGTGGATAAAGGGGGTAGTCTTTTAAAATAATAAACTTTTTTTTTTACCTTTGCCTTGTATTACTATGGTGCAAAAACCTTGTTAGTCTAATGCACATTGATTTAAAGATATTCTTCATAAGTTATGATATGGGGGTAGATTTCTTAATGTGGGGTTTGATTGAAACTTTCATAAAGTAATAGGTCGCAATTCTAGTTTTCTGTTTCTTAGACAACATCTAATTCAAACCATTTCTAGGAAAAGATAGTCATTCAAGCATGCACTCTTTTCCAAATAACTTGTTTTCGGAAAATATTTTGAAATGCTTCTCCAAGGAACATGTCAAGAAAACATCCAAACGCTAGAATAAACCAGGAGTAGAACAAACATTTTGAACAAGTTAACATAAGAATTGAAGCATACCTAGGTGGGGGATTCATGCCAACTGCTTTCCATTCAAGCATTGCTTGATGTAGGAATTGCCACGTTGAAAAGAATATACCACCAAACACACAATCTCGAGCAAGTCCAGATCTCATACCTCTCCAGAAAGCACCCCATCCTTCCAAAGATATGATGTCTAATGGCCTCTTAACATCAGAGACAGATGGGGGTCTACCAGACCCTGTCATCATCCATGGATAATCTTTCAGGGCAGTAACCAAATTGGGATGTTTGGTGGGCAGGGTGGTCAAAAGACCAACTGTGTTGTTCAATGTCCTAATGTCTCCGGAATATCCCGGTAGCAACTTTGCCATTAAAGGCGAAACAACGGCCTTTTCAACAACTGACGTGGAGCTGGGAATTCGGGAGGCAGAAGTAACCTGAGCACGGAGTTTAATAAGTTCAAATGGAGAACTTACTAGTGATTCCACTGCTCCAGAAGCAATTCCTGCCAACAGAGCCTCAGAGACATAGACATACTTGTCTTCTCGACCATCTGATTACAGATACAAACACAATTTGTTAGCACCCAAACCTCTAATAATGAGAAAAGAAACAAGTGATACTAAAAAATATTCAATTCATCTGTATAATACGGCAGTGCATCATTCCAATTGAGCTTGTTCAGTTATGGATGGCCAAATCGACCAATTCTTAGTTCAATTTGCATATTATTCAACTCTTTTTTATAACATAACATCTACACACAATAACTATGTGAATATCTTAAGTGATAGAAAAAGCTCTAAATTTCATTATTCTAATCGTATAGTTAAGAAAATAATGGTTAAGAAATCTTATTTTACTCCAAAAATAATGGTGTTTTCTTACTCTTCTTTGTTGACATAGAGAAACTATCAAAAGCAGTTCTAGATATGGTCCAAGACGAACTGAGGTCGGGAATCTATTAAAACTATTTGTTTTGGAATATGGTAAAGTGGCTTCTAGGTGGGGAACTATTCCTTTGATGGATGTCGCGATGACCTTTCTTAAAGTAATGTATCTATTATTTCGGGTGATTCTTTCCTATATGTTTTCTTTAACAGGGTGAATGTTCTTGAACTTTCATTTACAAGACAAGCATCTAAACCAACATGATCATGCAAAAATCTTGTTTGGTCTAGGTTTGAAATTTCTGGTCAGGAGACTGACAACAAGGTTGATAAACAGTTAAGCGACTGAAGAAATCATACCTTTGTAAAAAGCTGTTACTATTTCATAAACACCAAAGCGAGCTCCCAAACCCAATGATCTTCCAAGTGTCAACCATCCCACACCACTATACAAGCCTTCAATGTTCATAAAAGATTAAAAGAACATTAACATTTAAGAAAGATGTCCATATAAACAGCAGTCTATACAAGAAATTTTATGAAGCTTTCTCATTGTTCTTTTATTAGGCATATAATACTCGTATTTCTCATAAAACATCAACAAAATTGACACATCATCCGAATGACTTTTGTCATGAAGTAAAATGAGAGAGCAGAGTAGCATCACTTATAGTTACCATAAAACAAAAATAGCTGATTGAGTCACCTGAACTTCCTGACAAAGTTCTAACCCTATTGAGTACATCAGCACCAGTGAGTTGTTTACTGCTACCTGATCCCACCTGCATTCCATTCCACAGAACATACCACCAAAGCACAAGAAGACATTAAAGATGCTGCCCTCAGTGTAAGATATACATTTAAGTGAATAATCAGGGTTATCATCAATTTTCACACCTGTACAAGGACCTTAAGGCTATCGAGAGGGTAACTAATAGCAGTGGCTAATGTAGCAGATCCTGCAGCAACAACTGCATGCGTTGCAAATATAGGATTCTTCAAAAGTTCGTTCATTTGATAGATTAACGTGGACAACTGCGTGTTGCAATTGTTCCTCTACTCGAGTCACAATCAATATATTCAGAGATTCACAATTCCCTGCAATTCCCATTAGATCAATATAAAGAGTTAGTACTTCATATGCTCTATCAAGTAAGTCCTTCCACATACTTGTTGCAGGTCCATCATCCTCAATTTTTTAGAGAAAGGGAAAGAGATTTTGTTTTTCTTTTTTTCTCTCCTTTCTCAGATCACAGAAATGTTCTTTTCTTTTTTGAGGAAAAAAAGGCTTAAATAGTTCTTAAGAGTACAGGCTTAAATAGTTTTTTGATCCTTGAGATATAATTTTGAACATTAATAGTCATGTATTGCTACTTCTATAGAAGCCACAGTTGGGTCGAGAAGATAAAGCAAGAGAACTCACAGATGTGAAAACAAAGAGACAATCTCCTTGAGAAAACCAAAAGGTCAGCATTTTCAGCTTTACATTCAAGATGTACCAAGGCCTAAAGCACCAAAACATGTTAACTACCTAAAATAGCTTTGTAACAGCTGGTTAGAACAGAGAACAGATGAGACAATTGAAAAAGATTGCAGGTTTTTCGACTATAAAGCACCCTCATCTTTTCCTATAATTCACCTAGTGTCATGTTCTTTAAAAGACCTAGAGCCCATTTGAATTGGCTGAATTTAAGCAGCTTTTAAGTACTAAGTGCTCAAAGTCAGCTTTCCAAAGTTCTATGATAATGCTATAATTAGTAAGCACCAAGAGACTTGACCCAATTTCATTTGGTAAAAAGTTGAAGGAAAAATGAGAAAACTCACAGGAAGTGTCAACCATCTCACTACAATTTGCATTTGATAGAAGTAGATAAACTTGTATGACTAATTTGAACTGGATATGGTATTTTCTTAAAACCAACTTTCAAATTAGCACTTCCATATTATAATACATAACACTGACAATTTAAATTCCACGTTTGTGGTAGCACTGTTTTTGGGAAGTTGCACTAGCTAACACAGAATCTGGCCACCCTGGCATAACTTTAAATGGTTTTACATGATAGTGATTATTTTCTTTCCTGTTAGTGCATCACTTCCTCCGACATGTTTGTTTGGCCATGAAAAAAGTTGGAAAAACAGGATATTAACAGAGGAAAGACCGCTAAACCAACTTTTCCATGTAGTGTATCAGTCACTGTGTTTTTCTCCTTCGCCCATTACAAATGTACAGAACTTATAGGCCATAGAAGTGATTAGAAATAAGAAGGCGTACACACCATAAGTTGTTGAACGTTCACAGTGGTTAATTTTTAGAGGAACTTTGTGGGAACCCGGAACAAGAATATTGTGATTATTTTAAGGAGTTGATGTTGGCATAAGCATAACCCAAAGGTACAGGATTCAACAAACAAGCTAGCCCAGAGTAACCTTCCCTGGATCTAGATTTACTCTTTAACTACAAGGAACAACCAGTAATGGATTCATTTCTAAACCTGCAGTTTCATCATAATTCTGCTGACGTCTCCTTAATCCTTATGACCAAAAATTACTACACTCAACTGGTATGTAATCAGTAAAGTTAATGCTATCAGGGAGCAGGAAAATCGAGTTAGATAACAAAATGAAACTATTTTGCAACAACTGAGGAAAAGGACTGAAGCAATGTATAACGTGTTGGAAACATTGTCTGATTACTGTGAGACCAAAAGGGACATAACACAGATTACCAAGATTTTACAGTCACCAAAAAATATCTTGGAATCTACCAACATTAGTAGAAAATTCCCAGAGAAAGATGTTCTAGACCTTATCAGCTTTAGCTCTAGGTGAACTAAGCAGTCAAACATGTAGAAGCTGAACGCTCAAACACACCTTCCTTCTAACAAGCAACCAAGTAAACCAGCAACAAGAAATTAAAAAACAACACAGGCGCGAAAGAATCCATCAATGTCTGACTTTTATGCAGCAATTCATTCAAAAGACTGAAACAAAAGAAACGATTCGTTCAAAAAGGAAAAAATCTAATGGTGAGACACTCGTCTATTTGTGGAGTGAAAGCAGAAACAAATGCAAAAAAAATGAAACCGTTTTGAAACAACTGAGAAGAAGGACCAAAGCCAATGTGTAATGTGTTGGAAACATTGTCCGATAACACAGATTACTAGATCTTACAGTAACCAAAAAATATCTTGGAATCTGCCAACACTAGTAGAAAACTCCTACAGAAGATGTTCTAGACCTTATCAGCTTTACTTCTACGTGAATTAAGCAGTCAAACAATTACAAGCTCAATGGAAATTTCCATAGCTCAAACACACCTTCCTTCTATCTCAGAGTACAGCTATGTATAACATAAAGATCCATGAAAACAAACAGCAGCAGCAGGAAACCAAGTAAACCAGCAAAAAACGAAATCAGAGAACAACACAGGCGTGAAAGTATCCATGAACATCTGATTTTTATGCAACATTTCCAAGCAGTTTGAAAAAGGAGAATATAGAAATGAGAGCAGTAACAACAACAACGAAATAATGTAAAATGGAGTGCATTACACAACAATAAAATAATGTGATAATCGACATAGTGTGGCCCAGTGTGATTAAAGTGCTGGACAGAGTTACCTGGTACCTGTTACTGGTGATAGGTGTCAGATATCCCGTGGATTTAATCGAAGTGTGCGAAAAATGGCCTGGACACCACGGTCATCAAGAAAATATATATATCCACCTGAGGTTTGCTGTTTCTGCACCAACACCAGGTAATTCAGCTCGCGGAGGAGAATGTAACCAGGGTTTCAGGGAAAGGGAGGAGGGCTAAAGGCGACACAAAAAAAAAGCCGTGGGGGTGAAGATTTTTTTTTCTTTTTAATACTCCCTCTGTTTGATTGACCTATTTTAACTTGACACGAAATTTAAGAAAAAAAATTAAATTAAATTTTGTGATTTTAAATTAAAAATATATCAAATATATTAAAATATTATTTAATTTTATAGTCTTAAACATATCATGTGCAAAGTTAGAATTAATGAGTTGCTAAAAAAGGAAATGGTCATTCTTTTTTAAACGGACTAAAAAAAAAACAGGTCAAACAAATTGAAACAGGAGAGTAATAAAATGACAAAAATGATCTCTTATGTTTGAGGGTAGATTCAAAATAGTCTCTTAAATATGCACTTAACATTTTTGATCTTTTAAATTTATACAAGTTAATAAAATGGGTCTCTTAAGTATGTACTTAAAAGTTCTAGTCTTTTAAGTTTATCAAGAGTTAATATTTTTAGCATATAGCATAATGTTTATCGAACTTTGTCTGTCAATTTTGATGGGAATTGTGATATTTTTTTAACTATAATCACCAAAAAAATCACGTCAAATCCTAAAATATACAATAATAAAAAATTAATTACACTTTAAAAGAATAGGGAAAAGGCCATAAATATCCCTGAATAATTTAAAATAAGTCAAATTTACCCTCGTTATGTTTTTGGGTAAAAAATACTCTTTATTGTTATACGTTTTGCTCAAAGATACCCTCCAACTATTCAAATAGATCAAAAAAATACCATTCCTTTTAAAGATTGTCCCAAAATAAAAATAAAAAGGTCAATTTTGCGGTAATAGTGATGAGGACAGTGAACAAGGAGATCGTGGTTGGGGTAGAGGAGAATGAGGAAGAGGAGAAGGTGGTGGCGATGGCGACAACAGTGAACAAGGAGATCGTGATTGTGATAAAAGAAAATGAGGAGGTGGTAGTGGTGGCGGCGAAAGACGAGGCAATGGTAGCAGAGGAGGATGAAGTGACGGCGAAGGAGGAAGATAAGGATATGGTGGTGGTGACGGTGACAACGTTGTAGGAGGGGGTGGGGAGGGGGGAAATTAAGCCTTTGTGTACATGATAAAATTTGGGGGCTTTAAAATTATTGTCATTAACAATAATTATAAAATTATTGTCATCAACAATAATTATAAAATTATTGTCATTAACAATAATTATAAAAATTATCACCCCTACTCATTGCGTTATTTTTTTGGTTTTTTTAAGAAAAATTAGACACAATGACCATTGTGTTAATCCTTACACAAAAATAGCTCACTTATAATTTACTACCTAAAATGACCGTTTGACTAAAGTTCTTACCTGAAATGTCCATCGATATACATGTCGTATACACGCGATATACATGAGGCTATTTTTTTTAATTTTTTTTTGTTAGTATACATGCATATACAAGCGGTATACATGCGACTATTTTTTTTTTTGAAAAAAACTTTTGACAATGATACATTTTCGTAAAAAATCTTCTTCTTTTTTATCACTTCTTAATTATTTTTCCCAACTAACCCTTCACACCTTCTCATTGGAGCATTTGTGCATCTTCTCTTTACATGTTTAAGCCATCTCAACATTGTCTCCCTCGACATTTTCACCACAGAAGTCATACCATTTTGTCCCAGATATCTTTGTTCATAATTCTATTTCTTAGTATACCTACACATCTATCTTAACATCTTTCATTTCGCAATTCTAATCTATTGAAAGTGTGTAACTCAAAAAATAACGGTGAAGATATTTTTAATACAAGAAAAATAACCAAAGATAAGATTTCGAATAAGTACAGTATAATTTTAACCCATTACTGTAGTAATAATATATAGCAGAAATAAGATTAAAAAAAAAAAGACTTTAAAAGTCTCCAACAAATTAAAAAGAAAAAAGCACCCAAAAAGAAAAGGGAACCGTACTAAAAACGCAAAGTTGAACTATATATATCAGATTGGCGCTGAGGAAGCCAAAGTAGACACACAGCAATGGGGGCAACTTCGATTCCGGAAATTGCGTATGATCAAACGAAAGCTCACACAAACAGTGGCGAAGATTATTCATGGAGCTCCTCAACCAACTGGACGATCTCTCATGGCTCTCTAGAAGATTCCATAACCTTCGAGTCCTCCGATTCTCCGATCGATTCTGAATCTACTCACATATCACCACCGCTTATCCTCCACCTACCTTCACCGGATGCCGCCCCTTGCGAAATCAAGTGTAAGCGAAAAAAAATAATCAAAATATTATATTGTTTACCGATAATTTCGAATATTTATATCACTTGTATATGTTGCGATTGTTAATTATGCAATTTTGACTGGGAACCTGGATATGTATGTCTATAACATAATAGTGAAATGTTGTTAACTTGTTATAGATGGAGAGGTCTGAGGTCTGACTGTATTCATGTAGGTGATTGGAACTAGTTTGAGAATGAGGCGTAGTTGATTGAGTGATTTTTTACTTTTTTTTTTATCATGGGAGAAAGAGATTGCATAACAATAACAACAACAACATACCTAGTATAGTCTCACGAGTGGGTTCTGGGGAGGTTAGAGTGTACGGTAGACCTTACCACTACCTTGTTAGGTAGAGAGGTTGTTTCTGAAAGACTATCGGCTCAAAGAAAATTAAAAAACAACGTTTATGAAGACGTAAGCAATAGCAGGATAGTAAGAAAATAGAAGCATACTAGACAACAAAAAAGTAGTAATGGAAAACTAAGAGTGAGAAATACGGGTATACTAAAATAACAAAATAATACTAATACTACTAGCTTTCTACCCGAATGCTCGACCTTCACACCCTCCTATCAAGGGTCATGTCCTCAGTAAGCTGAAGGATTGCCATGTCCTGCCTGATCACCTCTCCACAATTATTCTTCGGCCTACCACTACCTCTCCTCATGCCCTCCAGCATCAATCTCTCACACCTCCTCACTAGGGCATCTGTGCATCTCTTCTTGACATGCCAAAACCATCTCAGCCTTGCCTCGCGCATCTTGTCCTCCACGGAGGTCACTTCCACCTTGGCCCGAGTATCGTCATTTTTGACCATATCTCTCCTAGTAAGCCCACAGATCCATTTTAGCATCCTCATTTCCGCAACTTTCATCTTAGGGACATGAGAGTTCTTGACTGGCCAACACTTCGCCCCATACAACAAAGCCGGTCTAACCACTTCTATGTAGAACTTACCTTTAAGTCTTGCTAGCGTCCATTTCAATCACCCCGCACCAATGCGATGTCTGACATCCTCGTCAATCTCCCCATTGCCTTGGATCATAGCCCCCAGGTACTTGAAACTCCCTTTCTTGGAGATGACTTGAGAATCCAACCTCACTTCCACGTCAGCTACACGAGGCACATCACTGAATTTGCACTACACGTACTCTATCTTAGTCCTGTTCAGACTGAAACCTTTTGACTCCAGGAAGAGGGAAAGAGAGAGGGGGGATGATCACGAGTGAAATGAGATAGGATGAAGGAATATCAGAGTTTCTATAAGATCTGAAGTCCCACATCGAGTCACTTATATACGGTGTTGACACAAATCTGTGCCCTTAATCCACGATCAATCTGAGTGTTCATTGCTAATCTCAGTTAACTTCAAACCTTGGTTAGTCCAACTTAACCGTTAATAATTCCTCTCCTAACAATGTCGTACGGAATAAATCCACCACTTATTTATTTAATATATAAATAACAGGAACTATCATAACCTACTTCATTCACTCAGGGTGGTATCAATATATACTCTTAGTTTAGTAACATTAAGGTTTGGTAGAGCTCTTGGACTTTAGCTGTTAGAGAGAATTAGGGAAGGAAATCTAGCCTTGGACAATTAAATCATGAAGTTAGGCTTGTTCTAGAGGCAAAGTACCTCCACCAATCAACATGTAGATTTATCTCCGTGTGCGCTATGCTGGGAACCACTGTGTAGAGAGGAGAAGTTCTGCTTACCTTATCTGGGTAAAAAAACTTAGAGAGAAGACGTTATGTTTCTTTTTCTTAGAATTCTTCAATTGAAAAATCAGTCAAACCAAGTTTGCCTCAAACCAAACTAGTTGGGGCATTAGGCTCTGCTATATTGTATGCTTGACTGTCAAAAGTATTCCGGATGAATCATAGAAAGGAGCCGTGCTGGTTTGAAAGTCGCTACATAGTCCTACACTATATAGTCCGGAATGGGTCAGTTCTTTTCTGTTGTCTCCTCTCACCGTAACCGGGATGCTTACAGTTTTTCGAAGCTACGCCTATACTAGTTTGCATATAGTCTTTAGCAAGACGCGGTTGCCCAAAGAACAAGCTCAACTTTTTGTCCACTGATTTTGTTCTAACCACTATCAATTTCTGTATCTGCAGTATGCTTCATGCAAAAGCATGAAATCAGGCAGGTCTATGTTCGGAGTACTGCTCGTGTTTATGAGATATACTATGCACCTACTCTGCAGAGCGACAATCAGTATCTATGTACCGTCCGCTGTAGCATAGCTGAAAGAGATGGAGAATTTCTCCAAGCTAGTGGGATTGAAGTAGTTACCCCACAATATTTGAAGGATGATGTAGGAAAACCAACAGAAGGTGGAGTCACAGCTGAAGCCAAACTTTGCGCCAGCGAAGATGATTGGGTCGAGGTTAAGGTCCCTGATTCTCCGTTCGTTGGGAACACGGTAAGCTGCCTGCAAAAGCACACAACGGGGAATGAACAAAGAAGTATTGAGGTAGCACTATTAAGTGACTTATGCATACTTGTCTTGTTTAGTACAAAGAAAACAAAGAGAAAAGGTCTAAAGGGGTAAAGAGAAACTTTTGGAAACTTAATGGATTCTATTGGAGATCTCCAATGTAATAATATCAACTATATTGTATTTTGAGGCATCTGACATAGATGCTTCTGGCCTATAGTGTTTCTTAGAATGTTAATGGCCAAAATTTTACCAAAGACTGAATTCTTTATTTTCATCTGCTTTATGGAGAAAACAGCCAATTTGGATTACAAGATCGTAATATTGTCTCTGACTGCAGATCTTATCTTGCAGGAATTATACGAGGCCACAGCACAAATTGATGATGCAGATCCCTGCATGTCACTTACAATTCGCTTTTTATCACTTCAGAATAAAGGGTCTGTATGCATCGACGAAGTTTACATATTTGGTGACCCTATGAACTCTAATGAGGTAGAGACTCCGGCAGCTCCTATGGAAAACCAAGCTAGTTCTTTCATGGCCATGCTTGTTCCCACCCTTCTGCAACTATCTAAATCAGGCATCAGCCAGAAGCAGCAGGACAAAGATGTTTTTGATAGTCAAAGAAAGGAAATTGAAGTGGGAATTGCAGTGAAGACATCTGATTTTGCTGATGCCAAGAAAGAAAATGAACAAGAAAAGAGGATGAGTGCTGAACATATAGTGCAGTTGGATGCCACTGACAAGCCTGAAGCAGAACCCACTCCTTTGCAGCCTCTGACCCACCACAACTTAAGCAGAGAGAATCACAATATCTCCACCACGAGTAATGATGCATCAGAAGGCCGGATTGTAGGAGCCATTGAACAACTTCTTGACCGAGTGAGCAGAATTGAAAATATTTGCTTGAGATTTGAAGAAAAGATGGTTAGTCCAATGAACAGCATGGAGATGAGACTTCAACGACTGGAGCAGCAAGTAGACATTCTTGCAAAAAACTCCCAATATTCTGGAGTGACCTCCTGCACAAGAATAACAGCTCCTTCATTTACCTGCAGTGAGTCCAATTCTAGCTCTTTTTATAATGATGGAAGTGAATATCGATCTTGTGGGGCATCAGAACTGGAGAAGAAGGATCTCCCTTGCAGTAAGTTGTCCGAGCCTTCTGATGATATGCCTGTTCCTTCAAATCCTTCACATGTTCTTCCAAATCTTGTGATTGCTGCCCCTGAGTTTTCATGTGGAGAGGATGAAGAAGAAAATGACATTGTTGAATCAGTAAAGGTTTCTTCTCAAGAGATGCCGAGGCAAGTTTTATCTATTGATGATGCTTTAGCTGCAGCACTTTCTGGATTTCTGTCCACATCCCATGTTCTTCCACCAGATGATGGGAATTTGGAAGTTATTGCTTCTGGATCTATTAGTGAGGTAGTAAATGAGAAGAATGAGTTTTCACAATCTGCCCAAAGTGCTTCAGTTATCTCTCATGACTGTACTTTGGAGGGAAATGACAATGTCAGACCTTCAAAGTATACTCAAATTCTTGCAATTGCAGCTCCTGACTTTTCTGAGGAGGAGTATGAATTTGAGAATGCAAATCTCATCATAGCTTCTTCTGCAACAGCTCCTGAACTTGCAAGTGAAGTAAATGCAAATAATGAAATAGCTTCTCCAAGCACTAGAAGTCAGGACCCTGGAGGCTTCGTTGATCTTAGCAGAAGCAAGAGCATGGATAACACAAGTTCAACTGTTGCTTCTGAGCCATATGCAGAGCAAGAGAAATTTCTCCATGAGAACCTGCACCTTAAAGAAACTTCTGGAGTAAATGGTTCGAAAGATCATCTTTATGCACAAGAAAATATCTGCAGATCGCAGGATGATCCCAGTCAAGATGATAAGGTTGCAGAGACTAATATAAGAGATTCTACCAACGAGCCACAGATGAATTCTCATAATCTAGAAAATGCTGCTGAATCTGAAGAACATGATGCTTCAAAAGGATCACACGTGGATGCTATGCAAAATGTTTGTGAATATCTAAGACCTTCTGCTCTAGACTTTGACATTCCTATCTTAGATGTGAAGTTCACAGCCAATGAAGACGGTGATACAAAGTTCTCACTAGTAGATCTTTTAGGTGACACGACAGATGTTAATGTTGAAGCTCGTTGTGTTGATGAAACCGCTGATAATGCTGTCACTAGTGAGGGAACCACATTCACTGTTATGGATGATGATGGTAACCCTCTGGTGGATTTTGGAATTTATGCTACAGATACATTCACTAATTTGGATGGACACGATAATCCGAGTATATCCAGCCACCAGGAGGTATTCATCGGTCTCATCTGAGACACTCCAACTTTTTGAAGTGTATATAGAACTGGTTTGTGACTGATTTTTCTCTTTTTAGTTATATAGTATTCAAGTTGAATGTTCTTTTGTTCCCTCCAGTCTGTATTAAGCTCATAAATCTCCATAATTCCTGACTATTGCCATATCTCATTGCTGCTTAACCTTTTACCTTTTTCTTGATATCTATTATCTCTCCTGGAGCTGAAGTGATAACAACCAAAATGCAATAACAAGTAATCGCAACGAAACAATTAAGAATAATATAGGATTAAGAGGATAACACAAGAAATTAGATGAATGAAAGGATAATCTAACAATTAAATTAACATTTGATTATTTGAATTGATCCAAGGAGAAGATATTGAACTTAGACATGAAATCCATACAAGGAATGAATCGAAGAGAGGTTCAACTAAGGAGATAGAAGGGAATATTGCTAACACTCACACAAGAGTAAAGCAAAGGTAAACTCATTATTGTTGAACAAGTTTTAAAAAGTGAGTTTGAATTTCGAAATTGATTTTTATGAAAAAGTAGGAGTTAGCGTTGTTTAGATCACTTGTTGAAAATAATCTAAGGATGTTGTCTACAAAATTTGAAGTCCTTTGGGGGAGATTTAGACTGATTTTGAACAAAATTGCAACTGAATATCGTAGTTCGTAGAAGAAGTTCGTCATTGTAGCTAGCGATGTCTACACACTTTTATATATTGTTATATATTTTTATACAAGGTTGACACATTACGATACACTTTTATAAAAGGTAATTACATTGTTTATATAAATGTATAAATATTGTATGATATGTATACACATTGTTGCAAAAAAATGTTGGGTTATGCGGATGTAAACTAAAAATATATGGCTATGTAGGTGCAATGTAGTGTGTTCTGCTATATATTTGTGCAAATTTCCCAAAAAGGGATAACTTACCATCGAAGGAGGATTTAGGATTTGACCGTTATGAGTTATGAATTCAAGGACAATCACTTCAAGTATTGCTCCTTCCATTTTAATGTGTTTGTCTGGTTTTGACTTGACATGGAGTTTAAGAAACTAAGAAAAACTATTGATCTTGTGATCTTAAACTAGAGATACGTAGAATGTACCAAAATGTACTTTAATTTAGTGATTTTAAACATGTCATGTGGAAAGTTAAAATTAAAGAGTTCTCAAAAAATGAAAAAAAAAATTAACATTTTTCTTGAAACATGATAAAAAGGAAAGCAAATTAAAACAAACAAATTGAAATGTAAAGAATAATAAATAGCTTCTGAATTTAATTTTTGTTCATATTTAGTAATTTTTTCAAATATATATATAGAATTTGAATCAAAACTATTAAATCCTACCAAATTCGTATTTCCAAGCTTATCTCCACCACCTCTTACTATAAGAGTGAAATACATTAATAATGTAAAGATATGTACATATCTTCTATATGACATAATTATACATCTAATATTGTTACAACAATATTAACCTTATATGTACCATTATTAATGCCATCTGGATCATATCTATTTTTTCTTTTTTTGGTCTGATGGATCAAATCTCCATTAAAAGGTCCTATCACACATTAATATATAGTTTTATTTGCCTTATATAATGATCCTATAAATTAAATCTTAATCACCATTCACCAATAACATAAAAACATGAAGGAAACAACTCTTTTTCTTCTTAGCTTTCTAACACTCATTTCTCAATATTTTGTCATAAGTCAACCCAAAATCCCATACCCTCCTTGTGAAATATGCAGTTGTACTGGTAATGAATGTCAATTGCCAGAAGATCCATATCCATATGAGTGGCCGCAGTTGGTAGGAGTCGAGATCATGCAAGCCAAATATGTAATAGAACGTACGAATCTTCGCGTTACGGGCATCGTGCTTGATTCTAATTGTGTTGAAATGTCTAATGTGTGTTGCAATCGTGTCTTGCTTTGCCCTGATGAAGATGGTCGTGTTAAATCTCCGCCAAAAGTTGGTTGATAATACTTTATCAATAGAAAAATCAGATCAAATCACATATCAAAATTATCATTCTCAACTTTTAAAGTCAATAATATAAAAGTCTTTTTTTTTTACATAGTGTTATGTAGATGTGACTTGTTTTGAATTCTTTTTGAGAGAAGCCGCAAGAAAGAAATCTAATATGGATATCGAACCATAAATTTGTAGTATTCAAGATAGAGCAACTCTATCACTGAGCTATCTAATGAATTCTGAGTTCAATTCATCCTGTTTAGTAAAAAGACGGATATTCCTTGTTCATTATCAAATAAAAATTTGATATTTCTTCGATTTTCAAGAAGGGTTTTAATGGCGACCGAACTCCTCTTTTCTGGAAGTTTAACGGTTTGAGAGACGTCAATTTCCGGCTGAGTGATTCTCCCCCCAAAAAATCTACATATGATCAGTAACGAACCCAAAATTTGGGGGTCGCGGGTGCCTCATTTTCTTTAACATAAGTTGCTAACAATGACATAGCACAAATGCGCACATATAGCCGCTCAAAGCTGCTATATGAAATTTGAGATTACTTTTAGTTAAAAAAAATGAAATGCTAAGCAGGAAATAAAATGTTGATAGGAAGTTCGAACACACATATTGTCACCCAAAACTTTAAGATTTTGCTTGAAAACTAAAGCACCCAACCATTTTATTGATTTCCTGGGTGCTTTGCTAAATTTTATATCAATTTTTATATATTTTTTATATAATTATACTTAGTCTGTGTCATGTTTAACGGTTGCCGGAGCACCCATAAAATTGCACATAGGTTCGCCCTTGCATGTGATGTTTCCAAAATAAAAATATGTGATTTAGTAAATTAGAAGCCGAGAGCTAATAATTATTGGTCACCACTCATAACTATTATCAAAAAGCTTCTATGAAGATGAATATTTCATATGGAGGAGTGTGCATCTTTTATTGGGTGTTATTATCAATCATTCCAAGAAGTTATGAAATTTGAAATATGAAAGTCGAAATATTTACAAGTAAATTTCAATTCCAACTCAGAACACTAATTTCATAATACTTAGAGATTATACAATAAAACATTAAGTATAATAAAAAATACACAGAGAATTATTTGTGTAATCACAATAAGAAAATAATCAATTCGTCTCATATAGATACACTTACTTTAATTGCATTCACTAATTGTAAAATTATGAATTCTTTTCTACATATTAGAAGGCTACAATAATTTTCTACACACTACATAAACCTAAATACTCTCTTCATCCTAACATACTTGTCAGATTTTGATTCTCGAGAGAAATTATATAAGTTTTGATCAATATTTTAAGATGTATTTTTCACTACATTAATATAGGAAGAATTATAATTTACAATACTTTTTGAAATTTGTTGCGTTTTGCACCTCTAACACAAATCTTTATGATATGTACCTTGTCCTATTTTCTTTTACGATTCACACTTTAACCTTTTTTTATTTTCTTGCAAAACAATAAAACCACTCTTTTAAGGAAAAAAAAATCATAAAAGCAAAATTGAAATACAAATATAAGGAAAAATGACACAAATTTTTTTTAAAAAAATCGAACAAACTAGAGTTGTTTATACCATCATCATGATTAATGGTTAGGGTGGCAACTAGCCAAATTAAGAATCACTTTAGTTCAAAATAATCGTCACTTTAAAAATTTAAAATTAAAGTTGATAATTATTTTCAATTATATTCTTAATATTAAGGAAATATATATTTAATAAGAATGCACAATATTTTTCATTAAGATTAAATAGAGGTAATTTACTTAATAAACTATATTTTATATTTATTATTTTTTAAAAAGACATGAAAAAAGATGAAGCAAAAATTACATTTCAAATTGAATTTTTTTGGAATAAACAGATTTTATCTATCTAATTTTCTATCATCCTAATTAACTTATCATTTCAAATTGAAAAATAAATATTTCTCTATTCTTTGTAGTTCATAACTTCAAATTGCATCGGCAATTTGAAAAGGATTTCGTTTAATTATTTATTATTGTTGTTCATAGTTTCTTAATCTTTCTTTAAATTTTAAGGGCCCGTTTGGTTAGCTTGTAGGAAGAAATAATTGTGGAATAAGTTTCAAAAATAGAAAAATCATACCAAACATAAATCGAGTCAAATAAAAAAATAATATATCATCTTGTAAATATTTATCTTAGTATTTTTAAATTTAAAAATTATAAAAATATATTTTCTAAAAAAGTGGGCTAACCCGATGCGGCTCGAAACCCATATAATGCAGGATATTATATGGAGTGTCCCCCAAACTGAGTGGTCTTCATTTTTTGTCTCACATAAAAAAAGTTTTTAAATACTAGTCTTCCTTTCTTTTTATGTACAACACAAATATATTTTTGCCCCTCTACACACCAACTCTACATGTTCATTTGTCTCTCAATTTTTTTTTAATTTCATTTTTTCTCTCTTTTTTTCCTTTTATTTTTTGTTTGTTTCTTTTTTCTTTTTTTCTTCTTTTCATTTTCTTTTTTCTTAACCTTTATTTTTTCTCTTTTTTTTATTCTTTTTCTTTTTTTTTCTTTTTTTTTCTCAACCTTTATTTTTTTTTCTTTTTTCCATATCTTTATTTTCTTTTCTTTTTCTCTTTTTTTCTTTTTTCTTAACTTCTATTATTTTTTGCTAATGAACAGAAAGTTGGATAATCCACAAAGAGGATCTTCTTTCTTTGACATTAAAGTAAACTTAAGGGCGTGCTTTGTTATTTGGAAGTTCTTTAGAACAAGTTTTGCCTCTAAGACAAGAGTTATAGACCATCTCATAAATCAAGACACAATGAGATAGTGTCAACCCTTGCTCGTGAGGTATAACTTGATGTTTAGAAATTCTTGAGCTAAGTCTTGCCTCTAAGACAAGAGTTATAGAGTATCTCAGGAATTATAACACGATGAAGTAGTGCTAACTCATGTCCATGAGGCGTAACTTATTTTTTGGGAGGCCCTTGGGCTAAGTTTTGCCTCTAAGGCAAACGTTATAGAGCATTCCATAAATCAAGATACAATGTGGTAGTGTCAACTCTTGCCCATGAGGCATGACTTGTTGTTTGAAAGTCCTTGAGCTAAGTCATGTCTCTAAGGCAAGAGTTATAAAACATCTTATAAATCAAGACACAATGTGGTAGTGTCAACTCTTGCCCATGGGGTGTAACTTGTTATTTGGAAGTCCTTGGGCTAATTCTTGCCTCTCAGGCAGACATTATAGAGCATCTCATAAATCAAAACACAATATAGTAGTGTCAACTCTTGCCCATGGGGAGTAACTTGTTGTTTGAAAGTCCTTGGGCTAAGTCTTGCCTCTAAGGCAAGAGTTATAGAATATCTCATAAATCAAGACGCAATGTGGTAGTGTCAACTCTTGCCCATGGGGTATAACTTGTTGTTTAAAAATCCTTGAGCTAAGTCTTGCCGCTAAGGCAAGAGTTATAGAGTATCTCATAAATTAAGACACAATGAAGTAGTGTGAACTCCTTGGACTAAGTCTTGCCTCTAAGGCAAGCGTTATAGAGCATCTCATAAATCAAGACACAATGTGTTAGTGTCAAGTCTAGCTCATGGGGAGTAATTTATTGTTTGAAAGTCCTTGAGCTAAGTCTTCATCTAAAGCAAGAGTTATAGAGCATCTCTTAAAAAAAGTTTAAAAAAATAAAGGTTGAAAAAAATAATCAAAAAAAGAGAAAAGAAAAATAAAAAAATAAAAAAATAAAAGTTGAGAGGAGAAAAGATAAAAAAAATAAAGATTGAGGAAAAAAAGTAAAAATGAAGAAAAAAAGACAAAATAAAAAATAAAAAAAAAATAAAGATTTAAAAAAATGAAAAAATAAAAGAAGAAAAAAGAGAAAAGAAAAAATAAAAAAGAAAAAGAAATAGAATTGAGAGGAGAAAAGGAAAAAGATAAAGGTTGAGAAAAAAGAAAAACATAGAAGAAAAAAACAAAAAACAAAAAAAAAGTTGAGAAAAAAAAAATTAAAAATCAAAGAAAAAGAAATAAAAATAGAAGTTGAGAGGCAAATGAGCATGGAGAGTTGTTTAAACATATTTGAAGTATAGAGGGGTAAAAAAATAGTTGTTAAATACATAAAAAGGAAGGCTAGTTTTGTAAGATTTTTCTTAGGCAAAATTTCATAAATAGCTATAGTTTGCTAAATTATTCAGGGTCGATAGCTTAAGTTTCTTAATTACAAAACATAGCTAATTTCAAATTTCAAAATCAGCCCTCGATTTGTATATAAACGCTTATATACGTATATACTATAAAAATAGATTCCTAAAAATCAGTTAGAAAAATCTTTTAAAAATGAAAATCTCCATAAATCATGTGTCTTTTACTCTCACTAATATTCTCTCTTCCTAATTGACTGATGCAACTGAAAAATCTCAGATACAAATAAGCATTCATATACTTTGCAATTTCATATACTCATGTGTTCACCATTTATTGTATATATGTATTTGAGATTCAAGTTAACTAAGCATATACATTTCAAATGTATATACTGATATGTATAAATCTCATATACAATTTAGTCTCAAAAGTTTGAATCTCATATACATTTGAACCTCAAAAGTATGAATCTTATATACAATGTATAAAAAAAAATAAAACATTTCAATTGCATATACATATATGCATTTTAGTTGGTATATACATATATAAACATCATTAAGGAAGGATGAAATTTTAGAAAAATCTTTTTAAAATGGAAATTTCCATAAATCATGGGGGTGGTGCATGAATTCCGCCGAAAATTGAGTGAGAGGGGGTTTGAGAATATGTAATATACATTTCCTTCCCCCAAAATGTATATGTTGCCCAAAATTATAGCTACTTGTTCTAAACTATACCTATAAAATGTAATTATTTGAAAGTTAACCCATGTCCCGTAATTAAGCCCTTCAATATTTTATGTCCTGTAATTTTTCCTTTTTCTTATGGGGAACAAAATAGCAAGACAAGCTCCTATGAGGGTCATTTATGTAGTTCATCTCATATAATGATAGGTTTGGCTTGATATTGATGTGACGCTAATTTACGTCACTTTCGACTTCTTTTCACTAAGAACAATCGTACGTTTTCAAGCAACCGTTGTTGTTTTTGCTGTTTTTATGTTGTATTTGTAGGAAATGGAAACAAACACGGAAACGGACGGAAATACGCGAAAAAGAGCAATCTGCCTAAGTGTGACGGCCTGAGTGACGGCCCGTCACACATGTGACGGTCCGTCACTGGGACCGTCACACCAAGGCAGTGAAGGAGGCTGTGCCACTGCCTAAGCTGACGGCCCAGGCGACGGTCCGTCAAGGCAGTGACGGTCCGTCAAGCCTGGCCGTCAAGCTAAGGCAGTAGCTCGAGGCGGCGACCCGCGTTTTGGGGATTCCTAGCCCGTTTTGGATTTGGTTTCTACTACTCCTATAAATACCCTATGTTAGGTTTATGTTATAAACTCTCCTCCCATTAATTTAAAATACGTTTTTAGTTAGTTTTCGAGAGCAAGAATACGTTTCTTGAATTAACATTATTGTTCTTGATTCGTTCTTGAGTTTTTGGTTTTTATTGTTCTTGGATACTTGAAGATTGTCCTCCATATATTGTAAGGATCTCGTTTCTTTATTATTTTATGAACATGACTTTCTTCTTTTCATCTTCAAGCATGAGTAACTAAAACTCCCGCAACTAGGGTTGTGGGAGCCATGGCAAACGTAGCAATATAGATTCCGGGTAGCGTTGGGTTCGATTTATGTATTGTCACGTTGTTAATCATACTTTATGTCACGTTTTCTAGTGGTTGCAAACATTAGAACATGCCTAGGTTTAGTTTGCTTGAGTAAAGAGATTTAAACCGGGAAAACTTGATTAACAACAAGGATTCGAGACTGCAAACTCTAGTCTTAAAGAATAATGCCGTAACTGGATTACTCTACTTGATGTTAGGATTGCTAAGCTAAAAAGCACATCTTTTCGAGGTCGAAAGAATAGAAAAGGAAATTTGTTTATTTGGTCGAGAGACGTTTAGACGATACAATTGACGCAATCACATCGTGACAAGCATATAGGAAGAACCCAATTAAGCCTAAAATCGACATTGTTACAACGCCATGGTGAACACACCCCTAGTTCATTCTCTTCTACTGATTTTTCCATAAGTTTATTATTGTTTTGTTTACAATTTGATTACAAAACCCCCCTTATTTACTGGAATCGATTGACAACTAGTCACTTAATTCACCAAAGACTTAATCATCACCATATTCTCTGTGGGATTCGACCCCAACCTTGTTGGGTTATATATTTGACAACGATCGCTTACGCTTCTTAAATAGAGGTGTAGTTTGAGCGTTATCAGATATTTTAAGGCCAATAAATAATAGGACAACCTGGCTTAGCCCATCAAATTTCAAAGCACGTGTGGGCTAGCCCGATGAACTGGGCCGACCCATATTAACAACTCTATTACTTCTAAAGTTTTTTTTTCATTCATTCCACTTTTACAAATTTAAAATATTATTAATATTAATTTTTCATATTACTAATATATAGAGATGGGAATGAGGAGCTTAGGGTCAAAACTCCTCATTCTCATTTTGCCCTTCTACTTTTAAAAAATGACTACTAATATAATATATAGGCCTATGATCTTTGCTTTTTTTTTTTTTTCAAGCTATGCATCCCATTATAAGCTTTTGCGGTTGTACAATTAAAAAGCATGTGTGAGCAAAAAAAAAATGATTTAAAAATTAAAATTTCAATTTTTGTTAATTACATAAAAAGTACTATAAATCACAATAATTAACAATTTAAAATATTAGTTATATATTTAAAAATTACGTAGAAAGTACTATAAATCATAATAATTAACAATTAAAATATTTTAAATACATATAAAAAATTTGATTGACTCTGGAGATTCTATAAGTGTCATATAAATTGGAACAAAGGAAAATTACATAAAAAATATTATAAATAAAAATTACAAAAGAGTACTATAAATCACAATAATTAATAACTTAAGTATTTAAAAATAATTAAAAGAATTTGTTGACTCTCCAAATTTTGTGTAATATAAATTTAAACACAGAAAGTAACATATATTATTTAAAAATAACGTAAAAACTATAAATCACAATAATTAACAACTTAAAATATTTTAAAAATATTAAAAAAAATTAATTGACTCTCAAAATTTATTAGTGTCACATAAATTGGGACATAGGAAGTAACATGAGAATGACAAAAAAAGTACTATATATGACGATAATTAACAGCTTAAAATATTTAAGAGACATACAAAAAATTACTCTATATTAGAAGAGGGAATGAGAGGAGCTTAGGGTCAGCCAAGATATTGATCAATTTGCCCTTCTCATTCTCCCTTATTACTAACTAAAATAAATAATAGTAATAATAAAATAAATAATAATAATAATAATAATATCATATTAATAATAGTAATATAGTCTTTTTAATAATTTAAGGAGCTTAGGGTCAGCCAAGAAATTAATCAATTTGCCCCTCTCATTCTCCCTTATTACTAACTAATAAATAATAGTAATAATAAAATAAAAAATAATTATAGTATTGTATTAGTAATAGTAATATAGTCTATTTAATAATTTATATATTTGAAAATTAATTATAATAACTACTATAAATCATAATAATTAATAATTTAAAATATTTAAAAAATATATAAAAATTTAATTGACTCTTAAATTTATCAATGCCACATAAATTGGAACAGAGGAAGTAACATGCAAATGACGTAAAAAGCACTATAGTATAAATCATGATAATTAACAACTTAAATTTTTTAAAAGACATCTAAAATTTGATTAATTCTCAAAATTCTATCAACACCAAATAAATTAGAGGAGAGGGAGTAACATATATTATTTTAAAATTATGTTGAAAGTACTATAAATCATAATAATTAATAACTTAAAGTATCTAAAAATTAGATAAAAAATTTGATTGACTCTCCAAAAATTTCATCAGCGTTCATAAATTGGGACAGAGAAAATAACATATATTATTTAAAAATTATGTAAAGAGTACTATAAATCACAATAATTAACAACTTAAAATATTTAAAATTATAACAATTTTTTTTTTGACTTTTCGAGTTAGACAAAAAATTGACCATTTTTTTCTTCTTCTTTTGTAGAATTACACTAATTAAAAAAGTCTTTTTAATAATTAATATGTTTGAAAATGTGTAATAAGTATTATGAATCATAATAATTAATAATTTAGAATATTTAAAATATTTGATTATCTCAAAATTTATCGGTGCCATATAAATTAGGACAGAGGAAGTAACATGAAAATAATGTAAAAAGTACTATAAATCACGATTATTAACAATTTAAAATATTTTAAAAACTTAAAAAATTCGGTTGATTCTCAAAATTCTATCAACGCCACACAAACTGGAGCAGAGGGAGTAACATATATTATTTAAAAATTATGTAGAAAGTACTATAAATCAGAATGATTAATAACTTAAAATATCTAAAAATTGTATAAAAAATTTGGTTCTCTCCATATACGCTACATAAATTAGGATAGAGAAAATAACATATATTATCTGAAAATTATATCAAAATACTATAAATTATAATAATTAATAATTTAAAATATTTAAAAATCAAACAATTTTTTTTTGACTTTTTAAATTCATCCGTGTGACATAAATTAAAACATAAAAAGTAGCATATATTGGGTCCGTGCTTGCATGGGCAATTGTATCAGTTATATACAAGTGACATTTTCCTTCTTTGAACGTCCAGACATGTGTATACACATATTTAATTCGTTATTTCAAATCTACTTTCGTCACTGTTTATGTAACGAACCGGTTCGTCGTTACGGATAGTCCAATCGTGCCAAGTTTTAGAGTTAGAAAACTCTGGATTTGGGGTTTGAAATTTTGGGCTAGGCTAGTCTCGACCAGTTTAGGAGCGAGGCATGGTCTAGGGCCATCCGGGTAAGTATGGGGTCGGATGTCTTGTGTTGAGCTAGTTTTCCTCGTAGCTAACACATAAAGGAGTCCGGGGGACTTTTCGGAATGGAATTTGGGTAAGTAGAACTCCCGGAATCGAGGTCGACGTGAAGGGGTTATTTTGGGACGTCGGGAAAATAAGTGTGTTGTAAAATAGATTGATTTTGGAGGTTTTATGACTTTCTGTCCCGTGTCAACCGCTAGCGGTTGACACTTCGCCGTAGTGGAAAAATTACAGCTACAACGGAGGTCAGCCTCCGCCATAGCGGGCGACTCCACTATAGCGGAACCGCTATAGCGGAGCGGACCGCTATAGCGGGCTCGACTAGAATTAAAGCTGAAACATTCCCCAAAACATTCAGTTTTCACAATTTCATTTTGGGAGAAGGGCAAGGCGATTCCAGGCAATTTTCCTCAATTTTTCCATTGTTTTCTTTCCTAAGGTAAGGTTTCTACTCCCCAGTCTTCGTAATGCTTTTCCTATGCGGTAGAATTGCTAGGAGAGAAGTTGGGGGAAAGTTGGAATAACCTAGGAATGGTAGAATCCGGGGAAGAAGGGGGATTCTAGGCTTGAATGTTCTTGGTTTTTTTTAAAAGTAAGATATTATGATCATAGGTTGTTAAATTCTCTATTCTTATCTGTAAAAATGATAGAACTAGGTAAATTAACAGTGAAAAGCCCGGAAAAAAGAGTGGAATGATCATGGGTGGCCTGGAGTTTTGGGATTCGCTGTAATTCGGGTAATGTGCAGGTCTTGTTTGTTAATTTCATGTACTTGTATGTTATTTTAGACCAAGAACGAGAAAGGAATCCGGAACATGGGGAAAGCTCGAGTTGAATAGAGCTTGGATCATTTCGAGGTAGGTGATGGCTTACGATTTTTGTGAATATTGTATGTGCTTGTACTCTTATCTAAGTGATTGTATGAATTGCATTGCTTAGAGCGATTGTGTAGAATGTCTAAGGGTCCTGTTTTACAGTCTGTGAGTTAAACGGTGTGTACTTATTGGTTTACAAGTTGTGTGTTCATATATTGACTGTGGATTGTTGACATTCGGTTGGCTCGGGTACCACGCCTGGTACAAGTATACTAACGGTTGGCACGGGTACCACGCCTGGTACGGGTATAACAAACGGTTGGCACGGGTACCACGCCTGTTATGAATTACTAACGGTTAGCTCGGGTACCACGCCTGATACGGGTTTACTTTTCTGTATCATTGCATTGTTATTGATTGCATTGCATTGACTGATGTTGGTTCCGTAAGTGAACCGAGCTGTTTGTTGAATTGTTATATTGGTTGGTGGTCCTTGAGTGACCGGGAATTCTGTTATATCTGTTGAATTGGTCTTGGTTTAGGCCGGGTTGTCTGTTAACACTTAGGTGTTGTCTAGAGGGGATCCCAGGCTGTCTGTGGTAGAGGCAGGGGAAGGGGAAGAGGACGAGGTAGAGCCACACCCGCCAGGGGTGGGGCTCGAGCTGCTGCTGATGCACGCGAGGTAACCCCCCCCACCTCAGGAGCATGTTGCTGAGGATGTAGAAGAAGTGGTTGTAGAGGATGAAGGGGCGCAGTCGGAGGCGGCACCGGTTGGGGGTGCAGGCCTTCCTGCTATGACACCGGAAGCCTTTCAGCAGGCTTGGAACATTCTGAGTGGGTTGGTTGGTGCTGGAGCCATACCTGCAGCTTATGCAAATCAGGCCTTGGATACTAAGCCAGCGGTTACTACAGCGCCTAGGATGGACGCAGCTTCGGGCACTAATGATTTCTTCAGGCCAATGCTAGGCCCAGTGATGACAGGGAATGAGCATGAGATGTTGACAAAGTTTCTCAAGCTGAAATCCCTTACGTTTCAGGGTACGGATAGGGAGGATGCTTATGAGTTTATATTAGATTGCTATGAGAGGTTGCACAAGTTGGGTATTGTACATCAGCATGGGGTCGAATTTGTCACTTTTCAGCTACAGGGTGATGCCAAGCAGTGGTGGAGGTCTCATGTTGAGTGTCGGTCTTCAGTTCTACCTCCATTGACTTGGGAGCAGTTCCATGCCTTGTTCTTGGAGAAGTACGTACCCCGTACTTTGAGAGACTGGAAGAAAGATGAGTTCTTGAACTTAGAACAGGGTGGCATGTCAGTCTCGACTTATGAGGTCAAGTTTTATGCTTTGTCTCATTTTGCTACACAGATGTTGGGTTCCGAGGAGGAACGGGTCCGGTTGTTTGTCAAGGGTCTGAATACTGAACTGCAAGTACTGTCAGTGCATATGACTTCTTCAGGAAAGGGCTTTAATGATGTGGTGGATTATGTGAAAAAGTTAGAGGTAGGTTAGGCAAGCGGGGCAGGCTAAGACTTTAGCCAAGAAGCCCCGGAATGAGGGAAACTATGGTGGTTCATACTCCAGGGGCCAGAATCAGCAGGCTTACTCGGCCCGTTCTATTCAGTCAGCTTTGCCAGCTACTACAGGTGGTCGTCAGGGGGCTCATCTTCAGCTCCTAGAGGCCAGGGAGCATCTTATACATCAGCTAGCAGACCTACACTTGACCGTGGTTGCTTCCGTTGTGGTGATCTGGGCCACTTTAAGAGGGAGTGTCCACATAGGCAGACAGGTAATCAGGGTCAGCAGCCGTTTAGAGTAGTGGTCCCGGCAGGCAGAGGCGGTAATGCTAGGGGTCATCCACAGGGTGGGTGAGGTAATTTTCAAGGAGGCCGGAGAGACAAAGGGAATGGGGCGCAGGTAGAAGTGCAGCGCAGTCGGCTCGAGAAGTTGCTCAGATTAATGATCGGGCTCATTGCTATGCTTTTCTAGGGAGGACCAAGGTGGAAGCCTCAGATGCGGTGATCACATGTACCATTCTTGTCTGCGATAAAATGGCTTTGGTATTATTTGACCCAGGTTCTACATATTCTTTTGTATTTGTGAGTTTTGCATTGGGTCTGGATCTAATTTGTGATATCCTTGATTCCCCTATCCATATTTTTACCCCGGTTGGAGAGTTTGTGATTGTGACTCATATTTATCGTGACTGTTCTGTGGTGTTTGTGGAGTTGTATACTTGGGTAGATTTGGTAATTCTGGATGTGGATGATTTTGATATTATCTTGGGTATGACTTGGCTATCCCCTTATCATGTTGTGTTGAACTGTAACACCAAGACTGTGGCTCTAGAAATTCCGGGTAAGGATAGATTAGAGTGGAAAAGTGTGAACAGGCCTAAGCCAGTTAAGATAATATCATTTATTCGGGCTAGGAAGCTAGTGGGGAGGAGGTGTCTAGCCTTCTTGGCTCATCTCCGGGATAATAGCGTGGAGTCCCCGTCTATTGAGTCAGTTTTGGTGGTTTCTGAATTTTTAGAGGTATTTCCAGCGGACCTGTTTGGTATGCCTCTGGACAGGGACATAGATTTCTGTATTGATTTGGAGCCAGACACTCGTCCTATTTCCATTCCTCCGTATCGTATGGCTCCGACAGAGTTAAGGAAACTTAAGACTCGGCTGCAGGAACTCCCAGATAAGGGATTTATACGTCCCAGTGCTTCACGTTGGGGTGCTCTGGTTTTATTTGTAAAGAAGAAGGATGGTAGTATGAGGATGTCCATAGACTATAGGCAGTTGAATAAGGTGACCATCCGGAATAAGTACCCCCTACCCCGTATAGATGATTTGTTTGACCAGCTTCAGGGTGCGACGATATTTTCGAAAATTGACTTGAGGTCGAGGTACCACCAGTTAAAGATTAGGCCTGAGGATATTCCAAAAACTGCTTTTCAAACTCGGTATGGGCATTACGAGTTCCTAGTAATGTCGTTTGGTTTGACCAATGCGCCGACAACATTCATGAGTTTGATGAATAGGGTATTCAACTCGTATTTAGATTCCTTTGTGATTGTGTTTATCGATGATGTTTTGATCTACTCTAAGAATAGGGAGGAGCATGCTAGTCATCTCTGTGTTGTGTTGGATATCTTGAGACGCCAGAAGCTTTATACAAAGTTCACTAAGTGTAAGTTTTGGTTGACTTCGATTGCATTTTTGGGGCATGTAGTATCAGAACAGGGGGTGATGGTGGATCCCCAGGAAATTGAAGCAGTCAAGAGTTGGTCCCGGCCTAGCTCTGTGAATGAGGTGAGGAGTTTTGTTGGGCTCGCAGGGTACTACCAGAGGTTTGTTGAGAATTTTGCTTCTATTGCTACTCATCTGACCAGGCTGACACAGAAAGATGTACCATTCGTGTGGTCCGACAAGTGCGAGGAGAGCTTTCAAAAGCTCAAGACACTTTTGACCACGACTCCTATATTGTCCTTGCCGAACGAAGGTAAAGACTTTATTGTTTACTGCGATGTTTCACATTTTGGTTTGGGTGATGTGTTGATGCAGGATAAGAATGTGATAGCCTATGCATCCAGGCAGCTGAAGGTGCATGAGAGGAATTACCCGACTCACGACTTAGAGTTGGCAGCGGTGGTTTTTGCACTAAAGATTTGGAGACACTATCTTTATGGTGTCAGGTGTGAAGTGTTCACTGATCATTGCAGTCTGCAGCATGTGTTCACTCAGAAGGATTTGAATCTGAGGTAGAGGAGGTGGATGGAGTTATTGAAGGACTATGATGTGACTATTCAATACCATCCGGGTAAGGCTAATGTGATGGCAGACGCATTAAGCTGGAAAACAGTTAGCATGGGTAGCTTGGCTTGTTTGGGGGTGTCCAAACGACCACTAGCTAAGGAAATTTGGTCTTTGAAGGCCAAGTTCATGCACTTGGGTGTTTCAGAACAGGGTGGTTTGTTGGCCACTATTGAGGTCAAAGCCATTTTCATAGATGAAATAAAGTCCAAACAGTTTCAGGATTCGAAACTGAGTAAGCTTTAAGGTAAGGTAATATCTGGGGAATCCAGAGATGTCACGCTAGACTCTGGCGGAGTGTTAAATTTCAGGGGGAGGATTTGTGTTCCTCGGGTTGATGATATAATTCAAAAAATCTTGATAGTAGCTCATGGTTCACGGTACTCAATTCATCCGGGTGTGACTAAAATGTACAGGAATTTGAGGCAACGTTATTGGTGGCCCGGGATGAAAGAGGACATAGTTGATTTTGTGTCCAAGTGTCAGAACTGCCAACAGGTAAAGTATGAACATCAGAGACCTGCAGGACTACTTCAGAGAATGCCAATTCCAGAGTGGAAGTGGGAAGTATGACTCAATTTGGGTCATTGTTGACAGGCTGACCAAGTCTTCTCATTTCATTCCGGTCAGGGTAGATTACAATTCACAGCAATTGGCTAAGATCAACGTGAAGGAGATTGTGAGATTGCATGGGGTGCCACTATCCATCATTTCAGACAGGGGTACACAGTTTACTTCCAAGTTTTGGAGCAAGCTACATGAAGAGTTGGGTACACAACTCACTTTTAGCACAACCTTTCATCCTCAGACTGATGGTCAGTCAGAGAGGACGATCCAGGTTTTGGAGGACATGCTGAGAGCATATGTGATGGACTTCGGGGGTCATTGGGACCAGTTTTTACCGTTGTGTGAATTCTCATACACCAATAGCCATCACTCCAGTATTGTCATGACACCATTCGAGGCATTGTATGGGAGGAGCTGCAGATCACCGGTTGGGTGGTTTGAGTAAGGTGACATAAAGCCTTTAGGAGTAGAACTGGTAAGGGAATCGTAGGAAAAGGTAAGGGACATTCAGGCCAACTTACTGGCCATCCAAAGCAGGCAGAAGGAATATGCAGATCGCAAGGTCCGGGACATAGAATTTCAGGTTGGTGAACATGTATTGTTGAAGGTGTCACCAATGAAGGGAGTTATTCGATTTGGTAAGAAGGGCAAACTTAGCCCTCGGTTCATCGGTCCGTTTGAAATTCTTGAGATTGTGGGGCCAGTGGCTTACAAGTTAGTACTGCCACCCAGTTTATCGGGCGTCCATCCGGTATTTCATGTATCAATACTTAAGCGATACCATGGGGATGGGGACTACATCATCAAGTGGGATAAGGTGTTTTTCGATAAAGATCTTCGTTATGAAGAGGAACCAATCTTGATTCTTGCTCGGGATATCCGGAGATTGAGGACAAAGGTGATTGATATGGTAAAGGTTCAGTGGAAGCATCATCCGGTTGAGGAAGCCACTTGGGAAACCGAGAAGGACATGCTGGATGAGTACCCTCAAATGTTTGAGAATTCACGTACTATATTTTCCTTCTTTTATTTCCGTAAATTCGGGTTTGATTGTTCGGGGATGAACGATGGGTGAATTGGTATCTGTTATAACGATCGGGTCCATCGTTACGGGTAGTCCAATCGTGCCAAGTTTTAGAATTAGAAAACTCCAGATTTAGGGGTTTGAAATTCTGGGCTAGGCTAGTCTCGGTCGATTTAGGAGAGAGGCATGGTCTAGGGCCATCCGGGTAAGGATGGGGTTGGATATCTTTTGAGCTAGTTTTTCTTGTAGCCAACACATAAAGGAGTCAGGGGGACTTTTCATAATCGAATTTGGGTAAGTAGAACTCCCGAAATCGAGGTCGACGTGAAGGGATTATTTTGGAACATCGGAAAAATAAGTGTGTTGTAAAATGGATTGATTTTGGAGGTTTTATGACTTTCTGTCCCGTGTTAACCGCTATAGCGGTTGACACTTCGCCGTAGTGGCCTTCGCCATAGCAGAAAAATTACTGCTACAGGGGAGGTCAACGTCGGTCAGCTTCCGCCATAGTGGGCAACTCCGCTACAGTGGAACCGCTATAGCAGAGCGAACTGCTATAGTGGGCTCGACGGGAATTAAAGTTGAAATATTTTCCAAAACATTCAGTTTTCACAATTTCATTTTGAGAGAAGGGCAAGGCGATTCCAGACAATGTTTCTCCATTTTTTCATTGTTTTCTTCCCTAAGGTAAGGTTTCTACTTCCCAGTCTTCGTAATGCTTTTCCTATGCGGTAGAATTGCTAGGAGGGAACTTGGGGGAAGGTTGGAATAACCTAGGAATGGTAGAATCCTGGGAAGAAGGGGGATTCTAGGCTTGAATGTTCTTAGGTTTTGTTAAAAGTAAGATATTATGATCATAGGTTGTTAAATTCTCTATTCTTATCCATAAAAATGATAGAACTAGGAAACTTAATGGTGGAAAGCCCGGGAAAAAAGGTGGGATGATCATGGGTGGCCTGGAGTTTTGGGATTCGCTGTAATCCGGGTAATGTGCAGGTTTTATTTGTTAATTTCATGTACTTGTATGTTATTTTAGACCAAGAACGAGAAAGAAATCCGAAACACGGGAAAGCTCGGGTTGAATAGAGCTTGGATCATTTTGAGGTAGGTGATGGCTTACGATTTCTGTGAATATTGTATGTGCTTGTACTCTTATCTAAGTGATTGTATGAATTGCATTGCTTAAAGCGATTGTGTAGAATATCTAAGGGTCCTGTTTTACAGTTTGTGAATTGAACGGTGTATACTTGTTGGTTTACAAGTTGTGTGTTCATATATTGACTGTGGATTGTTGATATTCGGTTGGCTTGGGTACCACGCCTGGTACAGGTATACTAACGGTTGACACGGGTACCACGCCTGGTACGGGTATAACAAACGGTTGGTACGGGTACCACGCCTGGTTACTATATACCATACCCCAAAATATCAAAATCGAACTTCAAAATATCGAATCATACCAAATTAATATGGTATGATAATGGTATAGTACTTTTAAAAATCGAATATCAAAATTACCATACTAAAGTTTCAAATACTGTACCATACCATATGATGCGCACACCTAATTGATAGTGTAAAAATATTTACTCCCTCCGTTCCTTTATAGTTATCAAGTTTCATTTTTCGAGGTCAATTTAACTAATTTTCAAAGTTTAATTAGATTAGATTAATTTAATATTTTAAAATTAAAATTTAGATATTTAAAACATATATGAAAAGTACTATAACTTGTAATTTTTCTGTTTTCAATATGATTAAAAAATACATCTTAAAATATTAGTTAAAGTTTATATTCTTTGACTCTAAAAAAAATGATAACAACTAAAAATAAACAGAGGGAGTACAAGTCAAGTATATGACAATCTACATCAGATTAGATTAGATTAATTCAATATTTTAAAATTAACATTTAGATATTCAAAACTTATATGAAAGTACTATTACTTGCAATTTTGCTTTTTTCAGTATGATTAAAAAGTACATCTTAAAATATTGATCAAAATTTATATCCTTTAACTCTAAAAAAGGAAATTATAACAACTAAAAATAAATAGAAAAAGTACAAGTCAAATATATGACAATCTACATCAGATTACATTAGTTAGACCTTTACATGAACCATTGTTACATCAATCTTGATTTGACCATATTGATTTGTAATGCAATTTGGATAATATCTTCATTAAAAGGTCAAACACACATTATGACCCTATAAATTGAATTGAAGTTCCTTTTCCATTTGCACAACATCACCATTATATTCACCAACAACTTAAACATGAAGAAAACAACACCCCTTTTGTTCCTAGCTTTCTACTAGTACTCATATCTCAATATTTGGTCATAAGTCAATCTAAACTTCCATACCCTCCTTGTTCATCTCCTATGGGAGGTACATGCAAATTGCAAGGAGATATATATCCGTACGAGTGGCCAGAATTGATAGGAGTTGATATCATGCAAGCCAAATCAAGAGTAGAGCATACAAATCCTCGTGTTACAGTCATCATGCTAGATCCTCCTGAGTGTTATCGTATTTTTGACTTATGTTGCAATCGTGTCTGGCTTTGCCCCGATGAACATGGTCGTATCAAAGATGTACCAAGAGTTGGTTGATAAAACCTTGTAATAGGAAAATCAGATCATATATCAAAATTATCATTTTCAACTTTTAAAATATATAATATCAAAACCCTCTTTTTTTGAGTTTACATGTTTTGGATTCTAGAAAAAATATCTTTCTAGGTTTTTGATAAATTATTTATGTGTATTAAGTGGATTTTTTAAATACAACTACAAGATTTGAGCCAAAGTTATTGGGTTCTGCTGAACCGTAGATAGGTTTGTAGCTCCGCCCTGACTCTTAGCCATAGGCTTTAGACAAAGAGGACGAAAGAAAGACACAGAAATTTCTCGCTGAAGCTGACAAAGCCTCTCTCCATAAAGGACGAATTATTCACGACTAAGAGTGTGTTTGGTATGGAGGAAAATGTTTCTGGAATTTTTTTTCCAATTTTCTTGTGTTTGGTTGGTCAAAAAAATTTGAAAAATATTTTCTTTAGGAAAACATTTTCCTCCAAAATAAGGAAAATGACTTCTCTAATGAAAGTAGAGAAAACAAGTCCTCACCTTCATAACACCCTAATCCCACCCACTCCACCCTCATGCTCTCGCCCCTACCACCACTCCCCACCTCTACCTCACTCAATTTTTTAAAAATATTTTTTCCATTTCACCCCCCCACCCCACTCCACATCAATTTTTTTTCAATTTTTTTTCAGTTCTTTCTTTAAAAAACAAAATTAACTTTTTAAAAAAAGTAATTTTTTTTGTATCCCACCTCACCCAACCACCCCCTCCACTTTAACACCCCCTCCCCCCCTTCGCACCCCACCATCACTACCACCTCCACCCACTCAAACTCAATTTTTTAATTTTTTTTCAATAAAAATATATTTTTTTCTTTAAGAAAATAATATTTCTGTACCCTAACCACCACCCCATATCACTCAATCCCCACCTTACGCCTCCAACCCCTCCCCCCACCCCACTCCCAGACCTCCCCTCCACCCCACCCAAAATTTAATTTTTATTTTTTAAAAAAAAAATAAATATTTTTGGTACCCCTCCACCCCACCCTACCACTTCCACCCCACCCAAAATTTAATTTTAAATTTTTTTTAATTTTTTTTAAAAAGTAAGATTTTTGGTACTCCACTACCCCCCTCCCCCCCAAAAAAAAACAAATTTTAATTATTTTTTTAAATTACTTTTTTTTTAAAAAAAAAGTTACTTATTTTTAAAAAAATAATATTTTTTGTCCCCCTCCTACCCTCCCCCCTCCCCACCCAAGCCCCCCCAACCTCCAAAATTTAATTTTTAAATTTATTTTTTTAAAAAAAAAAATTTTTAGTTACCCTCCCCCCTCCCCCCTCCCCAAACCACCACACCCCAACCCCTGACTTACCCCCTAGAAAATATTTTCTACTCTCTAATCAATAATAGAAAAAATATTTTTTGAAAAATGTGTTTTCACTCATCAATCAAACAATAGAAAATATTTTTCGAAAAATACTTTTCACTCACCAACTGAAAACATGAGAAAATAAGTAAGAAACCAACTTATGTTCCATAAAACATTTTTCATGGAAAATATTTTCCTTCATACCAAACACACCCTAATAGTGGCGGAGCCACATGTATTCAAGGGGTTTTAATTGACACCCCTTAGTCGGAAAATTACACTATGTAGCTAGGTAAAAAATCTTTTTTTATGTGTATATACGATATATCAACTCCACTTGACTTCTTTGCGAATTTACTACTTTATATTTTGACACTCCTTAGTTAAACTCTTGGCTCCGCCGCTGCACCCTAAGTCATACTAGACAATCTTATCTTTCAATTTTATCTTGCCGCATTGCGGAAACGTGGTTGTAGGAATGAAGGGGATGATTTCATAAGTTCAGAGAATTTGGCTAGCAAGGATTATCATAAAAAAAGTTCTGTGATAATAACGTTAATTTAGTAATATACATCTCTAATTAAAATTTTATTAAAGGATGTGTCAGATTAACAGGGGTTAAGTAATATAAAACGGGAGAGTACATTGATAGTAGGGATAGGCATGGTATGGTATATATCGAACCAAAATTTTTGATTTCATGATTTTGGTATTATGGTATTTGATATGGTATATGGTATACATTTTAAATTTTCTTGATATTCGATACGGTATTTAATATTTATAAATAACATACTAAAATACCGAATACCATACTGAAGTATATAGTAAAACAAATAATTTTATATATATATATATATATATATATATATATATATATATATATATATATTATTAAAATAGTAACAAATATACAATCTATTAGTATAATACCAAATAGTTAAATGTTGAAACTTTGACTACTCTATCTTAACTAAAATATTTTTTTGTGTGTATTTCATTAACAAAAGAAATTGTTTGTACTTTCTTTTTAATATATTTTTCTACATGTGTTATGTGATAGTATGATACAATTGAGACTTTTTTTTACAAAAAGATTAAAGTCATAATACTCTATTATATAATTATATATTAGTCAAAGTAGAATAAACTATAGTTACCGATATACCATACCCCAAAATATCAAAATCGAACTTCAAAATACCGAATCATACCAAATTAATATGGTATGATAATGGTAGAGTATTTTTAAAAATCGAATATCAAAATTACCATACTAAAGTTTCAAATACCGTATCATACCATACCATGCCCACCCCTAATTGATAGTGTAAAAATATTTACTCCCTTCATTTTTTTTTAGTTATCATGTTTCATTTTTTGAGAGTCAATTTGACTAATTTTCAAATCTAAATTAGATTAGATTAATTCAATATTTTAAAATTAAAATTTAGATATTCAAAACCTATATGAAAAGTACTATAACTTGCAATTTTTCTCAATATGATTAAAACATACATCTTAAAATATTGGACAAAGTTTATATTCTTTGACTCTAGAAAAGAAAATTATAATAACTAAAAAAGAACGGAGGGAGTACAAGTCAAGTATATGACAATCTACATCAGATTAGATTAGATTAATTCAATATTTTAAAATTAACATTTATATATTTAAAACCTATATGAAAAGTACTATAACTTGCAATTTTGCTTTTTTTTTTAATATGATTAAAAAGTACATCTTAAAATATTAATCAAAATTTGTATTTTTTGATTCTAAAAAAGAAAACTATAACAACTAAAATAAACGGAAGAAGTACAAGACAAATATATGACAATCAAGATCAGATTACATTAGTTAGACCTTTACATGAACCATTATTACATCAATCTTGATTTGACCATATTGATTTGTAATGCAATATGGATAATATCTTCATTAAAAGGTCCAACAAACATTATGACCCTATAAATTGAATTGAAGTTCCTTCTCCATCACCATTATATTCACCAACAACTTAAACATGAAGAAAACAACACCCCTTTTTCTTCCTAGCTTTCTAATAGTACTCATATCTCAATATTTGGTCATAAGTCAATCTAAACTTCCATACCCTCCTTGTGCATCTCCTTTATGAGTGGCCAGAATTGGTAGGAGTTGATGTCATGCAAGCCAAATCAAGAATAGAGCATACGAATCTTAACGTTACAGGCGTCGTGCTAGGTTCTGAATGTGTTCATATTTTTGATTTTTGTTGCAATCGTATATGGCGTTGCCCCTATGAACATGGTCGTATTAGAGATGTACCAAAAGTTGGTTGATAAAACCTTGTAATAAGAAAATCAGATCATATATCAAAATTATCATTTTCAACTTTTAAAATATATAATATCAAAACCCTCTTTTTTTAATAGTGTTGTGTAGATATGCGTTGTTTTAAATTCTTTTCGAGTTTTTGCACGGACTGCCTCTATTTTGTGATGGTCTTAAATTTTTGCCCCTTAAATTTGTAATTTTTTGTTTTTGTTCTTATTATTCATTTAACGGAAAGGGGTCAAATATACCCCTGTACTATTAGAAATAGTTTAAATATACCCTTCGTTATACTTTGAGTGTAAATATACCCTTTACGTTATACTTTGGGTCCAAATATACCCTTGTACTATTAGAAATGGTTTAAATATACCCCTCGTTATATTATGGATCCAAATATATCTCTTTCATTATATTTTCGGTTCAAATATACCCCTCATTATACTTTTATGCTAATTTATTCCCCCTCCCCTCCTTTGTTTTTATAAAGGCGATTTACCCTTATTTTTTTTACAAACGGACACGTGATGAGCTTCAAAATAAAAATAACTCATCACCAAATGTAAATATTTGTGCGATTCACTTTACAAACTCACCTATTAATCTATCTCTGATTCACTCCCTCGATTCATATAAAAATAATACACATATTCACAACTTATATCCATGTCATTTAAATATTTCTTTAGCCTCACATTGAATAAATTTCTTTACAGGGAATTTCTAAAATTTTGATATATAAGAAAAATCAATTTCCTTCTGTTATCATCTTTTGGTCTAATATTCGATGTTAAAACTCTTACTTGAAATAATTAGCTAAGCAAGATTATTATATATAAATGCAGGAAAAAAAATTCTATATCTGATAAACGGATCATTAATGTCAACGAAAAAATATTCAAAAATAGGTGGAGCAAAGACTTTAAAGAGTTTGAATTATGAGAAAGAAAAGAAAATAGAAGACTACAAGGAAAGAAAAGAACTTAAAGTGGAGACATTAAGATGGTTTAAATGGGTGAGTGTCAAAAATAAGGGTAAATCAGCTTAAAAGTTTAATGAAAGGGGTATATTTGAACCAAAAGTATAACAGAAAGGGTATATTTGGACCCAAAGTATAACAGAAAGAGTATATTTGGACCCAAAGTATAACGAGGTATATTTAAACCATTTCTAATAGTACAGGGGTATATTTGACCCTTCTCCATTCATTTAATGAAAATTTATGGGCCAAATAATACGCCCCAACTCCTTGGAGGGGCACGGGGAGAGGAAATCGTGAGTAAAGCAGCTCAATGGCAATTAACCTCTAAGCATTTGGTTTTGATGTATCCATTTTCTTTTTTGTTTTTTTCAATCGGTGGTCAATACTCATATTAAAATCTGACTAAATTTATATACACATCAAGAAATTCCACATTGAGATAAAACCTTCCTTAACAAAGATGATTTTGTACTCAAAGTGACTCGAAGCCAACACATCTCACTAAGAATAAAAGAGTACTTACCTCTCCACCACAATACTTTATTGATCTGCTATATCCAATCTTTTTTTGGTTTTTTGACTCGATGTTTAATACTCGAGAAGTTTCACACTAGGGTAAAATGCTCCTTAATAAAGAAAATTTTGTACTTATCACTCCACCAGAGCACCCGATTATTATAATGTATTCAAATTTTTTTCATTCAAATTCCAGCCAAGGCAAGGTATGTTACTGACTTACTGTACAATTTCAAGACACCCAAATCTTTATATTGCTTTTGTTATTTTGTTATTTAGTTTACAATCTATAAGTTGTGTATTTAAAGTGAAATCAAGATTCAATTTTTTTTTTTATTGTTATATCGTTTGAGAATTGATTATGAAGAGCACTCGAAAGTGTGTTCTAGTGGCCAATGAAGTGAGCTGAGAATCATGAGATTTTAGGTTCAAATTTCAACAGAGACAAAAAACACTAGGTGATTTCTTTCTATATGTCCTAGTCTTGATGGATAAAATTACTTGATACCTGTTGCTGACGGAAGGTGCGTATGTACCCCATGAAATTACGTGCAAGGTTTGGTCTTGATAAATATATATTTGACTCATATAATTTTAGTGAAATGCGTCAATAAAATGGGAACCTTTTTATTTCTTAAATATTTATCTTAAAACAAAATTTTCATGTCAACAAAATTTAATGAAAAACCTTTTTACGTGAAATACCAATAGTTGAGTGACTTTTGGGTTCTAAAATAAAGTTGAATGATTTACTATGAGAAATACCTTTAGTTGAGTGAATTTTGGGTTATAAAACAAAGTTGAGTGACGACTTTTTAAGAGAAATATCTTTAGTTGAGTGACTTTTGGGTTATAAAACAAAGTTGAGTGACGATTTTCTAAGAGAAATACCTTTAATTGAATGACTTTTGAGTTATAAAATAAAATTGAATGACTTTCTAAGAGAATTATACTTAGTTGAGTGACTTTATGACAGAACTACACATAGTTTAGTGTCATCTAATATGTTATCTCAAAATGATACAGTCTATACATACAACACAACACAATAAAATAACACATTATGAAACAATAAGTACTTCTTCTGTTCCAATTTATATGATTCATTTTTCTTTTTAGTCAATATAAAAAAGAATGACACATTTTTATATTTAGTAACAACTTAACTTTAAAATGTTCATTTTACTCTTAATGAAATAATTTATAACCACACAAATATTTATTGACTTATTTCAGACCATAAATTTCAAAAAGAAAATTCTCCTTAAATTCGATCCCAAGCCAAACTACCTCATTTAAATTGGGACGAAGGAAGAAACAACTAACAAGTAACAACCATCCAAACAAAGTGTTCCATTTTTAGGATCTTCATTTATTCAAAAAAGACTTCACCCAACATTGTTGACCTCTGCTAAATCTTTGTACATTTCATTGTACTTTTTTCTCTCTTTCACGTTATCTAGATTCCTGAAAGAGGGTAAAATTCAAATCTGAAACCTTGGAGAATGGGATTGAAAAATCAAAAATCAAAAATCAAAATAAAAAATCGAACCATTTTTAGTATGGGGTCAAGTAATTCTTCGATTCATATTACTTGATCCCCATACTAAAAATATTTTTTTTAATTTACTTGTCCAATTTATGAAATTAAAAGAATTTTATTATATTTTTTATTTCTATCCTTAGTATTAAATAACTATATAAAGTAATAATAATAAAATTTAAAGTTCAAAACATCATTAATAAGATTTGTTTAGTAAGATACACTTCTAATTAAAATTTTCTTAAGGGGTATGCCAGGTCAATAGGGGCTAAATAATATAAAACGGGGGAAGTATAATGGATTGAAATACATTGATAGTGTAAAAATATTTACTCCCTACGTTCCTTTTTAGTTGTCATATTTTATTTTTCGAGAGTCAATTTGACTAATTTTCAAAGCTAAATTAGATTAGATTAATTCAATATTTTAAAATTAAAATATAGATATTCAAAACCTATATAAAGAGTATTATAACTTGTAATTTTTCTGTTTTCAATATGATTAAAAAAGTACATCTTAAAATATTGGTCAAAGTTTGCATCCTTTGACTCTAAAAAAAAACTATAATAACTAAAAAGAAACTGAGGAAGTACAAGTCAAGTATATGACAATTCAATAGGGGCTAAATAATATAAAACGGGGGAAGTATAATAGATTGAAATATATTGATAGTGTAAAAAAATACATTTTAAAATAGTCAAAATTTGCATCCTTTGACTCTAAAAAAAAAAACTATAACAACTAATTTGTCAAAGTCAAGTATATGACAATCTAAATCAGATTACATTAGTTAAACCTTTACATGAACCATTATTACATCAATCTTGATTAGACCATATTGATTAGTAATATAATCTGGATAATATCTTCATTAAAAGGTCCAACACACATTATGACCCTATAAATTGAATTGAAGTTCCTTTTCCATTTGCATAGCATCACCATTATATTCACCAACAACTTAAACATGAAGAAAACAAACCCCCTTTTTCTTCCTAGCTTTCTAATAGTACTCATATCTCAATATTTGGTCATAAGTCAATCTAAAATTCCATACCCTCCGTGTGAAAAATGCCATTGTTATGGCAATGCATGCAAATTGCCAGGAGATTCAAATCAATATGAGTGGCCAGAGTTGATAGGAGTTGATATCATGAAAGCCAAATCCAGAGTAGAGCATACGAATTCTAATGTTACAGGTGTCGTGCTAGATTCTAAATGTATGACTAAGGATTTTAACGTTTGTTGCAATCGTGTCTTGCTTTGCCCTGATGACCATGGTCTTCTTAAAGCTAAACCAGAAGTTGGTTGATAAAACTTTGTAATAGGAAAATCAGATCATATATCAAAATTATCATTCTCAACATTTAAAATATATAATATCAAAATCCTTTTTTTTACGTAGTGTTATGTAGATCTGACTTTTTTAATTTCTTTTTAAGTTTTTGCACGGACTTTTCCTATTTCGGAATGATTTTTAATTTTGCGCTCTTCAAATTTGTGATCTTTAATTTTTGTCCATATTATTCGTTTAAAGAAAATTTATGGGCCAAAGTTATACGCCCAACCCCCTGGTGGGGCACGGGGAGAGGAAATTGTGAGTAAATCAACTCAATGACAATTGACATGTAAGCATTTGGTTTTGATGTATCCATCTTTTTTTGGGGGGAGATTTTCTACCCAGTATTCAATACTCATATTAAGGTTTGCTTAAATTTGAATTGTGTTGGAAAGTTTCATATTGAAGTAAAACGCTCTTTAATAAAAATGATTTCGTACTTAAGAAGACTCGAACCCAACACATCTGATTAAGGATAAAAGAGTACTTACTACTCCACCACAATATCTTGTTGATCCGATGAATCCATATTTTTTTTGAGTTTTTCAAATGGTGTTCGATATTCATGTTAGGGTCTTGACTAAATCCAAATTCGCGTCGAAAGTTTCGCATTAGAATAAAATGTTCCTTAACAAAGATGATTTCATACTCAAGAAAATTCAAACAAAACACGTCTAATTAAAAGTAAAAAAATACTTACCACTCCACTGCAACATCTAAATGCATCCATTTCCTACAAAATTTTGCTACTCTGTGTCTCCATTTATTCAAAAAGGAGTTCACCCAACATTGTTGACCTCTTTATACATAAAGCCATTGAATCATCTTCAAGATTCAATTTTTTTCTTCATTCAAATTCCAGTCAAGGTATGTTACTGTATATTTGAAATCACAATAATTACTCCCCCGTCCACTTTTACTTGTCACTGTTTCGCTTCTCGACATGAACTTTGACCAATATTTTTAAATGTATTTTTTCATTATAATAATATGAGAATAAGATTGTAACTTATAGCATTTTTCGTATAGTTTTCGACCATCTAAATTTTAAATTTAAAATATAATTAAATTAATTTACTTCAATTTAGTTTTGAAGTTTAGTCAAATTGACTTTCGTAAAGTGAAATGTGACAAGTAAAAATAGACGGAGGGAGTAACAACTTACAATATTTAAAAGTCTTTGTTGGCTCTCGAAATTTCAACTGTGCCACATAAATCGAGACGGAGGGAGTATATTGTTTGAGATGATTATGACCTTATATATAGTGTAATCTTTTGACGTAGGAGGTTTAGTAAGATACATCTCTAATTAAAATTTTATTAAGGGATGCGCTAGATCAACAGGGGTTAAGTAATATAAAAACGGGAGAGTATATTGGATTGCAATATACATTGATAGTAGGAGTAGAAATGGTATGGTATATACCGAACCAAAATTTTTGATATCATGATTTTGGTATTATGGTATTTGGTATGGTATATGGCATACATTTTAAATTTTTTTGGTATTCGGTACGGTATTTGATATTTATAAATAACATACTAAAATACCGAATACCATACCGAAGTATATAGTTATACAAATAATTTATATATATAATATTAAAATAATAACAAATATACAATCTATTAGTATAAAATTAAATAGTTAGATGTTGAAATTTTGACTACTCTATCTTAATTGAAATATTTTTTTTGTGTAATTGATTAACAAAAGTAATTGTTTGTACTTTGTTTTTAATATATTTTTCTACATGTGTTATGTGTTAGTATGATACAATTGAGACTTTTTTTAGAAAAAGGTTGAAGTCATAATACTCTATTATACAATTATATATTAACCAAAGTGGAACAAACTATGGTTACCGATATACCATACCGCAAAATACCAAAATCGAACTTCAAAATACCGAATCATACCAAATTAATATGGTATGATAATGGTATAGTATTTTTAAAAATCGAATATCAAAATTACCATACTGAAGTTTCAAATACCGTATCATACCATACCACGTCCACCCCTAATTGATAGTGTAAAAATATTTACTCCCTTCGTTTCTTTTTAGTTATCATGTTTCATTTTTGAGAGTCAATTTGACTAATTTTCAAATCTAAATTAGATTAGATTAATTTAATATTTTAAAATTAAAATTTAGATATTTAAAACCTATATGAAAGGTACTATAACTTACAATTTTACTTTTTTCAATATGATTAAAAAGTACATCTTAAAATATTGGTCAAAGTTTATATCCTTTGACTCTAAAAAGGGAAACTATAACTGTTGGGTTTTTAAGAGGTATGAATGGAAAATGAATAGGTGTTTTTCTGAATGGATACATTTTGAATAGACACCTTTCCATATTGAAGGGTTGTGACCTTTTCAATGGGTTGTGACCTTTCCCATGGGTTGTGACTTTTCCTATAAGTTGTGACTTTTTGGATAAGTCACAATAAACACCTCTTCATACTACCTCTTCGTTGGCTATAAATTCAGAGGACTAGCCTCAGTTTTTTAAGACATGGAATTTTCTGCACTTTCTCTGCATATTTTCTTACAAACAAAAATATAGAGTCATGTGTGATTTGTTGCCGTTCGTTGAGTTCGACAAAGTCGTTGGCGTTTGAGGTACCACTACTCCAGCGACAGGTATATCTATTTTATGCTGGGAGGAAATAATCCTAAACCTCAGGTACAGTGAGGGGATTAAATTCCTTAAGTCCACACAGTGAATTCTGTGGACTCGGATTTTAAGTAAAGTTTTTCTTTTCTGCTTTCCAGTTTATTTTGATTTTCAAGTTTACTAATTTGAACACAAAACACAAACAATAACAACTAAAAATGAACGAAAAGAGTACAAGTCAAATATATAACAATCTAGATCAGATTACATTAGTTAGACCTTTACATGAACCAATATTACATCAATCTTGATTTGACCATATTGATTTGTAATGCAATTTGGATAATATCTTCATTAAAAGGTCAAACACACATTATGACCCTATAAATTGAATTGAAGTTCCTTTTCCATTTGCACAACATCACCATTATATTCACCAACAACTTAAACACGAAGAAAACAACACCCCTTTTTGTTCCTAGCTTTCTAATAGTACTCATATCTCAATATTTGGTCATAAGTCAATCTAAACTTCCATACCCTCCTTGTGAATCTCCTATGGGATGTACATGCAAATTTCAAGGAGATACATATCCATATGAGTGGCCAGAATTGATAGGAGTTGATATCATGCAAGTCAAATCAAGAGTAGAGCATACGAATCCTCATGTTACAGGCATCATGCTAGATCCTGACTGTTATCATATTTTTGACTTATGTTGCAATCGTGTCTGGCTTTGCCCCGATGAACATGGTCGTATCAGAGATGTACCAAGAGTTGGTTGATAAAACCTTGTAATAGGAAAATCAGATCATATATCAAAATTATCATTTTCAACTTTTAAAATATATAATGTCAAAACCCTTTTTTTTTAATAGTGTTGTGTAGATCTGAGTTATTTTAAATTCTTTTCGAGTTTTTGCACGGACTGCCTCTATTTCGTGATAGTCTTAAATTTTTGACCCTTAAATTTGTGATTTTTTGTTTTTGTTTTTATTGTTCATTTAATGAAAATTTATGGGCAAAATAATACGCCCCAACTCCCTGGTGAGGCAAGAGGAAATCGTGAGTAAAGCAGCTCAATGACAATTAACCTCTAAGCATTTGGTTTTGATGTATCCATTTTCTTTTTTGATTTTTTCACTCGGTGGTCAATACTCATATTAAAATTTGACTAAATTTATATACACATCAAGAAATTTCACATTGAGATAAAACACTCCTTAACAAAGACGATTTTGTACTCAAAGAGACAGGAAATCAACACATCTCACTAAGAATAAAGAGTACTTATCATTCCACCACAACATTTTATTGATCTGATGTATCCAAAAAAAAATTGATTTTTCGACTCGATGTTCAATACTCAGGAAGTTTCACACTAGGATAAAATACTCTTTAATAAAAGTAATTTTATACTTATCACTCTACCAGAACACCTGATTGTTATAATGTATCCATTTTAAGGATGTACTAGAGTAGGTGCAGCTGGTGGACCAATAAATCCATTGAATCACCTTCAAGATTCAATTTTTTTTCATTCAAATTCCAGCCAAGGCAAAGTATGTTACTGACTTACTGTACAATTTCAAGACACCCAAATCTTTATAATGCTTTTGTTATTTAGTTTACAATCTATAAGTTGTGTATTTAAAGTGAAATCAAGATTCAATTTTCTTTTATTGTTATATCGTTTGAGAATTGATTATGAAGAGCACCCGAAAGTGTGATCTCGTGGTCAATGAAGTGAGCTGAGAACCATGAGGTTTCAGGTTCAAATTTAGCAGAGACAAAAAACACTAGGTAATTTCTTTCCATATGTCCTAGTCTTGATTGATAAAATTACTTAATACCTATTGATGAGGGAAGGTGCGTATATACCCCATGAAATTACCTGCAAGGTTTGGTCTTGATAAATATATATTTGACTCATATAATTTTAGTGAAATGAGTCAAAAAAATGGGAACCTTTTTATTTCTTAAAAATTGAGCTTAAAACAAAAATTTCATGTCAACAAAATTTAATGAAAAAACTTTTTACGTGAAATACCAATAGTTGAGTGACTTTTGGGTTCTAAAATAAAGTTGAGTGATTTACTATGAAAAATACCTTTAGTTGAGTGAATTTTGGGTTATAAAACGAAGTTGAGTGACGACTTTCTAAGAGAAATACCTTTAGTTGAGTGACTTTTGGGTTATAAAATAAAGTTGAGTGACTTTCTAAGAGAACTATACTTAATTGAGTGACTTTACGAGAGAACTACACATAGTTGAGTGACCATCTAATATGTTATCTCAAAATGATACAATCTATACAGACAACACAACACAATAAAATAACACATTATGAAACAATAAGTACTTCTTCTGTTTGTTGTCCAAAAAAAAAAGTACTTCTTCTGTTTTAATTTATATGGCTCACTTTCATTTTTAGTCAGTCTAAAAAAGAATGACACATTTCTATATTTTGTAATAATTTAACTTTAAAATGCTCATTTTACTCTTAATGAAATTATTTATAGCCACACAAATATCTATGACTTAATTTAGACCACAAATTTCAGAAGCTTTTTTTTTTCTTAAATTTCGTGTCTAGTCAAACTTAAGGGTATCAATCGGGCTGGTTTGACTCGGATTTGAACTGACCCGACCCAGTAAAAGTTCAATCCGTCTCAGCCCTCAATTAAAGGGTTGAGTTGGTCTGGATCGCCTACTATAATCGAAATTGGCCAGTTCAATTTTTGAACTCGTAGCCCGAAACCGATCGAAATTGGTAATGTCACGTTGTAAGTGTACCGGTTAACCAACCCGACCCGATCTAATTTTTTAAATAATAAATAAAAATAATAATAAATAACTTATATTTTATTAATAGATTCAAAGAAATAATTTTTCTAAAAAAATATTTTTTTTAATGTAACCTAACCCAGCCCGATATAACCTGAAATCGAACGGGTCACTTAGAACCTTTTTAAAGTTAGACCGATTAGATCCGAATAGGATCAACCTGGTAACCAACCCGACCCCAAACTGGACCGGTTCATTTTTTGCCAACTCAACCCGGCTCACTAGACACCCTTAATCAAACTACCTCGTATTAATTGGGACGGTGGGAGTAACAACTAACAACCATCCAAACAAAGTGTTCCATTTTAAGGATCTACAATGTAATATAGAGTAGGTGAAGCTGGTGGAAATGGGAGCTACTACTTTTCCTACAAAATTTGGCCTGTCCTCTGTGTCTCCATTTATTCAAAAAAGACTTCACCCAACATTGTTGACCTCTACAAAATCTTTATACAGTTCTAACAAGTTCAATTCAACTGTCTTTTCACTCATTAGAACTCAACCTTTCAATATTCTCCCAACAAAGCCATTGAATCATTTTCAAGATTTAATTTTTTTTCATTCCAATTCCAGCCAAGGTATGTTACTGTACAATTTAAAACACCCAAATTGTTATAATGCTTTTGTTCTTTTCTTATAATTTAGTTTATAATCTAATGTATATCTTAAAGTGAAATCAAGATTTGATTCTTTTGTTGCTACTTCCTCTGTCCCAATTTATATGTCACAATTGAATTTTTGAGATCCAAACTTCCCATAAATTCGGAAATAGAAGTTAAAGTTTTTTGAAATAAAATTTATATATTCGAAAAATACATAAAAAGTACTATAAATTACATTAATTAACAACTTAAAATATTTAAAATGCATATAAATAAATTCTGATGAAAGAAAAACTTAGTTGACTCTCGAAATTTCAATTGTGACACATAAATTGAGACAAAGGGAGTATATGTTTAAGAAGATGATGAAGAGGAAGGCATCCAAGGGTGTGATCCAAGTTTGTTGAGAATTATGAGGTCTCAGGATCAAAATCCAGCGGAAGCAAAAATACTATGATTTTCTATCTATTTGTCCAAGCCTTGGTGGGTAGAGTTACCCGGTACTTGTGCTGGTGGGAGGACAACTATCCATTGAAATTAGGGTCAAGCTTACTCAGACATCACGGTTATAAAAAAAGGATTTATGAAGAGGAAGAGGTTTATGTTAAAAGTTCTACAAAGTGGAGAGAGGATTGTAGTAACCGACTTTGAGCATAGGCATAGTCAAATTGATCAGTTCTTTCATTTACTGAATTGAGGGTAATGGTTATAGAAGATTCATGCAACTGCAGTGACGGAGTTAAGATTTTCATTAAGGGGATTTAAAATATAAAAAATTAAACATATGAAGAAACTAAGGGGATTCAACATCTATTGTATATACACACACAAAAAAAACTTTGACCTTATATATACACTATAATTGTTTGACGAAGGAGGTTTGGATGAACTCCTTGAGGTACCGTAGTTCCACCCATGCAACTAAGGTCAACTTGTTTAAGATTGAGGGGTAGTTGATTAGTTGATTGATTCATTACAATGTTAATCTAGAATTATGAGAAGAAGGGGAATTAGAGTGGGACAGTAGCAGTTGTTGCGTGGCTGAGAGAATGAAATGACTCTTAGCAGAGACAAAGGTAGGATTTTGAGTTTATAGGTTCTAGATTCTAGAAAATACAGTTTCCTAGGTTCTTGATAAAATATTTGTATATATTAAGTGGATTTTTAAATACAAATAGTTACTGGGTGCTGAACCCGTAGATAGGCTTGTATCTCCGCCCCCGACTTTTAGCCAAGAGAAAATCGAGAAACAAAGAAATGAAGAGGAAAATTGAGAGAAAAAAATTAACAAGACAAGAACAGGTGTACAGAAGAAAGGAAATGGTTCATTGTGCAATTTTATGCTTGCTTATGCCAAAACTTAGCTTCATATCTACTGTATTTAGCTCATAGTAAAGTAGGTGCAGATTGTTCAACTGCCAAGATCAATTGGCATAGGCTTTAGACAGAGAGGACGAAAGAAAGACACAGGAATTTCTTGCTGAAGCTGACAACGCCTCTCTCCATAAAGGAAGAATTATCCACGACTAAGTCATACAAGACAATCTTTTCTTTCAATTTTATCTTGCCGCATTGAGGGAAACGTAGTTGTAGGAATCCCGTGAATGATTTCATAAGTTCGGGGAATTTGGCTAGCAAGGATTGTCTTAAAAAAGTTCTGTGATTGCAAGCCTTCAATCTTAACACTAGAAGAGGGCGATTGTGTTCTTGCTTGTTGAAGAGCTTGATTTGGTTGAAAATTTCAAACGAATACCCTTCTTCTGTGTTGTTACATACTGTTTAATTCGTTTTCCTTTCAGTTGTGTATTCCACATTCAATTCTTGATATCACCACCTTGCCACCATTCTTTATTTTCTTTATTGTCATATAAAAGCTGAAATTTCCTTGTCAGCAAAATCTTTCTAAAATGTTTCCCCTTTTTTCAATGGGTCATTTCATAAGTTCGAGGATGTTAGAGTGGGTGAAAGTCCCACATTGGTTGGAGAATGGACTGACGGTCTGCTTATATGGAGTTGGATAATCCTCCCCCCATGAGTTAGCTTTTGGGGTTGGGTTAGGCCTAGGTTCCATATCTTCACAGAGGACATTGAGATTTAGATCAACAAGGGTTATCATAAAAAGTTCTGTGATTGCGAGCTTTCAATCTTAACACTAGAAGAGGGTGGTTGTGTTCTTGCTTGCTGAAGAACTCGATTCACTTGAAAATTCCAAAAGATTGCCTTCTTCTGTGTTATTACATCTTGTTTAATTTGTTTGCCTTTTTGTGTATTCCACATTCATTTCTTCATATCATCACCTTGCCGCCATTCTTTTTTTTCTTTATTGTCATATAACAGCTGAAATCTCCTTGTAAGCAAAATCTTTCTAAAAAAAAAATCTTTTTTTTCAACTAAGCCATCAGTATATATCCTAGGTTGCACTATGTCATCTACATATTCCAACAATATTGTAAGAATTATGTCTATGTTGTGTTCAGGTATGCTCGGGAAAGTTTTAGTTGTCTTGTTGGTTGCAGGTCTAGCATGGGCATTCCCATCCCTCCTACCTCCACCTCCTAGAATCTGTTGCTCTCCTGGTGGTCCAACAGTTACCGGACCTAGAATCAAACTTAGGGATGGAAGACATCTGGCTTATAAGGAGCATGGTGTACCCAAAGAAACGGCCAAATATAAGGTCGTATATGCACATAGCTTTGGTTCTACCAGATATGAGTCAGCTATTGCACCCTTGGTATTTCATCAACTCTTTGTCAAACTTGTACTTCTGCATCTTTTTTGAGTATAATTTAACTGAGATTATAACGTTTATTGATGTTTCTTTCAGGAAACACTTGAAGAATTAGGGGCCTATGTTGTCTCTTTTGATAGACCTGGTTATGGGGAAAGTGATCCACATCCAAAACGGACTATACAAACTACTGCTTTGGATATGGAAGAGCTTGCTGATCAACTCGGACTTGGCCCTAAATTTTATGTTATAGGATTTTCCATGGGTGGTCATTCAGTTTGGGGTTGCCTTAAGTACATCCCTAATCGGTAGGTATTTTGTACGCAATAGTCTTTTGGTTTTAAGCTGATGTCTGGAAACCACTCAGCATGAGCGGCATGCTTCATGAAATCTTGTCTTTAACATTCAACTTTCCAATCATCATCATCATAACCCATCAGACACAAAATGTAAAAGAACTAAAAATTAATAGAGGATGAGGAAGTTTAGATTATATAGCAAAGCATTTCGAACATTAAAACCAACTGTTCTACAAATATAGCAGATCGTTGTTTCACTTAACTGCTTGTTAATTTGATACACATCTTCACCTGAAAGGTAACTGAGCTATAACTGAAGCAGTGTAGTTCTCGGTTTTATACAACTTGACAAAATCAAAGTCCCTCTGAGTGATATATATGCTACTTTCTTTTGATCCTCGCTAATCTCAACAAACAGCAACAAGACTTCCAGTATTCCTATATTCTCTGTTTTTGATTATTCGTTACATCTTCTTTTGGTGCTAATAGGTTAGCTGGAGCAGCTCTAGTTGCTCCCGTTGTCAATTACTGGTGGCCTGGCTTTCCTGCTAATTTATCGACAGAAGGATACAATCTACAGCTCCCACAGGACCAATGGGCACTTCGAGTTGCACATTATGCGCCTTGGCTAGTCTACTGGTGGAACACTCAGAAATGGTTCCCGTACAATAGTGTTTTAGCTGGAAAATTCAAAATGTCTCCCCCAGATGTAGAAGTTGCTTCCAGATCTGCTAAGCATGCAGGCGAAATGCAAAAACTTAGGGTAATTCATTTCCCACCTGAATTTGGACAATTTACTGTTAGATTACTGTCACTTCATGATCCCTTGCATGTGCTTGATCCTTGTACTCCCTCCGTTTCAATTTGTTTGTCTTACTTTCCTTTTTAGTCCGTTTAAAAAAAGGATGTCTCTTTCCTTTTTTTGCAACTTTTCAATTCTAACTTTCCACATGACATGTTTAAGACCACAAAATTAAAGGGCGTTTTGGTACTTTTTACATATCTTTAGTTTTAGACCACAAGATTCAAAAGTCTTCTTTAGTTTCTTAAACTCCGTGTCAAGTCAAAATCAGACAAATAAATTGAAACAGAGGGAGTAATGAATTTGCTGGGAGGGTTTGTAATGGCTTGGAGTTTTGTCCCGGCTCATAGTCAATTGGAGTTTTTATTCCTGCTCGTATTTAAATGTTTCTTCTGTTTTTTGTGAAACATTAGAATAACCACACTATAGGGGTGAAAAAACCATACAAGTTACAATTATTTTTTATATTTGTTTGCCTATGATCACTAGCAGTGTGTTGTCTTGTTGTCCGTTCATATTACTAGTCGTAGTATTGTTCCTTTAGTTTCTTGTCCTTCAATTTCTGTTACTATATGTTGTTCCTTGTTCCTCGACTATCATATTGTTTTGTTGTAGTTTCTGTTCCTTTACTATCTGTTGTTGTTGTTGTTATCATCTGTTGTTTCTTGTACTTCCGTCACTTCTTTTTTGGGACAACTTTGGACTGTTTTTCCTTAAGCCAAGGGTCTATCGGAAACAGCCTCGCTACCTCTGGGGTAAGGGTAAGGTCTGCGTACATTCTACCCTCCCCAGATCCTACTTTGTGGGATGACATTGGGTATGTTGTTGCCTATGATCTATGGTAATCATTTTGGCTTGGGGTGTTTGTTATGCTCTTGAGAAAGAACTTTTTCGAGTGGAAGTGAGAAGTAGTACGCTGCTATTAGGGAGACGAACAATACAGCCGAGGATGCTGAAAGTGTTAAGAGCTTAATTGATTACTAAAAGTAACACACAACTAAGAATATACATTCATAAGCTTGTTGCTTATGTGATGAGTATTGTTGGCTCAAAAGTTGCTGCTTCTTTCATCTGTAGGAATATGCTGTAAAACAAGGAGTATTCGAGTCCGTCCACCGTGACATGATGGTGGGGTTCGGGAAATGGGATTTTGATCCCATGGAGCTTAAGAACCTTTTCCCAAATGGTGAAGGCTCGGTCCACTTATGGCATGGCGACGAAGACTGGGTTGTACCTGTTATCTTACAACGTTACGTTGCAGAAAGGCTTCCATGGATACACTACCATGAACTACCCAATGTTGGACATCTAGTTATGCATGATTCAGCCTTGAAGGAGGTTGTCTGGAAGACATTTTTGACAGGAAAGAAAGAACAGAGAGTGCATTCTTAAATTTCCTTGTACGAAAAATCTTTCAAAATTATTTCTTAGGTTTTGGCCTTGCATTCAAACTATATAGGTTTGCAGTATGCCATCTAGGCATCTATACATTCCAATGTTATTGTAAGAATTATGTCTATCTTGTAAGAATACCAATCTTTAAAAATATTCACATATTTTATTTTTAAAATGTTGGAAGAATGTATAATTTAAAGTTGGAGTAGGAAACCAAATTTGTTCGGGATGGTGGCATCATCATCACCCTGTACCTTCAATCAGATGGTGGTGGCGTCATCACAAACACCACCCTAAAAAACCATCACCACCAACTCACGAGGCTCCACCTACTTCTTGCTTTATGGTTTTGACCAAGGTGGACGGTTGTGTACCAGATTTGATCACTTCTTTTATCAAGGGTAAAGTTTCATTATCCACACAATATTGCAAAGTCGTTTCAAGATTTTCATTGATTGATTGCTTTGATAGAGGGTTCATGCACTTTAGAGTACCAATTTTCCTAAGCAAAGTGAGGAACTATTGCAGTCATCATCAAGGGTGAAGCACACAATCATTACTCTTTTGTTTTTTTTTGGTCATTTAGAGTTTATATTTAGTTAAAGGGTGGAAAATTGGTTGTTAGTAGTACTTTTCGTTAACTTTTCCTTTAATTCTTTAGTTAGTTCAATTGGATTTTCATCTCTATTCTACCGTTTAACAGATAGTGCATTCTTAAAGAGGAACAAATTAAAACTGTGTTTGATAATGGCATAATCCTAATGCACAAATATTAATCAAAATAGTATAAAGTTGCTTGGAGTTCTCTTTCTAAAGTGTTTAATATCCAATTTTGATGTTTAAATTGAAGTGTGTTACATTAGCACTATTAGTATTACGAGAAATTCTTCTATTGGCAGGCCAAGTGAAATTCCACGTTGATTGTGTCCTTCTCACCCTCCAATATACCTCATTTTCACCCCATTCCCGTAGCTCTCCATCCCCACCATGCTTACTCTCCCACCCCTACCTCTCATAGTATTTGTCTAGATTATATACAAATAATCTTACGATAATATTTTTTCACCTATGTACCGAACACAAGAAAACAAGTAAAATTTTGACTTAGGGTATTTTCGTGAATACTGAACATACCCTTAGTGGGGAAACATCAGGACCCAAAATTTCTCCTTGAAAGGAAGAGTAACTTTTGGTTCCCATAACACAAGTTTTTTTTTCATAATCAAGAAATAGAATTACTACCACACGAACATGGTGGATTATAAGTGCGCCCATCTATCCTTTTCTACTAAAGTAGAAGGCTTTTGTCTGCGGTAAAGGTCGAACCTACGTGCGCCTAATCCATGCATCACAAGTTCCTTTTTTGTTTTGGTTAAAAATGTTGCAACTTGCAAGTACAATAGGATACCAGACGTGTAAAATCTGAGAAAGTTAGACATGAATATTTTATCATAACGAGCATTCAAGAATCGGTACTTGAAATTTTAATGAATATAACAATACACTTTCATAAAGTATAATATTAACACAACTCAAGAAGGAAAGCAGACAATATCCAGGAAGGAGTGCTACTACACAAACAGCAAGCAACAAATCATTTGAATTCTCCACACTTGTTGAATTTAAAAGATCTTTTGAGATTTAAAAGAAGCAATTTCAAGAACTTTATTTCATTATTCAAAGATGAGAGTACACAAACTATGAACCTAAGCTACAAACAAAAGCTTTTAATTCAAATTTCATCCAAACTTGAAAAAAAAAAAAGTTTAAAATGGCAGCCCCTTCTTCTTCAGGCTAAGAGCATGCAATACATGGATCTCGTGGAGTTTCACCGATTACTTAAACATTAGCACAAATAAATTTTGCTCTTTCACTTGGGGAAACCAGTTTCAAGGCTGAGGAGAGCCTGGCTTTCGTCAGGTAGCAAAACTGGACCTCTACCAGGTCTTGTGCAGATGAAGTAGCTTATTTCACCTGTGTATTTCTGAGCCGGAACCTTGTCCTTAATTTCAGGTGGAGGAGGTAACGCTTCCACGTCATTTATATCCTGAATCCCGGCATCCTTCAGAATTGACTTATCGCCTATGACATAGCTGGAGAGGAAGGAAAAAGGAACAATAAGGAGCAGTGAAGATGGTCGATGGTTGCATGTTGATAGCACAAGGTCCAGAATACATATCATGGCGGGGTGTGTTTGTACGGAGGAAAGTATTTTCCATAAAAGAAGTCATTTTCTGGTGTTTGGTTCCAGAAAATAATTCTTACGAAAAACTATGCAAAAAAATTGTCAAAACATTATCAGGGTGTTAATAATAGTATCCATCTTTAGTAAATATTTTTTTTGGAAAATATTTACCACCCTCAAACCAAACACCGGAAAACATTTCCTTGGAATATATTTTCTAAGGAATAAGTCACTTTCCGGAAAACATTTTCTCGAAAATGACTTCCCTCGTAGTTATATTAGAACTTTGAATCGTTTATATGGCAGACGTACCTGTCTAGATCGGTATCTGAATTTGGAGGGAAGTGGAAAAGAAGCCTCTGAAGCATAAGTGTGGCAGCCTTTCTGTTACGCGCAATTAGAACAGCATTTGGCCCAGCATCAAAGGTGTATGCAACCTGGAAACATTCTTATGTTTAGTTAAAATGGAATATGCATTTATTCACGCTACATTACACCTACTTTTGAAGTCAAACTTGCAGCAGCAGATCATAAGAAGCAAAATGTGAAGTGAGATATTCGTCGGCAACAAGGCTAATTATAGTGTTCAAAAAAGGTATGGGATAAGTCCAAAAGTTGCTTGTTATAGTGTCAAGTACCAGTGCAGTTGGTGTTATGTCACTAATGTCAAAACCAGCTCAAGAAAAATTTCAATGTTTGGTGCATCGTGAAGTTGCAAAATCTTCAACACAGAAAGGTGCGCGGAGTTTAGGGGAGAGGTATGTCATGAATGAAGCATTCACTGCCCGTTACGAATATAAAAGGCAGATTTCCCGAGAAGGGGTTACACTTGTGTCCACTATTTCTGGTCTAAGTACAAATTTGTGTGACCAATTTAACATGCAGTAACTTTGATATTCAAAAGGTTGAAAATCATGGTGACCCATTTATTACTTCAGAAAAAAGAGAAGAAGAACCACATCATGCAATTATCTATTTGGACAAGAGCAGGATAACGTTTTAAACCTGTGGAGTTCCTTCTGAACGGTTCCATTTCTCGACACATCCAATTACCCTGTAAAGTTGACACACCGTCAAGACTTTCTTGTTTATTACACTTTCAGTATAAGAGATCATCAAGTTCAGAACTTCTCTATGTTACAACACAACTCAAGCTACAGCCTGAAGTTAAGACAACTTGCCTGTGAGATGTGTCATTCATGTAGAATATAGGAGGGCTAGTGTCCATGCAGACTGCATGAAATTGATTGCTGTCAGAACAAGTCAGTTGAGCAAAAGTTGGAAAATCGCGATTTTGTATAGCTTCTTCCATCTGAATAATGCGCTTTGGTACTACTTCCTGAAATATGCAACACAAAAATGAGAAGTCAAACTTCTTAATACAATGTTTACAATTGAGTAGAGGTTAAATTAACAGAGCTATTGCAAATAAGCTGGAGATTTTCGAGAATATTGATTGAAGATGTGTCAGAACTACAAAATCCTAATGTAAAGAGTAAAACGCAATACCTTTGCTCTGTGTTCTATAAGTGCACTGGTTTCAACAGTCTCGCGCATTCCTGAGGTGCTACTTGTTTCTTTCTGCCGTGAGCTCACCTGAAGTACAGCACATGATAAAAAAATTAACAGAAAAAAACCAGAAGGCACAAGTTGATGAATTAGTCATAATCAAACTGATAGATAGGTGCAAAGAATCTCAAAGATTATAGACCTATCAGCATGATAGGTAGTTTCTATAAGATCCTCTCCAAAGCCCTGGAATAGGCCGAAAAAGGTGCTACCCAGCCTTGTTAGCCCCTCTCAAATGGCATTCCTCAGTGATAGAAACATCACAGATGCAGCCTTAATTGCTAATGAATGTTTGCGTTCAAGGTTGAAGGCAGGAAAGCCGGGAATCTTTTGTAAGCTGGATATTGAAAAAGAGTTTGATCATGTAAACTGGGAGTTTCTCTTGAATCTACTGAGTCAAATAGGCTTCAGTACCAAATGGATTAATTGGATGAGATTCTGCTTATCAACAGTAAAATTCTTTGTTCTCATCAACGGCACCCCCCAAGGCTTCTTTTCTTCTCATAGAGGTCTCAGACAAGGAGATCCTCTATCACCTTTTCTTTTCACCCTTGTCTTGGAGGGACTTAGCAAAATGATATACAGTGCAGCTCAGGTAAACTGGATTTGGGGTTTTCAAGCGGATTTTAGTTATGTTCTCTCACACTGGCTTATTGCAAGCATTAATAAAATCTTTGATTAGACGAGTACTTATCAAAAAAAATAATCAAACTGATAGCATCATCATTTATGCACGCATCTTACTTATGAAGATGGATGCAAATAAGGTTCAGAATCCTGTTTATTTATGGAGTTGAAAACAGAAAATACACCCAAAAAATGTTCCGGTGATCAACATTTGTGTAATTCCCTTGGCTAAACTTCATTAGTTCATAGTCAAAAATTATGAGTTACTGAAAGAACCTTAAAGTTGCTATTGGAGAACTAGAAAGCAGTTATATGTGGGAAGTAAGTAGAAAGTTCAGTAGCAATAAGATAACCATTCGAAAAGAAAGAAATAAGAAATGCAGAGCACGTAAATGAACACAAATAGGTGGCATCAGTGTTTTGGACGGCGAAAGGCGACAAGGCGAGCGGCGAGGCGAGCGGCTCGCCGCTCGCCTTTTTGAAGTGTGGCGCCAATTAGTACCAAAAAATTAAAATATTTAATTGCACATATAAATAATTAAAATCTCAATAGTAATAATATATTAGCAAATATTTCAATTCAAAAACTAAAAATAGATAGTAGATAGTAGATACTAAAAGTCTAAAACTTTAATGATAATTCAACAATCCATAAACAAGCAATACTAAAACTCTAAAAGTTTATTCTTCTTCGAGATTTTCATAATCTTCAAGTCCAACATGCATTTTATTATATTGCCCCTCATCTTCTTCCTCCTCGGATTCTCTTAAAACAAGCCTAAAGATACCTTTTATCTCTTAAAACCCTAATTTTTTTAAAAAAATTAAAAGCCGTCGCCTTTTATCGCCGTCGCCTCGCCTCGCCTTATCGCCATGGCGTCGCCACATCGCCATGGCGTCGCCTTTTCAATCTACAGTCGCCATGGAGCCTGGAGGCGAGATGCCGTCGCCTCGCCTCGCCACGTCGCCATGGCGATAAGGCGATCGCCTTTAATAACACTGGGTGGCATTTTTAAAGTTTAAGAATTAGATAGCAAGAAATAGAAGCAGAATACTCTCTATTCCCTTCCAACTTCCCAGCTTAGCAGTATGACTCAAAGAAGTTCGGATTTCTACAAGAATGGGTTCCCCAAGATCTAAAACTTCAATCAGGGGCTCAATATAAGAATGCAACAGAAACCAAGTTCTTCTCTACAACCTTATTCCCATAAAAGAATTCCCTTTTTCTAAGTCTGAAGGAATGCAGTTCCAATGGGATAGATTCGGTTTCTGTTCCACTTATTATTATTACCGAAAATCACTGATGCACAAAAGTAATGCTACCACAACAAGTATCATTTCTGGAGAAAGAACAATACGGGACAAGTAGAAACAATAACATGAAGACAGATTCTCGAATCTGGATAGGAGAAACAGACATAGACACAGATTCTTTCTTCCTTCTCAAAGCCTAACAATGACATAAATAGACAAGCTTTCCAAAAAAAGTGAATAGCAATCACATCTGGATGGAAAGTACATACCACTGCAATGATGATAACAAGCTCATCCCAGTGCTTCTCGTCTACAAGCGGAACAGCTATGCTATCGCTACCATCTTCCTCCTTCACACATCACAAAGGAATCAGACCACACTGAAAGATATAGAGTATGTTGAGACAAGCTACAACACAGGAATGTAGGAGCTCGACATACCTTTCCCATGACCCACTTGACAAATCCTCCAAACAAGCTTCGGCAAGCACTTCCCGAGCCTTGCCTGTGTGGGAATAAATGAAGTATGTCAGTTTTTTTTATTTTCCATAGCTATTGAATGTGCAGTGGAACGGATAAAGCAAGATCAAGAAGGATCAGTTTGATATGCTGTTACCTTGATCTAACTTAAATCTTTAGACAAAACATATAGAAAATAAGACCAGCTAATGAAATATTCACGACTGATATGAATTTACCTTGCTATGGCAGAAAGTCTCCCATGGTCCTCTTGCACATTCATTAACTTCGCAAGGGAAAAAACTGCATATAGGAGACACAAGTTGTACTCATCTCAAAACTTTCAGAAGAAATGTAATAATGGATAAAATAGAGATTCCCACAAGAAGAAACATTCACTTGGAGAAAAGCATTTTCAAAATTACTCTGAAGATGAATTCTCAAGAAGGGCTGACATAATCCACAGTTCATGAATTTTGTAATTAAAATCTATTATCCTTACAGACAAGGGTCAAAGAAGATAACACACAAACAGAAGCTCCATCTGAAGCAGTCATGCACATGCATATGCAGCATAGAGTGGAACCATGGTTAACTCTTACCACTAACTCATCCACCAACATGTATTTAAAATAAGGCAACATTAATTAGAATCCAAAGAAGCTCAAATGTATGGATAAATGCACTAGTTTATCAGCCAGTTCATTCTTTAAATGGCCACTCATATAAAAGTTACAGAACATAATTTACTGAAAGTTAAGTCGCAGGAAAAGGAAAACGTTATAAAGAAGCTTTGATTTACTTGTGATTTGCATCAAGTGAAGCTTGTGGTCCTTGGTTAAACTGCACTACATAGTATATACATGAGTAGGAAATTGTAACACAGATCATTCTTAATGGACAGAGTATGAATAAAAAATAAAAGCTTGCACTTCTCCACTAACAACTATTTTTCAAGGGCCTTTTGGAACTATTTTACTCGCCAAGCAATATGATATGTTACTGATCATACAACCAAAGGTCATGATAATATAAAAATACCCAGAAAAGACACATGCAACACTTCAGAAAAGATAATGGTTTTATCCTAAATGCATTCTGTCAAGCTGGAAAAAGAACCCAAAGTTTTGGAACGCTCTGGAAAAACACAAAGGTATCACTTTGATCTTTGTTAGTTGAAGTCAAATCACAGATTGAACACAGTAAAGCCTCAATGAAATTAATTTCTAGTCATATACTCAATAAAAAACAAAGTTACTTTGGATTTTATAGACCACAGAACAAGCACATATATTGACAAATAAGGTTAACTACACAGTTGCATCAGCTCCAGGCACGTGCAATTTGCAAAGACCTTACACTACATGAGCATTTTGCAAATGCATGCAGAAAAGAACGAACTTCTGAAACTCTTGTATAAGAGTACTCCAAATCTCCTATTACTTTTCAAGATTCATCGATGATCCTTAGATCTTTAATATTAGAATGTCAACGAAATAAAAAAGAGGAGTGAAGAATGATTTCAGAATACAAGAAAGAGAAACGGTTAATCATACCAAGGCAGGCAAAACCAGCAGCTGAGGATGCCAGACCAGCAGCAGTAGGAAAATTATTGTAAGAATCAATATGCACATGCAAGTTCTGCCAATCATTTTTAGTGATCTTGATACCCTTCTTCTCATCCTCAAAATCACTAGCACGAGCTCGAATCTCTCTTAGACAATTTTGGTATCTGTCTCCAGCGAGGGATATTTCCTACACAACGAGCAAAAGCAATATAAAACTGTCAATACACAGCAACAAAAATCTGCAGCATAGAAATCTTTCTCATTGCTCGAAAATGGAGGAGAAGGGAGAAATATAATGAGCTCAGTTTTTTGTTTTTTTTTTTAAGCTGGAAATGAGCTCAGTTTTCTAGGACTGCACAAATATGAATTAAGAATTTCCTGCACGACTATTTTAACCAATTTCTTTAGCAAAACCAGAGAAGATGATCAAAGACATGATCCATCATTAAACAAGAAATGCATCCTAAGGAAGAACAAATAAACTAAAAAATGCAGAAAGTATCGAGAGTTCATATGATTCATCTTCTTCTCGTGTACCACCTTGATTCCACTACATGTAGTCATACACAACCAAATGACATAGAAAAGTTTATATATTTTAATTGCAAAACCACCTATGATCTAGTAGATAACAAATAAAAGCATAAGCTAGACAAACATTACACTCTTAAAGAACTGAGTCTTCTCACTACCAGAGCTTCCAGGATACTCTTCTTTCAAGTTAATCAATCCACATAGACTTCTATGAATTTAAATTTAAAAATATGAAAAAAATTTACTCTTCAAGAACTGAATTTCCTAAAGACCTGAGATGCCAAAAGCCTTGTTTAACATAAAATCAACCCACATAAAATTACAAGAGCAAAATAGACGTCAAATAAAATCAGAAACAGGGATCAAACTCAGAAAAAAAAAATCTTAAAGAATGGAACTTTCTCAACATCTGAGCTGCCAAAACATCTTGTTTTAAATATAGACCAACATAAAATTACAAGAGCAAATAGTCATCAATTTTTTTGTGAAAAAAATTAGAATGAGAAATTTTTACTCTTCAAGAACTAAACTTTCCCAACATCTGAGCTGTCAATACAGCCTTCTTTCACATAAATCAACCCACATAAAATTACAAGAACAACTGCATATCAACCATTTCCATTTCAGTAAAATCACACAGATAAAATGAGAATTTCAAGAAATGAACTTTTGAACCAGTCTTCTTCACATAATCTACCCATATAAAATTACAAAAAAAAAAAACATATAGTCATCATTCTATTATCAAATACACTGAGAAAATTAGTAACTTTTCACTCATCAAGAAATGAACTTTCTCATCATTTGAGCTGCCAAAACAGTTTTCTTTCACATAAATCAGCCAAGCAAAATTACAAAAAGAAATACCCATCAAATTTCCAAAGAAACTACACTAAGAAACAACAACATACCCATTGTAAACCCACAAGTGGGATCTAAGGAGGGTAAAGTGTACGCAGACCTTACCCCTACCTTAGAAGGTAGAGAGGGTACTGATACACCCTCGACTCATGGAAATGCATATCAAAGTAGATCGAAAAAAAAGAAATAATGGAGGTAAAGAAATCATGGCAAAATATTATAGAAAGCATGACAAAGCATTCTGAAAAAAAAAAGGAACAACAACTACAACAAAATAGTGTGATAATCGAAGTACAAGAGACATTAGATAGTACAACAACAACAACATACCCAGTGTAACCCTACAAGTGCGGTCTGGGGAGGGTAGAGTGTACACAGACCTTACCCCTACCTTGGGAGGTAGGGAGGTTGTTCTCAATAGGCCCTCGGCTCAAGAAAAAGCATATAATCATCATCTTTTAATAAATACACTGAGAAAATTAGTAAGCTTTCACTCATCAAGAACTGAACTTTCTCAACATCTGAGCTACCAAACCAGTTTTCTCTATCACATAAATCATCCAAACAAAATTAAAAACAAATACCCATCAAATTTAAGAAAGAAATTCTTTTTTTTACCTTTTTATTTAGCCACATGCGATCTTGGTCGAAAGAAGGGCTAACAGCAACAGTGGTGGTAGTACAAAGATGAGCAGGATCAAGGGTAACACTAATACTATCATTAATAGCAAGAATAAGATTTTCATCCCTTTTTCCCCAATACTTTATCACAGCTATGTTTGTGGGTGTTTGAGCAGTTACCATAAGAATCCATTTCTGTGATTGTTCTGCCATGGCCAAAAAAAAATTGGGGGCGTTAATTTCCAAGAATGGGATATGGGGTTTTAGATCTATGAAAATGGGAAGGTGGGTTGGTGTTAGATTTTTGTCTAGTAGGAGTATTTATATATGGGAAGGAGCATGGCTGCTAATAATATAGTAGTGAGTGAGGGACAAACCTCCATTGTTGAATGAGAAAGAAGTTTTGTTTATTTCTCGTTGGCAAATACACTTTGAAACAAATAATATTAAATTGTTGGTAAGGGGGTGCTGAGGTGGCGCAGCACGGTAGGTCACGAGGGAGATCAGGGATCGAATCTCATTTGGTCCTTTTTCGGTAGGCTGAGTTTGTTATAGCGAGCGCGGTATCCTCAATCAGGTTCGTTGTACCAAACTTGTCTAGTTAGATTTAAATCTTTTGTGTGATTTGTGAGTTGTTGCACGAAAGAGGCGGTGTCCAAAAAAGGGTAGGACATGTCAATTATTTGATTTTTTTATCAGTCGAGTTTGTTGCATCGTATTTACCTAGTGAAAAATATATTTTCGATGTTATTTATGAGCTATTGCACATGGGAGAATTTATTCAATACACATTCAAAGAATAACGAATGATTTTAAAAAAAAAACATCCAAAGAATAAAATAACAATATGTGTATTCTCTTTTTTGTTTTGGAGTAAAGAAAGTTTAATTGTACAATTTTATGATAACTCAAAAATCTAAAGATGCCAATGTTAAATTAGACTAGGTGGTCTAAGAAAAATTGGGGGGGGGGGTGATCAATATAATGAAGTTCTTCACAAGTAAAACTTTGAATATTATTTTGTTTAATTTTGAAATTTCAAGATAGTGATTATAATAGGACCAAAAAAGATCGTAAATATTATTTTTCTAAAGAAATAACATAATTTAATGAAAGTAGTTATATGTTTGGTGTATGTATATTTTATTTAAAATTGTTTAACTATAAATACATATATATCTAATCAAAATGGTAAATTTGCTTGAACTTCTTGTTGATACACATTGCATTCATCACTATTAACTAAACTATACATGAAATTTCATTACACTTGTGATTGTGAAATTTTAATATATAATTCATGAGGTTATATCGTTATAAGTCTCAATTTTTCGAGTCTACTTTTATATTGAAACTTTTAATTACAACCTCTATAGTAGAATAGTAATAAATTAAAATGAGTATCACAACTTAAATTCGATTATTTGACTATACTCTGGATTTTTTTTTAGCTTAAGCCCTCAAAATTCAAAAAATAGAACATTTGGTAAATATCCACGTCATTGAGGGAGAAAATTCAAAATTCACAAGGGTGAGAATCATGGAATAATACCTTCTCAGTGGAAGAAATAAATCCAATTTCAATAACCCAATACTACCAACCAAATAATATTAGTACTATATTATAATATGTTGTGCTCAAGTCACGGCAACAACTACTATAACAGTAATAATATACTCGGGGTAGTTTTATAAAATGAAATTTGATAAGAATAGAGTGTAGGTAGATCTTACTCTTATCTCAAAAATATAAATATTATTTTTGATAAATTCTTGGCCCAATCACAAAAACAACTGGATACTTTAAAAAAAGTTGTCAAATTTTCCGTAGAAATAGATTAAATTTATAAATGGTAAGGAAAAAAAAAGAGTATAAAAGATAAAAGACTCAACTAAGAATACTACATCTTTATTATTATTAGATTAGATTATAACCAATCCCACTAAAGTACACCGTCAAGAATGACTTCCCTTTTTAATTTTATTTTCAGTCGTGGAAAAGAACATGTGCTCTGCAAACAACGTTTTATTAATGTTTGTCATTTGATTAGTCATAACTTTTCCAGGTAGTCATTTTCGAGTCAGATGCCCAAGCACCCTCAGCTGGCTAATTGCAAGCCCCGGGTGAATGTTATTATATTGGCGATTTGACGTCAGTACGGTGAGTATCCAGAATCACATCCTAAAAGTTAGTTATTGAGATGGGAGAACTCAAGGATGTATAAACCTCACATCCAGACATTAGTACTACTGTGAAACTCAAGTCTCATGCCTTGCAATGAACCATAACATAATATGAGATTGTATCGTTAGTTTTTTTCAAAAATAAAAATAAAAACTTGAAAAAGTGATTATATTAATTATAACAAAAGTAGTACATGAAGGATCGTCGTGATGTGCCATAGCCCATAAGCATATTAGTACAAGAGTGGTCCATATCGTCTTAAATGATATTGTTTTTTTTATATGTCTATATTTTAGAAAACATACTAAGACATTTTTTTATGTAATAATGTCGAATGATATCCTCATTAAAGAGTGTCTCTGTCAATTATTATGTATAAAGAGCTACATCCCCGGGCTACATTATAGAAGAGTATGTTGGAAATTCCCTAGTGGACGAGTTCCGAACAAGTCCTGCATGGGCTCTTTGTCGAATGAGTTTGCATTCCTCAATTCAATCTTTAAACTTCCGACATCTAAAATAACTCGTTTTTGTTCAATTAGCGGACCTTTGATTTCCTTGAACCACGTAAGAATTCGTCGTCCGATTGAATCTGTTTTTTTCTGGATGCTCTATAGGAATCCATCGCTATTCCTTTCCTCCACCGATAAAGGTTCATCCCGAATCTATTAAATATTTGGTTCGAGCCCTAAAAATATAAGAAGTACTTTACTTTTAAGGTGAAATTCTTGACGTGAATTTGAATTAATAGGACTTTACCATATGACAGGTGTGGGGTGGGGAGTGGGGGGATGAGGGGATCTAAAATTTATTCCAAATTTTGTTGCTATACATTGGTCTGTGAGCTTGCTATCTACTTGATAAAACATTATCGTTTTATTATTAAAATGAGCTAATAAGATAGAGATTTGACACTGGCAAAACTAAACAAAATAAAGAATAAAATATATAGTTTAGATGTTAAAAACACATCTGTATTATTTCATAAGAATTAAAAAAAATAAAAAATAAAAAAACTCTTGAATATCAAAGTGCACTTTGTTGGACTTAATAATTGTTGGATGGCCGAATGCCATTCTGCACCAACTCTCTCACATGTCACAATATTCGTCAAAGTCACACTCTTGAGGTCAAATTATGACAGCTATAACTTCTTTTTTGTTTTTCGTGTTCGGTGTTGGATATTTATATTGAAGTTCGATTATATTTGGATCACGCGTTGCAGGGCGGCAAAGTCTATTTTGGGGGCAGCGCTCCCAATGAATTTTTTTTCATATTTAGGACTCAAAATTGAGACCTCTAATTAAGTATATAAGAACTTGATTATCGACGCTCTGCTAATAGACCCCGCTCCTTTGAACATAGATCCAAACTCCAACTCAGAATAGTTACTGGACAAGAATTGATTGTCTTCCAAACATCGAATCTCGAGTACAAGGCAAGGAGAAAAACTGTCATCTCAGGCATACTATCGACAAAGTAAAAAAAGGACAGGCGGAGGAATCTCAATCATCTGACACTTCAACTCCAGTGAAACTAATTTCTTATGACTATTTACAAATTCAATGGAAGAAAATGATCTTTTCAAATTTCTTTACGGGTAAAAATAAAAATCTCTTATAAAAAGTACATAAACTAAAATAAATTTGTAAAAGAATGTAATAGTAAAATTTGAAGTCACGTCTATTAGATGAAGTATTTCCACTAGAGAAAATATTAACTTACCCATGAACTTCATGTAATGAAGACACATAAATTAATTAATAGCTTTTTTATACATAAATTTTTATTTTATTCAAACTATTATTTGTTAGGGGGATTGAGTAGTTTTTATTTTGAAAAATAAAATATTGTAGCTTAGAATTTCTTTTAAAAGTATGTATATTTTATTTCGAACAGTCAGAAAAATTCATGTTCAATTTTACTTTAAAAAAATCATCTCCTCTTAATTCAAGCTAAGCATGCAACTATTGTTCCAGTTAGAATTCTGAAAAATAAAAGTCAAAAACTAAAATAATATCTGGATTATTAAAAAAAATTATTTTATTTTTTCTTTTCTCAATTTATAGTACCACATAAATCCATTAATAATAATAAAGAATCAATTGAGCCGTCGAAGGCAGTTCAGTAGTACTTTGTTGAAATGATCACTTCTCAAGTAGGCCAGAGTTGACTGCTTTACAAATTTTCTTTTTTTGTTTTTCACCCGCTGATCGATACCTGCTTTAAAACTCAATTAATCTGAATTTGCAATGAAAAGTCCCATTTTGGGGTAATAATCCTTACCAAAGACGACTCATGCCTAAGGTTCGAACTCGAAACTCTTAATTAAAGATCAATATATGCTTTGAAAGCCCGCAAGGATATGATTGAGTGGTTGAGTGGTGGGTCTCTCATATGAGAGACGTGGGATTGAATCTAGCCTCCGTCTGCCGCTCAGCCATGAGCTCGTCACGTGGGGCTTGCCTAATGCGATTTATATTTCCTGTGTAGTTTGCAAGCTATTACACAGTAAACGGGTTACCACAAAGTGTTCACCTGAAGGGCAAAAGTTGTGACAGAGATTGCGGCCTGTGGGTTCCCTTGAGGATTCCATAAAAGAAATATTTGCTTTAAAATCCAACTAATTCAATTTCACATCAAAAAGTCTTGTGCTCCCTACCAAAGGCGACCCATATCCAGAATTCATACCCAAGACTCTTAATTAAGAATAGCGGGATGCTTACAACTCCATCACAACATCTTTGTTAATGCTTTCACAAATTCCTTTGCTTGACCACAACTGCAATTAGTAAGCTAGCGTTTGGCCATAGATTCTCATATATTTTTGGCAAATATTATTTGGGTGAAAATTTGAGTGAAAATTCACCATGTGTTTGACCATAGTATTTGGGAAACATATTTTACTTTTTTAAGAAATATGATTTATACTCATAAGTTTTAAAAACTATCAAAACTAACCATAAGTTTGCATTACATAGCAAGATAGAAACGTCGACGTAACAAGATTCATGACTTTCGCAACAAGTCAGTTGGATCTTCGTTGCAACAAATAACAAGTAGTGAAGCACGACTATTGTTCCTTTCAAAGATAAAAATTTGTGTAGAATTTGAATAAATAGAGGGTGTTTTTATAAAAGATAAAAGTTTGGTGTAGAATTTGAATTTTTAAAAGCTCTCAAGTTATGAGATTTGGCTCAAATACTAGTTTTTGGGAATTTGGGTTATTTGCCAAAAAAAAATTGCCAAATAATGACAAATTGTATGGACAAACACTATTTGCCAAATTATTTACTTGAGAAATCTATGGCCAAACGGGTCCTAAAACTAACTTTACCAAACATTAAAAAATACAGTATCACAATAAAACTGGGATCATCTTTTTTTCCCACTATATTAATGTTGTGATCATTTTGTTACCAAACCTAACACCACATTCTTGGCAGCTTAAAACTAACAAAACATGGGCAAGGCATATAATAGCAAAGTAATAAAAGCTAGACTGCACATTGAAGAAAACCCATTAAAAACTCTATCCACACTTTTCAAAATTGGCATCCTTGTTAAGGACTGTATTGGAATTCATCTGGATTCTCAATAGTAGGATAGTACAACTTACAAACTCACAAGACCTTTGAAACAAAGTTACATGAAAAACTGGTATCCAATCTACCTAACGAATTCGAAATCTAGAACCTAGTGGCTTAAGTCACAAATTTAACATTCAACCACTAGCAAGCTATCTCACTCGGGTTAAAATTGGAATGATACAGAGAAAATTAGCATGACCCTTGTGTGCAAGGATAACATGCATAAATCGAAAAAATTACTCATTCCAACTCCCAACCGCGACCATGAGAGTGGTAACCTGATAGATACATCACCTCCTCCCTAATCTCCCTCTTGGAGAAACAGCCAGGGACTGATGATTTTCTTAGGCAAATACAACTTTCCGCCCAATACGAGACATAATAAATATGATACGCACCACTATATAGGCCGTTCTCTATTTAATCAGAATCGGTATCGGGCTCAACATCAACAATATCAGGAATTGACTCCATGGACTCGTTATCTGATTCATGCATCAATTCTTTACCTCTGTCTAAATTCATCATCAGCGGTGAAGCAAATCCAGCATCGCTAGCTTCTGCCACCTCCTTTCTTGATGTATTGTCCACGATATTTTCCGATCCTAGAGATACCACATTACTCTTAGATGGTAGGATCTCTTCAGAATGCTTACTTGTTTTTTCAGATAGTTGTGATTCAACCATGACCTCATCCCTGTCCATGGGGCTTTTCTTAGCAACAGTAATAGGCGCTACTTCCTCCAATTTACTGCTTTCAGAAACTTTTACTGCAGTGGTATCAAAAGATAGAAGCTTTTCTGATGAAGGATCTCTCAATGTTTCTGGGGGTTGATTACTTGTATCTATATCTTTTCCAGGATCAGCTGCCACGGTATCCAAATCTTCACCAGTTCGCATCCAATCTATGTAAAGGTCATCATTAAAAGAGTCTGGCTCGTCAGGGGCCTTTCTGGACGTGCCAATGTGGAATGTGTTATTTGCTGGGCGGTCACTGATGTGTACATTCCCCGGAAACCACTTATGTCCGGCTTCGTAATTGCTGTCAGTGGACTGGAGATCTAACAACGGAAGAGCCCGGGGATGTATAAGCACTTCCAATGCCAAAATAGCGTGTGCACAACATTCAGCAACTTTAGTTCCTATTTCTCGAGTCCCTGCCAACAACAAATAAGTGACAGATTATTCATTGAAGCAGATTGCAAAAAATTGGAAGTATGCTAAACTAGGGGAAAGGGAACTACGAGGTGAGAACAGCAACATCATCCTCAGATGTAAATATTCTTCCAATGCGTTCGTAGCATAATGACATTTAAAATAGAAAGCATCACCCACTCTCTAGCCACTACCTCAATCATTTTGAGAGCAACTGCTAGGCCAAACATTTGTTAAAAGTTGCAGTTCCCACAGCCATGCAACTGACAATCGTTATGAAATTAAAGTTTCAACAGATCTTCCGCTCTTACCATGTCTATATATCTACTAGTTTGACTTTCAATCTCTAGAATATCTCTTCTACCTTATCAGAGTAAGTTTTTAGTACATTTAGAAGCACACGGCAGCTTGATTAATAGAATAATCTCATGCGCACAGCTCTATATTGTCCAAGGGACCACCAGTTTTAGCTATGCCTGGAATGGCATAGAAGATTTCTAGCTGTTTCTAAGAAAATTCTGTACAATCACCTCAACAAAATTGCATCCTTACCTCTGCGAAAAAGTTCAAGCCCCTGAGATAGGTGTGGTGCGCGAGTGCGTCCAGGAGAGAGGAGAGAAGCCAGAAGTGCTCGTAAAGCTGCAATTTGATAGTCCCCCCAAATAGTGGTTGATGAGCCAGAAACCAATTCGCCTCTGCCATCCTTGGCCCACCCTCCTTTAGAAGCATTTCTGGTAACATCCAAAAGAAGGTGATCAACACTTACTCGCCAACTCTCGGATCTCCTAGAACCACCCTTAAAATGACAAAGATAAGATACTTTCCATCAAGAACAATTTCTGGAGATAGGTACAAAGGAGTAAAAGTGGATAATATAGTATACATAAGGGAGAGAGAGAGAGAGAGAGAGAGAGTAGGAATTATTACATGGTCACAAAATATTCCAAATTTTCTTCATATTAAACCGTGGACAAGCTAAACTCATAAATTAGGCACCATAGCATAGCATCAATTAACGAGTATACAATCTTCATATACTCGCTATATCCTAGAATATGATTTTAATTATACAGAATCATAATTAGTACATGGATTAAGGATAAGGACAAACAGACAAGGTAAAAGAAAAACAATTTCATAGGCTAGAAAAATATAATGACAAAGAATGGACCTTACTCAAGCAGTCGTAAAACAAAGTTTGCAGACGACTACTTCGGATATATTAAAATCACGAAATGAATAAGCTTGTTACAGACGTAAAATTAATAAGGATGATGATTTTAAATAAAAAGGTGGATTACATATAGGTATATATATAGTGATAAGGAATGGATGTTTTCAACTGAGAACTAAGGAATTGAAGCTCTTGTGTACCATCTCCTAATTCTGCAGATGCTTAAGAGACTGTATGAATGATTTTCTGCTGTACAATGAACAGTGGGGTACTTGCCAGGATGCATCTCACTCTAGGAAAAGATCAGCTCATTCACCAATAAACATAAACTGTTATCCCAAGAATAAGACACGCTAGGCTAAAATCTTCCCCGAGAGCAAGGAAGAGGCACTTTCACAACATAATAGCTAGAAAATATCTTTTCTCTAACCACAAATCTGATTCACATTAATTTTTCAACTTCTAAAGCACCCAGGCAAGAATGCAAGTGGAGAGCCGAGCTTTAACAAGTATATTTAAGGACATGCATTAGAAATTCTTTATGTGTGCGCGTACATATGTTGAGGGAATGCCTATATTCTTTTTTTTTTTTTTTTGATCAAGAGAATGCCTATATTCTTTCTACTTCTTTTTACACTTTTCAATGCTTCTTCTTATATGATATTATACTACCAAATTAAAACCCTGCTTTTATAATGTTAAAAGAACAAATTCATCAAAAAGTCAACCTTAACTTCTAACTTTGACCCTCATGCTATTACAAAATAACTTGCAACTCTTTGAAAAAATATTTTTGATATCAAATTACAACTCTTCTATTAAAAACCACATTTTGTCAAAAGTAGTCCAAACTACAAAGCGAGAGCAACATTAAGCATACCACAGCAAGAAGGGCTTCCAATGCCTCTAGTGCAGCTATCTTAACAGAAAATGAAGCCATGTTTGGGGACATTTCCACTTCAAAAACATCTCTATCAGGCTGCTCCTCAAGTGAACTACTTGTACTTGCATGCTTCCTCTTCTTGTGGGAAGTCTTTGTTGTAGTCTCTGGATATATCTTCTGTTGTGCAACAGAAGATGTGCCTCTCTCATCCAAATCCATCAATGAATTGTTAACAATCACATCACTGAGGTGTGTGGATATCCCTGCCAAATTAAAATTGCTGCAGTCAGTGACAGACTTATAATCAATCACAAACACTATCAAAATCACACTCCCCTAAATGCACAGCAGCTCGGAGCACTGGATTTATTTGGCATATGATTAAGAAATGGACATTGAGCCTAACTCAACCCTAAAAGCTAGCTCAAGAGGTGAGGATTTCCCAAGTCCATGTAAGGAAGAGGAAGATTACTTGTGTAAGTTGGTGCTTCATGTGCAAAGAATCAGGGGAAGACGTTGATCATCTACTCTTACATAGCTGGATAGCATCTTCGTTATGGAGGGAGTTGCTGAGATGGTTTGTTATTGAGTAGGTAATGCCAAGAACTGCAAAAGAAACTTTGTTTAGCTGGGCTCATAGAAGACTGAGGAGGAGATGCAGGGCATGTGAAGTTGCTCCTTTAGCACTGATGTGGACCGTATGGAGGGAGAGGAATAGGAGAGCTTTTGATTGAATAGAAAAAGATTTGTACACTTGAGAAATAGCCTTTTTTCCCTTGTTTATTTTTGGTGCACCGATGAGGTTACTTTTTGTATAGATGATTGGATGGCTTTCGTAGAAAATCATGTATTTGTGTAAGGTTTTTTACTTTTTGGTATACTTCTTGTATACGGGCTATTTAACGCCCTTTTGTTAATAATATTCTTTGATCAAAAAAAGAAAAGGAGTCCAAGTGCCTATCCACGAACAATGTGGGACTCTAACACCCCCTGCAGTATATCTGGGGGGCAAACATCGAAATAAACAAGAATTGGAATAGGCATGGGCCAGATACCATGATAAAGAAGTGGACATATGGCCTAACTCAACACCAAAAGCTAGCTCAAGAGGATAGAGTTCCACATCGGCACTCCAGAGGATGGGAGGTCTTTATATGGTCTTGGTAATCCTCACCTAATGAGCTAGTGTTTGGGTTGAGTTAGGCCCGTTTCTTTATCATGGTATCAAAGCAGGCAGAGCCCCTGGGTTCGAGTCTCACAGAAATCCATTATTAAAAGAATTTTCACATGCTTGGCTCATGAAAAAAGAATCAAGCCCGCACATGAGGGGGCATGTTGAAATACAATATCATTAAAATAATTAAAAGTGCGCCCTCACTAACAGCTTGATCTTCTAAATGAGATGGCCTCATACTTCCAAAACATACATGCAAGGGAATGGAACATAAGGATCTAATCTGAAAACTGATGCCTGCCAGCCAAGCTTACGACTTCCCTGCTTGAATTGACTAAAGCTTTCAATTAAAATGACAACATTTTCTTCTAAACAAAAAGAGAACATTTACTTTGTCTATCATTTGGACTCCTCCATACTGAAGGAACTTCTAGCAAGCACATGCTTACAAAATATATGTGATTTTTTAGTGACAGAAAACATATGGAATATTTACCATCCAGTAATTACAGCTACAAAAGGTATCCAACAGAACTAAAGAAACTCTGCATTTAGAGCACAAAACATGATCTGATTCCATGAATAGGGAGATGCCACTACCTAATGAGGAATAACAATTTCAGGACTGACTACAAGTAGTGTTCCGAAGAAAATTATCACGTGGTTCCCAAGAGATTTATTTACTATCTCAGCCAAATATGGAGAGCTTATGAGCATTTAGTGACATGCACACAGACAACCCAGCCTCTAAGTTAGGCAGCTGGTTATTAGTATAACAAAAGCCAAAAGAAGTACAAACTTGTTGAAAATTTAAAATGCCTACCAACCCCCAGTGACATCAGCAGAACTTTCATTATCGCGTACACCTTTATCCTTAGCTCTGGCAAAGTAGACGTCTCAAAGTAGTTGGTTAGGAGTCGTATTATAGAGCCAACATGAGGGAGCAACTGGCTGCAAAAGAGAGAAAGAAGCATCCCAATCTTAGCATTAGTATCCTCTAATAGATTACCCAATAGGGAAAGGGGAACTATAATAAAATAATCAACCAAATATTGGAAAAACATGTAATAGACTTGGATTTTGAACTGGTGTTATGGATCCATGCATGGGGTAAATGGCCAACATGTGTTCTAAAGTTTGTGAGCACTTTATCCAAGTATGTACTAGTTCTCTACCATACTTTTTAACCACCATCTTAAGGCTTAATCATTATCCAAAGTGATATCCTCATTCTCTGCCTCAAAGTTTTCTTTTGCAGCTTTAGTTCATTATCTCTTGCTAAAACAGCAAGATACCCTAGAATTCTAACAGGACAGTCCATTTACCGACTGATATCCAGGGAAAACATAGACAATTTTAAATGCCTCAATAGTGATAGAACAAGGCTGAACTTATGATAGAGTAGGTTGGCATTCAAAACCAAAAGCATATTCAGAATTGGAAGTCAAATCATTTCACGGGCCTAGTGAAATGAAAAACTACGAATGCATCAAACACCTGCAGCATTTGAACTCTAATATTGCAATATATCAACATTTTACTTCATAAACCTAAAGAAGGCAAAAATTAGCTCCTCCTTGAACTTAGAGAACAACCCGAGTATGGCAGGTTGAACCTTTTTTTAATTTTCCCCAAAAGATAGAAGGTAATAATAAGAAAAACAAGGAAGAATGACTAATCAAGACGTTATCTCCTCTCCTTTCCCAAGATGGTCAATGGGTGATTTTAGCCGATCAAGCTTGGTATTAACTCCCTTCTACTAAGGGATGACCCAGGGAATATTTTTATAAATTATTATACAAAAGGATGAGGGGAAGGGGAAATGGGAAGGGGGTTACAAAGGTGGGAAATCCAACCCCCGCCAACAAGGTGAGAGCTCGGGAGGTAGCCCGACCAACTGGACTACAAAGATTGATTCACCAAACCAGGGAATATTGATCTTTCTACAAGTCAGATTTTCCAAATTATTTGAAGACAAGGAACTAAAACTAAAACATGAACAGACACATTAATAATGATCCAATTAGATTGTGCATGTCCGAGATGGTATTTTGTCCTACGGAGAATCATCAGTCTTTGGGACAAAGATACAACAACAACAACAACATACCCAGTATATTCCCACAAAGTGGGGTCTGGGGAGGGTAAGATGTACGCAGACCATACCTTTACCCCAGAATGAAGTAAAGAGGCTGTTTTCGATAGACCCTCGGCTCAAAGCAATCCAGGAGATAAAACAAATAAACAAAACAACAGATAAACACAAAACTATACTACAACAAAATAATATAAAAATCTAACTACACAAGGCACTAGCAAGTAGCCGGCGCAGAAGAAACAAAAGCTACAAGCGTAGCCTTTCAACAACTAAAAAGACAACAAAACCCCGCACTCCTCCCTACAAAGAAACCAACCAACCTACTAACCTACTACCCTAATCTGATCCCTCCACACCTTCCTATCTAAGGTCATGTCCTCGGTAAGCTGCAAATGCACCAAATCTCGCCTAATCATGAATAAATGTTATCAACTGAAATAAGAGTAGAAAAACAAATATTGAAAAGCTCACCTGCCCAGTCCCTTAACAATTGATGAAAGAAGATCCAATATGTGTGAGTGCAAAACTGGGAGTTCTGAACAAAAAAATTCTTGTTTCATTGTAGTCATGTAGGCGATGCCTGGTGATGAGGAACCATCAACCATCAGCACTCTTTTAGCAAGAGCTATTAATGGAAGTACATGTATAGCAACCTAGCAAGCAAGAGAAAAAAAATTAAGATAATTTCTCAAATACTTATATTACTCACACCACAGGTACGGAAATAAATTAATCATGAACTCCTATTTGAATGTGACCACAGATTCTAACCTGAAATGGGTAAGAACTTGTAAGCAATTTACAACAACAAAATATCAGGGTAGAGATTCTGGAGATCTGCAAGTGCTCAGGCCTCATTGTGTTGTCTACACTTCCTCTAGACAAAGATTGGCCCCCTAATGGAGGCGGTGGGTCTTTCCCAGGGGGAAGCAGCAATCTCATGGCCTCAGTTCTTATAGTTTCTACAAACATATTTATAAAGATGAATATCAGTTAGAGATCTTGCCTTGATTAGTAAGGATATAGTCTATCAATATCTGATAATCACCTTTCTCTAGACCCTGGAAGGCATCATTCAGCTGAGTATTGATTGACAGCATGATCTTCTGCATCATCAATAACCAACTATCCTCGTCCCCTCTTGATTTTGGTAGCAAAGCCAAGCAATTACCAAGCTTCTGAAAACTAAAACCAAATGAGACCCTCTGCTTTTGGCTATCATATTCAGTTAGAACTCAAATAAACCTTCTGGGTTTTGTCTCACCTTCAAAATACTAGGACTGCACTTGCTTGACATGAGCCTCAAGACAATAGCACCCTCAACCTGCCAAAATTACCACTTCAACTAATGCATCTTTACTAAAATAGACTTGATATCATGATTAGGACTCTCCAAAGAACACAAGTAAGAAATAGAAACAACAATCAAAACCTTAGAATAATGGAAAATGAGTGTGAGCCAAGAACCAATTTCATCCATGGGATTAAAAGAAAAGAAACCAATGTCACAGGAAACTGTTTCATTATATCCTTACTTAAATCCTTCAATATGCTTCCATCAGCATATATCCAATTTCTCAGGTTTAGCGAAATGATTTCTAAGCAGAGTGCTTAAGAAGATAATCCTAATCTGTGTATCTCATGACACCAACAAAGAACTTACATCATCATAATGCCGTTGAATGGAAGATGGGAAGATATCTAAAATAGTGCCCAACAGAAAAATAGCTTCTTCCTGCACAGGTTGCAAGAGATATCAAAACCCTAAAATAAGGACAAGCAACCACTTCATATGCAGTAAGCAAGATTAACTAAATACTTTCAAGAAAGAACAGCTCAGCTAGTTTTACTAACCCATACAGCATCAAATTTATCCTCGTTTAGCTGCTTCAATAATGGTTGAATTAGTTTTGTACAGAGTGATATACCATCTCTCTTTGCATTGGGCGATCCACTCAACCTGATTTTAAGGAAGGGAAAAGCACATATCCTTTTGATCAGACAAATCTTCAAAAGTCAAAAGGCCAGCCTAAACCCTTCTTACAGGGCACTGCATAAATGTCACCGCACTAATACGATCCAGCAGAATTTATTTAAAGGGATAAATTCCCAAAGAGAGAAACATTGATCTTACTACAAATTAAAATTTATTAAAAATCTTATCAAAGTAAGTAGCAAAAACATTGACCAGTCTGTGTTAGTTCTGTTCCTTAGCGAGCACAAATGGAAGTAAACATTTTCCACTTTACCCAGCCTGAACATTTACAAAACAACCTAAACCTGAGGTACGAACATCTAAAAGACCAGAAACATCTAAGTCTGCTCAGTCTTGCAGAATTCTTTACTTAGTTATACTAGCTTTCACTTTATTATTTAGGATTGCACTGCAGTAATCTTTTCCTTTTTAAAAGGGCTACTTGACTGGTGCAGTGTCAATATATGCTATGCTGCCTACCCGTTTGGCCATGAATATTATTCACTTTATTCCGGAATTCTTGTTTGGCCATAAAAACACCAAATACAACTGAAGTTGTATTTGAGATTTTGGAAAACGCCTCAAGAGGTGTTTTCACTTTATTTGATTTCACTTTTTTCACTTTTTAATTTATTTTTTTCAAAAAAATTCTAAATTTTTTTATTTTCATAAAATAACCCCATTTAAATTATATTGCATGTTCAAAAAAAATATTGATTTTTAAAAAAAATACATTTGAATTCTAAAATGTTACTCCAAATACTATGGCCAAACACAACTCCAACTTCAAAATTTTTAAATAAAGTGAATATGTTTTTGGTTTTCATGGCTAAACGCCTACTTAATATTTCACTCGCTGCAGCAGCTAATTTCAGGGTTTAAACCCCATAGACATATCAGTGGGAAGGTGCATAAGCTACTAATTCCAAATAAATGCCAAATCATACAGGAGAAGGTCCATATGATGAATATTTCACTTTCAGACACCATTAGGATCAGGTAGGAAATTTAATGTGCAAACCTAAATTAAACAAAATCTCTTTTAACTTTGAAAAAAAAAATGATTTCATAAAGCATCAACAGTGTAAGCATAAGGAAGAAATTCCCATTAACATAACATTTTTTTCTATCAGAAAGTGTTTCCCATTAACATAACATCAAATCAGTTTTTCCAAGTTATGAGCAAGCAATGGCCCTCTCCATCAACCCTCGACTCATTGAGTACAAATAACAACAATCGGAATCAAAAGTTACCAAACAAACCTTGTGAACAAATCTGACAAGGAGGCACAAGTAGCTACCTTCACAAAGTGAGAATCTGCAGGGGACTAATCCAAGTACCCACACAAAACAAAAAAGAAACGAATGTTCATTAACTTTTCACATTGATTTAAAGCAAAACTTCCACAAAGATATAAGAGGTTAGCTGTAGTCAATCTAATGTATGTTACTCTTCACTGATTAATTAAGAAAACATATAGGATTCATCAACGCACCAATTAATAAGACACTTATCAGGTTGAGTAAAACAAATCATTAGGATTTTTAATGGTTTGAAGTCCCAGTTACTTTACTGTTTAGTCCGATGATATCTACATGGATCAGTCATCTTGATGTATAGTTGATAATGATAACAACACAACTCATACACCTTTCCTGCTTTCCAGATCATAGCTCTACTTCGTGCAGATATAATAACATCCTAATGTACTTTTTCCATGACCAAAATGAAAAGTGGGAATATAAAATATTCTGTAGCCACAGTGGCAAATGTTCGCACTTCTACTGAAACAGGAATCTGAATTCATTTTATATGTCATCAACCAAAAGAAGATTACGCAAAGAACTCTTATTAATAAAGGATCAACTTGATTACCTGAAGGTGGAGTAAGAGTTTGTTAAACCACGCAGCATAAGAAGCTAAGAAACGTTCCCTACTGCATTCTTGACATGTCACCCCAAGCAAACATATACCAGCCCATAATTTATCTGGCTGCAACACAAACAATCACAAAAAACTAACTCCTTAATCCTACATCACAAAAGGCGGGAAATCCAGCATAATGAAGTTCATAAACAGCAATATGCTTCAGGAACCATGTAAAAGCCAAAATAAGGTTTCATAAATTCATCTAACAAAAGGAACTGACCCAGTTGCAAAAGGTGAAATAATTACAAATCATCATTATTCAAAAAGAAGCCCGGTGCACTAAGCTCCCGCTATGCGCAGGATCTGAGGAAGGGTCGGACAACAAGGGTATGTTGTACACAGCCTTACCCTACATTTCTGCAAGAGGCGGTAAACCCAATGTAACGAAGCTCAGAAACAACAATATGCTTTCCAAGAACCATGTAAAACCCAGAATAAGGATTTATTATTCAATCGATAAATTCAGCTGACAAAAGGAACTGACCCAGTTGCAAAAGGTGAAACAATTACATATCATCATTATTCAAAAAGAGAAGCCTTGTGCGCTAAGCTCCCTCTATCCGCAGGTCAGAGGAAGGGCCGAACCACAAGGGTCCATTGTACGACAGAGTTGTTTCCACAGCTCGAAATGCATGACCTCCTAGTCCTATAGAGGCAACTTTACCAATTACGCCAACGCTACCCTTCATTATCATTATTCCAATTTTGCAAGCAAATTGTAAGTACATGCTTCGACATAAAGAGTTGTTGCTTTTGGTCATTATCCGAAAAGGGAAGCCTAGTGCATTAAGCTCTTGCTATAGGCAGGGTCCAGGAAAGGACCAAACCACAAGAGTTCATTATTCACAACCTTACCCAGCATTTCTGCAAGAGGCTATTTCACAACTCAAACCCATGCATTTCTGCAAGAGGCTATTTCACAACTCGAACCCATGCATTTCTGCAAGAGGCTATTTCACAACTCGAACCCACATGGCAGCAACTTTACCAGTTACGCCAAGGCTCCCTTCATCATCATTATTCAAATTTTGCAAATTATAAGTACAAGCTTCAACCCAAAGAGTTGTAGCTTTTCGTCATAATTCGAAAAGGGAAGCCTGGTGCACTAAGCTCCCTCTATCCGCAGAGTCCAAAAAAGACACGAGCCTTACCCTGCATTTCTGCGAGTGATAGAGTCCAAAAAAGGCACGAGCCTTACCCTGCATTTCTGCGAGAGGTTGTTTTCACACCAAGGCTTCCCTTCATTATCATTATTCAAATTTTGCAAATTATAAGTACAAGCTTTAACGCAAGGCTTAGAAATGTATGTTCAATTGCTTCCTAATAGTTAGGCACAAATTCCTTATACATTAAAAAAATAACAGCTTTTTAAAGATTATTCACCGTGTCACTAGAGGCAAGAGCAACTATTCTATTGACCCAGGAATCAACGGCAGCTGTCCAGTTTTCAACCAACTTTTCATCAGATTCAGGTGGAGCTGATTCGGACAATAGCTGATGAGTCTTAATAGAAGAAACAACATATGAGAGAACTGATGGATTCCGAAACTGATGCTTCAGGTCAGGAACGTACTCTTTGAGAAGAGAGCGAAGTAGACGAGGCTTCAAAGCGACGTCGTACATGTTCTCAATTGTATAATCAGAGGCCGCCATTGAAGAGAAGGGGGAAAAAGAGAGGAGCAAAATTAGGGTTTACGAGATAAACCCTGAAAGGGTAGAAGGAAAGGTTTCGTTTTATGAAATCGGGTCGGACCTTACTAAGTGGGGGGGGGGGGGGGTCGGCCATGGGAAAAAATCACTTTATTTGGAATTTTTGAAGTTGGAGTTGTGTTTGGTACTTTTTTAAAAAGAATTTTTAGAATTTAATGTGTGTAAAATAACTAAAAAGTAAAATAGTAAGATGAAAAAAAGTGAAAACAACTTCAAACACCATTTTATGAATAAATGAAAATAATTTTTCGTAAAATTGTGAAAAATTCTCATGGCCAAACGCTCACTAAAATTTTCACCAATTGCTCTTTTCGGACATTTGTTTAGTAAATGACCTTTTTTTTATTGTTCTTATAATTTATGATTTTTTTAGACTAATTTAAAGATTTCTTTTGAACAAACTGTAAATCATATGAGAAAATATTAAATTATGGTTTATACTTATTTCAAATGTTAAATGATAGTCTAATACTTTGTTCGGATCTTTATACAGATAGCCGAGCAAATTTATAGTTTATTTTTTCTAGCCGATATACATATATTATACACAATCATACACATATTATATATCTATATATTATATATTCGCCGGCTATTTTTAGTTTAATCAATTGGGTGAAACGATTATTTTTGTATGTATAATTAAAAAATATATAAGAAAATATTAAAACTGGGTCTAATATTATTTGAAAAACTAATTTTTGTACGTAAGATTGAAAAATATATAAGAAAATACTGTTCCTATCCTTGAATGCTTGGTGAAAAAATAAAAAGTCGGTGCAATTTTATTTAAATCTATGATAAATACTTATTAGATTTTGAAAAGAAGAAGTGTGTCAATGGTTCTTTATCGAAATGATGGTTTAGTTTCTTTTAGTAAAATTTAGGTTTCAATATAAATTCATAAATGAACCAAATAATCATAAAAGAATTTTATTTTTAAAAAAAAATCAAAATATATCGAATCAAACAAATAGTATAAAAATATATTATTTATTAACAATTCATTAATCATTCTAGATAGAACAATGTTTGTTTCAAGTAAGGAGTTTATATCTCAGTTTATGTTTTTACTGCTTTCAATAACGACTATTCTGGACCACCAATGCCCCAACACAGTCCCTACTTGTGAATAAAGTACAACATATGGAGTAGAAGACTACTCTTTGTGATTTTGGTAGGCAATTCTATTTTGAATTTTAATTTATTTTTGGCTAAATACCCAAAATAGCCTCTTTGTAAACACTTCGACTTAGATAATGACCAGATAAACACGTCAACTTGGCTGAAGTGTGGCTCTTAAATACAGAGTCCTAAAATCTCAATGCATCAAGCTTAGCAACATATACTATCCGTTTTAATTTGTTTGTCTTACTTTCTTTTTAGTCCATTTCAGAAAAAATGACTATTTCCTTTTTTGACAACTCTTTAATCTCAACTTTCCACCTGGATTATATAAGACCACAAGATTAATGAGCAGTTTGGTACATTTTACACATCTTTAGTTTAAGACGACAAAACTCAAAAGGCTTTTTTTACTTTCTTGAACTCCATAAGTCAAAATTAGATAAACAAATTGAAACAGAGGGAGTAATAAAAAGATCATATCAATGAACTTTTTATCTTTGTAAGCAACTGGAGTAGAACTTATTAAGCAAGGAGGAATTCTCCTTCTCCCCACTCTGTTAAAGTTGTGATTGCTGTTGATTTTCTAAAGACTCATTGAATGAGCATAGACAAAAGTTACAAGATTGCAAGTTCTTTACAAGACTACTCATTCTAAATTTCACAAGAACATATAAGAACAAGAGGGCCAGAAAAAATGCACATTTTTTTCAATTCTGCGAGTTGCGCAAGGATAACAAATGGTATAATTTAAAATGCCTAACAATGTTAATGCTCTATAAGAAGTTATGGTATCAATATCATCAGACCATTTTCGCGACTGAAGGTAATGTCTTCAGAAGTGATGGTGAAGGTCGTCGCACAGTGTGATTGAGCAGGAGCATGAATGTTAAAAGAGTCAATGCTCCTGCCTGATGAGCAGTTCCTAAAGAAACTGGGACATAGGAAAGAAGAGTAGATATACCCAATGTAACCTGCATTTGAAATCAAAATGATTCAACCATCAAAGTAGTAAAAAAAAGAGAGAGAGAGAGAGAGTCGTTCACGGAGGATTATTGATGATGCATGGAGTCATGCAGAGTACCTGCAGAACAGCCATGCCCATGGTGCTTCCAATTAAATGTCGTACTGCAGGATGCATATCCAGCTTTCGTGTTGACAACCATAATCCGCCTATTGCAGCTAAAGTAGCAGTGGCAAGTATACGATGATCAAGCTGCAAAAGACAAGAATGAAATTCATCATAAAGAACGTGTCCCTTCCAAACAGCTTGGAAATGCTTTATTTTAAGCAGAGGGTCTATCAAAAACAACCTCTCTATCTCTACGAGGTAGGGGTAAGGTTTGCGTACACTCTACCCTCCCCAGACCCCACTTGTGGGATAACGCTGGTGTGTTGTTGTTGTCTACAACAAATGCTTAAACTGGTATTCCAATCATAGTTCTCTGCCGGTTGCCATGTTGTCCTATCTCATGGTTCACGGTTGTGCCAATGAGACATGACAAGTCTAGCTCGCGACTAACAAGACAACTTTCTCAAAGCAGCTTTATCGGGAGAGATGAAAATCCACGACTACTTAAAAAAATCAAAGTTCACAATAATCTACTTCATGAATAGTAGTTAAATTAGGACATTAAATAGTAAAAATCTAAAACCCAACCAAAGTCCTGCAAAAAAATGAATCAGTTGAGTAATTCCATTAAAAAGACATCACCTTGAAACAGTTTATTCAAATAAAAGTGAACTTTGTCCCTTTGATTATCGAATGAATATACTTTGTTAAACTTCTTTATTGAGCTTCAGTATCTTCACCAATCATGATTAGCAGAGGAATAAAAGAAGTTAAGCTTGCATAAAAGATATCAGAATTTTCTCTATCAACAGCAACATGCACAAATATTTTAAGGAAATCACAACAATGACCTCCTTACAACTCTTTTCTGCCACCACTTCTCATGGCGCTAAAATATGGAGTTAGATATCATTTATTGGACTAAAACCAGAAAGTTCAAAAACCAAAAGTTAACCTGAACTGTCGATGTATTCTCAAAGAAGTTGGATAGGAGTTTTCATACAGACTTTCGTAATAGAAGGTTAATCACAATTCACATGCAAAAACTTAACAAGGAAAATTTAAAGCACCTTGAGTGCTGCCTTTTCACAAAAAGAAATTGAATCCGCCAGAGTAATCCCATTTAAAGAAACATACAGCCTTGCCACACTTTCTTCTAATAAAGATAAACTTTATATCTTTTAATTAGCCTGAGCCGAAGGTCCTTCCGAAACAGCCTCTCTACCTCCATGAGGTAAGGGTAAGGTCTGCAGATCTCAGCAATTCTCTGAGTCAACAGCAACATTCCTTTTTCTTTCTTTTTTTAAAAATAACTCTATCAACAGCAACATACACAATTACCTCCATAAGCACACTCTCTTTTACAAATTCTTCTTCATGATGCTAAATATGGAGTAAAATTTAATGCCAAAATATCTGATCTTTCAAACGTAGACAAACTGGAAAGTACAGAAACAAAAGTTTACCTGAACTGTTGCAGTATTCTCAAAGAAGTTGCGGATAAGAGGTTTCATACTAAATATATCATCGGGAATCCATGTATCTCCCATCTTTGGAAAAGTATTGAATGCCCGGCCCTGGAGTAAATTCATTCAGCCAATATTCAGATGGTTACTTCCCTTTAACCAAACTTATTAAGAGAATAATGTAAACAGTGCATACATGAAAGAATAAGAAAGCTTGCTTTTCTCTTTGTTGTCTCTCCAATCCCATAATCAAATACTTAACTTGTGCAAGCATAAAACTATGATATGGAGAATATTAGTTACATACAGCGTCATTTCCAGCAACAAAAGCTCCAGAGATAGCAGTTATTCCAACGAGGATACCCACAGGAAGTGCAAGCCGCTTAACTTTTGCAGCCCCACGAACACAGGCAAGTGATTCAGCAGGAGGTTCAGGCATAACAACAGAAAGAGCCGTCCAGAAGAGTCCGCAATAAATAGCAAATGCGGAGGTAAGATGAGCTGCAAGACGGTAGGGGCTTACTCTTGGTTCAACATGCTCAGATGCTGGCTCCTGCGGGAAAAAAATGATTTAATCAAACTTAATGATGTGTCTTATATGAGTTTAAAAGCTGCATAAATTAAATGAATTGCTTGGTACCTCTAAACCACTTTTCACCATCCACCAACCTATGAGCCCCTGTCCAGCACCAAGAGCAAAGAGTCCAGAGAGTCTAAGTCCAAGTCTTACAGTTATGTATCCCTTACGGAGAAAATATGAGAATGGGAGTGCAAACATTATACCAAGGGCCCTTCCCCACATTCTGTGTGCATATTCCATCCAATATATGAACTTGAAATCCTCAATGTTCATCCCCTTGTTCACACTGTGAGGATAAAACTTAAGTCAAATCACTAGGCAACCGAGTAGGAAAAAAATCCACAAATAAGACTCAATAATAATCATCATAGATCATAATAAAAAATATCAATATGGAATGATCATCCAGTGCATATTTGTTTTCCACGGCTAACAACAAAAGTAATTTTCATGAGGCCAAACAAAAAAAAATACTTCTTAGTGTTTTAGCATCTACGCAAAGATTGGAGTAAATGAAGTGCACTGAGCACATACTGCTGTTTGGACTGACCGTTTGTATTCCGGAGATTGCTTGTACTTCTCAAATTCAACCAACCAATCTTCATCTGTTAGAGGAGGAAGGCTCCCAGTGAATTTCCAGTCCGTCATTGATAGACCAGAACGTGTCAGCCGCGTGACACCACCAAGCACAACCATACTGAAGACCCAAGCAGCAGATGCAAAAAGCCATATGCCAACCATTTTCCGGGCATGGGGTCCAGCAGTTACAAGAAACTTCAACCCCTCCTTGTTTTCAGCTGCAGAAGCTGCTACAGTGGAAATTTTTCTGAAAGACGTTCTATGCCCACCCTGAAATCAATAATCAATACATATACCTTGTTGGCTGCCGCAATGTAAATATATGGACAGAAAAACAGACACAAAATTTCTAACTTGCATATTCATACACCTATTCAACACATGAACCCCTGCCTTTAACTTATCATATAAAAATTGTAATTCTAAATTGGAGCATTTCGGGAGAAGAAAAATGAACAAAGAATAAGTTATAATGCATTCTCTGTTAGTTATTGTGTAAAAACAGCAAAATTTGTAAAAAAAAAAAAAAAAAAAAATCAAAGCAATAACTAGATAAAAGATCACAATTGTAGCTTATCTAAGAATATAAAAGACTAACTAATTAAAAAGAAGTCACAATTGTAGCTTATCTAAGAATATAAAAGACTAACTAATTAAAAAGAAGTACAATTCAATACAAATTGGTCAATCCAAAATAACAACAACAACAACAACATTACCCAGTACAGGTGGGATCTGGGGAGGGTAGTGTGTATGCAGACCTTACCCCTACCTTGGGAGTTAAGAGAGGTTATTTCTCCAATAGACCCTCAGCTCAAGTAAAAGCGCTATAAAGCAGTTCGAAAAAAGAAAACAATTGGAGTGAAGAAACCAAGACAAAATGCTAAATTAACTCGTCCACAGAATCCAGCACACAAATTACAAAGATGAATAAACCATAAAACCCATTGAACACATCATGCTCAGTTAACAAAAAAAAGGTGACAATTTCTGAATTACAGGGGAAAAACACTATAAAAGAAAAAAAGACAACTTTCCTAACAAATAAAAGATCAAAAACCAACCTTGTGATCAAGGTGATGAAAGGATCTCAAACCATAGTTAACAAAGGCTACAACAAAACAATACGATAATTGAGGTACAAGGAATAAACCATCACATAGATTACAGAGATGAATAAACCATAAAACCCATTGAGCAAATCATGTTCAGTTAACAAAAAAGTGACATAATCCAAGAATGCTTAACAAATAAGGTGCTCAAAAATGAAGCTTAAAAATGACAACTTTCTAACAAATAAGAGCTCAAAAACCCAACCTTGTGATTAAGGTGCTGAAAGGATCTTAAACCATAGCTAACAATTGTTCTTTTAATGAAGTTTCTGCTAGAAGGAGCAAGTTTTGGGATAGCAGAGAAGAGCATATACTGGTTCAACGTCGAAAATGAAGCTTTCATTTGAAATTTTGGTTGCTTTAAAACCCCATCTTCCAAGATTACAGTTCAATACAAATTGGTCAATCCAAAACAGAAAACCCAAACAACAATTAACTAGTCCACAGAATCCATCACACAAATTACAAAGATGAATAAATCATAAAACCCATTGAACAAATCATGTTCAGTTAACAAAAATGTGACATAATCCAAGAATGCTTATAGCAAATAAAGAAAAAAAAAAAGGACAACTTTTGCACCCAAGGGTGCGGCCCAGTTGTCGATGAAGTAGGTTAAGAACCATGAGGTCTCAAGTTCAAATCCCAGCGGAGACAAAAAAAACACTAGGTGATTCTTCCCATCTGTTCTAGCATTGGTGGACCGAGTTACCTGGTACATGTTACTGGAGTGAGAGGTCGCAGGTATCGCGTGGAATTAGTCGAGCTACGTGAAAGCATACACACACTCATCAAAAAAAAACTTTTTTAGCAAATAAGAGTTCAAAAACCAACCTTATGATTAAGGTGATGAAAGGATCTTAAACCATAGTTAACAAATGTTCTTTTAATGAAGTTTCTGCTACAAGGAGCAAGCGTTGGGATAGTAGATAAGAGCCTATACTGATTCAATGTTGAAAATGAAGCTTCATTTGAAATTTTGGTAGCTGTAAAACCCCATCTTCCAAGATTCGATGAAATCTTGTGACCCAAATCTTTGTTTTGCCTCAAAATTGAAATCAATCTGCTTTCTAACATTGCTCTTTTTTGGGTTTCGATTTTCTCTATCAAAATTGGTGTAAATTTTTGTGTTGCTGCGTTCTTGGGGTTTTGGCTTGAGCAAAGTTAAATCTTGGACAGGGTTTAAGGATGAACCGGCCGGTTCACTTCAAACCGTGGGCAAAGCAATGCGTGGGTATTGATACAGCCATAGGATTTGTCAATTTTATTTATTTTTTAATTTCTCAAAATTTGGAATATGATTATTATTCGATAAAGAAAAATGACTATACGAAAAGGAAAACATTGGGTATAAATATAAACTGAAGGGTGAAAATTATTTACGCCCCATAAATTCATCTTCAAAAATCAAACTTTTGCTTCAATTTAAAATAACAATTCTCTCCCTATTATTCTTGATTTTTTTTTTGACATTTTTAAACTTCCATCTGTGTAATACTTATTTGTATTATATATGATATTTTATTTTTTAACCTAAATAGTATACATATATCTTAACATAAATTTTATTCAAGTTTATTAATATTACAAGTAGAATAATTTTTTTTTAAAAAGCTGTTACAGACTCTAATGCTAAAAATTTGTTATTTCAAATTACATGCATTTAAAATATTGTATGTTTGTGCGTGTTTAAGTTTTATTCCGATCTTATTCTTAATTGTGATTTGAATACAAAGGAATAACAACGACGATTAATTTAAAAGATACATGTGTGTGAATTTTAAAAGAAAAAGTGAACAACTAATATGAGACGAAAGGAGTACTAACATTAGCCAATATAATAGCCATTGGTGTTAACATTCATAGTTACATTTGCAGTTGATCTCTGGGCCATATAGGAACCATTCAGACTACCTGAATATGAGAGTCATAAATAGCAATACAGAGCTTGGTCAGTAATGTTAGTGATTTCTACATTTGAATTAAATAACTTAAGTTTTCATATTAGTAATAAATAAAGTTTTTGTAATAACATCTAAAGTAATATACTGCGAACACATTATCAAAATCTTATAGTTTTATATTGCTATGTGGTTAACTAAAAGCTTTAACTAAATTATTATTTTCTTGTGTGTTGTATTTAAAGCCTCTTATTAAAAACTTGCTTTAGGCCACTAATTTTATTGAGATGAAACAATTTAGGTAGAAAATATAATTCATTCTTGGAATGAGAGCTTTACAAAAATTTAGGTAGAAACAAGCATAAGCCCAAAAAAGACTGCAGGTAATTGTGGCATTGTGCACGAGAATAAAACTAGTTAGTATACAAGCTTGAATATCATTCGCCACTTGCTATAAAATTTGGAGATTTAAACGTTTAAACTTTGACCGTTAATTAAGACATAAAAACTTTAAGTTTTTTGAAATAAAATTTATAAATTTGAATTCTACGGAAAAATTACTACAAATCACAACAATTAACAACCTAAAATATTTAAAAGACATATAAAAAAAAAACTGATCAAAGAAAAAATTTGACTGACTCTCGAAATTTCAACTGTGCCGCATAAAAATTAGGTTGGAGGGAGTACATGCATAACTAAACCTTACCTAACTAATCAATTCAAAATTAATTCCTATGTTTCGCTAACACTTTCATAATTAATACCTATGTTGTAATTATTACATTCATAACTAATCTGTGCATTATTAATACACATGTATAATTTTAACCAGCAACCAAATCACCCTCTTAGCCGTTAAACACCATCAAATCACAAGGGGCAGATGTGTTCATCACACTGACAAACCATTATGAGTAGGAAAAACAATAAGTTGATTTAAGTTAAGCTGATAATGTGTTTACACAGAGATAGACATTAAATAAAATGAAGCAAACTGCAAAAGAGTAAATGGTAAAAAACGAAAAAAAATTCCTTATTCTAAATACGAGCTTTTCATTAATTTTTATTACATGGTTTAGGAATAAACTAATACTATATATCCTAAATTGTTTAGGATTAGGAATAAGCTAATCCATGTCTAAACAGGTTTTATGTTCCTACTCCTAGTTAAAATGGGTTTTATACTATTATAAATATGAGTACGATTATGAGATTATGAGTATGAAATAATTAAAAACCTCATAGCTCCTTCTCTTTATAGTTAATTGCTAGGTTTATTCTATAGTTGTCATTATGGAGAGACGAGTAACAACAACCAAACGTCCACGACCAATGTGGAAAATTTACAGAGTGCTGATCAGACTATTAAGATATGGGATTTAGCAAGTGGTAGGTTAAAGCTCACGTTAACTGGTCACGTTCAACAAGTAAGTGGCCTAGCAGTTAGCAATAGACACACGTACATGTTCTCAGTTGGCGATGATAAGCAAGTTAAATGTTGGGACCTGAACAAAATAAGGTGGTTCGCTCTTATCATGGCCATCTAAGTGGCATTTACTCCTTGGCTCTTCACCCCGCGATGGACATCTTGTTCACTGGGGGCGGTGATTGTGTTTGTCGAGTTTGGGATGTTCGGAGCAAAATGCATATTCATGTTCTGTCTGGACATGATAACGATGTTTGCTCTGTTTTAACTCGGGCAATGGACCCTCAGGTTGTAACCGGATCGTGTGACTCTACTATAAAGTTATGGGACCTTAGATATGGTAAATCGATGACAACACTCACACATCATAAGAAATCGGTTTGAGCCATGGCTCAACATCCTAAAGAAGATTATTCATTTGCTTCTGCATCAAGTGACAACATAAAGAAATTCAACCTTCCAAAAGGAGAATTTTTGCATGATATGAATAACATTTCACAACAAAAGACTATAATCAACACGATGGCGGTCAATAATGAAGGTGTAATGGCCACGGGAGGTGACGATGGGAGCTTGTGGTTTTGTGATTGGACAAGTGGTCGCAACATACAACAAGCTCAAACTATTGTTCAACCTGGATCTCTGAATAGTGAGGCCGATATTTATGCTCTCACCTATGATGTAACTGGCACGAGGCTTATTAGTTGTGAAGCTGACAAGACCATCAAGATATGAAAACAAGATGAAACTATACGTACCACATATGAACGGAGTTAGAGAACGTAACATACTTAATCTTTCATACATTTATTGGTAAAATTGGAGTGTTGTTCACTTGTTGCTATTATTCCGGATGTTTTTTTGGCCTTAATTAAGAGCTGATTTTAATTTCATAATTTATTTTGACCTACATTCCCTTTTCGTTATCGTTTAGTTGTTATACACATGGTATAGTGGTTCCTTTTCTTTCTATGTGAAGAATTAATGAAAAAATCACATATATGATTTTATACAAGTTCTTCCATAAAAATCAAAAAGCTTTAAGAAGTGTCAAGTCACATTATACGTGCTATGGGTCCGCCTATGGCTATATGTTTGAAACAATGGAAGTAACTAGTCATTTATCGTAAAGGGAATTTTCGAAAAATATACAATCCAACACAACACGTTGCACCTACATATTTCATATCAAGAATTATCTTTATGGTCTCAAGTTTAGCCACATCAAATCAAATTACCAAAACCCTCGAACAACACGTTGCATCTACCTAATGATCATGGATATGGGTAGTGTTGAACTTTTGACCTCACTTGTCCTACATATAAAACTTTAAGTTTAACAAGTTTTGACTTTTGATTTTGAAGGTTTGTCTGTGAGACAAGCGAGGTCAAAAGTTTGAAATGACCCATTTCCAAGGTCATCGGGAGTAATTTCCGACTTCGAAATCCCTCGAACACATTGCTTCCTTGAAGAATATGGAATGGGAAATCCAGAGTGATATGGGTATTAATCTCTTGGCCCAAATTAGATAGTCAATAAATGTATATTTTTTATATATTAAAATTAATATACAAAATATATATCTTTTTATATGTAATTTATATTTTATATATTTGACTAGCGAATATAATTATTTTTGATCTTTCAGTAAAATGTGTAACTTTATGTAGCTCCAATATGAAAGCCCAATTCTCTAGTTGATCCCATTTTCTTCTCAACTTTATGTAGCTTCAATTGATTTATGTGAAAAGCAAAAGAGAGGGTACTTAAGGTTGGATCAAATTGCAATACATTTTTGACTTAGTAAAGTATTATAAGTTCAATCACATTCTTATTACTTCGAGAATGTGATTTTCTTTTTATCACTGTGCTAATTTATTACTTTCTCCGTCTCATATTAGTTGGTTACTTTTCTTTTTACACACATATTAAGAAATCATAAATAAGAAGGTAGTTTTACTAATTCACCTCTTAAGAAACTTTTTTGGAACTTTACAAACAAGTGTGAACACTTTCAATTAATTGCAAGGGTAATATAGAAAAAATTTAATTAATGTTTTTTTGATTTAGTAAGGTGACCAACTAATATAAGACAATTATTTTTAATATAGTGACCAACTAATATGGGACAAAGGGAGTATTGTTTATATAATAATTGAGTTCTAATTGTCATTAATAAAATATTTTTGAAATTGTAATTTAAAATTCATATGCAATATTTACCTTTGAGGTAAAGCTTAAATCTGCATACATTTTATCCTCCTCATACCCTTGTCGGACTACATTGGGTATGTTTAGTGTCGTTGTTTGACACTCATTTTGTGAGTCTGGTAAATGTAAATTCCCATTGGATACTATTTAGAGCTTGTCCCGATGATTGTTACCTGTTGTATTGTATCGTTTTGTTAGTTTAAATATGATGTTTGTTTGAATTGTTACTTAAATTTTATTATATTGTATTGGTAAATTTATCATTAGGTAAACAATGAAAATTTTCATTTTGTGTAACGATTGATTGGATATGATCGCGTTGTTACTTTTTTTTTTCTCGTTTTGTCTTGATTTATTGTTCAATAATCATATTTATCCTTTATCCTACTTTTTTATAGTAGCTTTACCTCGTAGGCTCGTACCCTCTTTTCTTGTAGGTTTATCATTCAAACTGTTGATGTGTAACATTATGTAATGACAAAAAATGATATAATCTATCCAAACATTGTATTCATTAAAACAATAAAGTACAATATGATACGTTATGAGATAATATATATGGAAAAGGTCTTGTTACCCCTCAACTTGTGATTTGGAGCTGATATACCCCCATTTAAAAAATTGCTAGCATATACTCCTACCGTTATACAATGGCTCACATATACCATTACCGTTATACAAATGGCTCACATGTACATACAAATGGCTCACATGTACCCCTATCATTACACAAATGACTCACATATACCCCTACCGTTAGGGGTGTGCATTATTCGGATTAAATCAAAAAAATCAAATCAAATGAAATCGAATTTATATTTGAATTGGTTTTTTGGATTTTTGGTTTGGTTTCGGATTAAAAAATTACTTTTTTTTGGTTTTTTGATTTGGTTTCAGATTTAGAAAAATAAAAACCAAAAACCAAAAAAATTAATTTTTTTATATATATATAACCCTAATAATACTCTAATAAAAAACTAAAAAGGCAATTATGATTTAGTTTATATTTTATGTTTGAACATCTATCGATATACTTTTAGGTATTGTGTTTTAATATTTTATTCGTGACTTATATTAGAAAGTATATTTAATTCATTCAATATTATTACTTTTCCTTGTGTATAATTTTTATTTTTTTTAACATGCAAATATAACTTTGATTATGTTATTAATTATTAACATAACCGAATAGCCGAATCGAAAAAACCAAACTGAATAAAGAAAAATCGAACCAAACCAAATTTATTTTAACTCGGATTGGGTTGCACTTTTACAAAACCAAAAATCAAAAAACCGAATAATACAAAACCAAACCAAAAAATCGAATGCACACCCCTACTACCATTACACAAATGACTCACATATATCAGTTTTTTAACGAACAAATATTTAATAAGTCAATCATTCTTTTTAGCTTTTAATTAAGAAAATTCATGTGACACTTAAAATAACCTCACCCAATAATTTTTCACCATATCCACTCGATCCAAATGGAAACAAAAGCCCCACCCACTCAAATAAACATAACCCATTTCATCCAATCACCCATTGCTTTAGCATGCTCATGGAAAAATACTTTTTATAATAAATTATTTATTCCGTGATTCAAATTCAAAATCTCTCGTTAAGAATTTTTTTTGGATGGAGTTATTTTAAGTGTCACGGGATATTTTCTCAATTAAAAGTCAAAAGAATAATTTTTTGATTTATTAAATATATACGTTAAGAAAAAGGGCATATGTGAGCCATTTGTGTAACAGTAGAGGTATATTTTCATCACTTTTTAAATGAATAATATATCAATTCTAAATCGCAAAATTGAAAGGTAAATCATGACCTTTTCCCAAACGGTTATCCAACAAAGTGTTAAGTAGGTGCATTCGAGACGGCTGAAAAAAGTAGTATTATGTTAAAAGGAAACTATATAGATATGCTATATTAAGAAAATATTTATCATCTATAGAAATAATATTTTTTTTCACTGGACACTTATAATACATTTATAATACAGTTTTAATACATATTACAGAGAACAATTTATAAAAAAAAAAATACAAGTTTTATTCATGGATAATATATTTATCACACACTTTAATACATTTATAATACATGTGCCAATTTCTTACCAAACAAGCATAATACATATTAAAACACTTATAGTACATCTACATTGCATGCATAATTTACTTTTAATACATAGTGCAAATTTATCATAGTATTATAATATATATTGCTATAAATGATAATAAATCAAAAATATCGCTAAAAACAGTAATTATTTATTAAAAATTACTCATCCAAACATTTTTTTCTTAAATAACATTTTAAAATGTCACAACTCTAGTTAATTTTGAAGGAGTCTACACTTATTAGTTTTGAAATAACTTTTTGGTTCATTTATATATACACTTCTTGTTGAGGTATAAAATGTTGAACATCTTTAACTGATACTCCATTAGTTTTTTGTTTTGACCAAAGGGAATATTTATGTTAAGAAAAGCAAAAAGGGAAAAAAGGACAATGAGAACAAAAAGAAAAGAAAAAGCAAGCAATAATAATGTTTAATTTCTCATCATGTTTCTGTTTTGGGGCTCGATTAATTTGGATTCTCGCTAGAAAGTTTCACTTTTAGAGATAAAACGCTCCCTACCAACTAAAAGTTCCATATCCAATTGAGTCGTACCCAAAACGTTTAGCTCATTAAGAATATATGAGTACTTACCACTCGATCACAATATTTGACATAGACGGGTAGCAATAATAATGTTAATTGGTCAACAACCCCTAAATTACGGTGTAATCAAACTCTCTGCTAATAATCCATCTTTTACTTTTTCAATAAGCCCTTTCACAGTGGCCAACAGCCCCTCCAAAAAAAAGAAGGGTTTAGCTTAATTTTTACATAATATATACTTTAATATATTATATAGAAGTTTACTTGTTTATATTTTATGTTACTAATTTCACTTATAATAAATAATTATTGCTCATAATTATTTATTATTGTATTTTAATTGATGTATTATTAGTGTAACTAATATTTCATGTCATCAAATTATAAAAGTTAAACTCACAACATCCATAACTATACTTCAACCTCAAGCTAGTTAGTATCTGTTATATGAATCCTCAATTTCATAAATGCTATACGTATTATTTGGATCCGTAATATTTCACTTAAGAATTTCTAACACTAGGGGTTTTTCTAATATACTTTAGAGGTTATATGTTTCACCGTATAAAGAATAGTAATATCGAAATAAAATATGAAATTATTTAATCACGTGTTTGTGGGATTACACTGAATATGTTATTGTATTTAATCACGTCTTTGGTTGAATTTTTATTTCTGGTATAAAGAAATTTTTAGATTAACTCAATTCAATGTAGAATAACAATTCCGAAATTAAAGTCAAATGACAAAAATGTCCTTCTCCAAAATTGTGAATTTTTAACGTTCGTTAGCTTCTACCCTTTTTGCTAAACTTGCCTAAATTTGAAGATATAAAAATTATACCGTGAATAAAGAATAAAAAGAGCAGAACACATCATGTTTATAGCTAGAGGCATAAGATTTAAAGCTAGTATTATAATATTATTATGTTATTGGATTCTAAATGATTAATTTGTACATGTCCAATATATCTCTTAAGCCAAATATATAATTTGGGTTAAAATTATTAAGTTCAACTAAATTCGACACATTTTTGACTATACTTGTAACGCACACACCGGCTTCGCTCCTGTATGGACTCAACATAAACTTTTTCTTTTGAAATCAGTCACTACCCTTCGAATTCACACTGAGTAATTTTGCTTGCTCATGTGCAATATTTCGCACAATCACACGGGAAATTGTAAATCACATTAGCTAGGCAAGTCCAATGCAACAAGCTCGACTAAAAAAACATTGACAGAAAAAATCAATCCATGACCTCACTTATAAAATATCACCCGCCACACCAACTCAGCCATCCTCGAAGATTCGACATAAACATTGATCATTTGAATTTTTGACATCTTAACTACTCCTACTTAACTCTAGAAAAACAATGGTAATCATTAATGACTATAGTGAGTTAAAAAAAGTTGATTACCACATGGCCATATGGCCCATTTCCCCCCGCCAGTCATGGCGAAAATTGAATTCATTTTGTCTAACTTTTTTCAACTAAAGTTAATCCCCACGTCCCATATTAGTTGACCACCTTACTAAATTAAGAGATAATTAATTTAATTTTTCTATATAACTCTTGCTATTAATTTTTTTGAAAGTGTGATAAAGTTCTAAAACAGTTTAAAATTATCTTTTTATTTATAATTTTTTAAGATGCGTGCAGAAATAAAAGTGGTCAATTAATATGGGACGGAGGGACTAATAAAACTTCATACATAAAAGCAACCCCTCCTTCCTCTTTAATTTACTCTGCCATCACTCCCAAAAAAAATCTTACACTTTAGCAAATTAATGGCAAAGAATTCATTTTTATTACTCTTTTTGTTGTTTATTTTGAGTTCATTTTCTGGTATTTTGTCACAATATGAGTTGGAAGAACTTACATGGTTAGATGATAGAGATGATGAGATATCAATGTTTCATAGCCAACATTCAGCTATGAGGAAATGTGATTTTAGTACTGGGAAATGGGTTTTTGACCAATCATATCCTCTTTATGATTCAAGTTGTCCTTATCTTAGTAGTGCTGTAACTTGTACCAAGAATGGCAGGCCTGATACTGACTATGAAAAATGGAGATGGAAACCCCATGGTTGTGAAATTCCAAGGTACTTATAATGTCTTTTATTAGTTACAAATTTTAAGATATATTTTTATTTTTTCATTCTGGTTGAGATTAGGACGGTATCTGATCGTCTTTGAGCCCCAACTTTCGTTCTTGATTAATAAAAACATCCTTTGGCAAATGCTTTCGCTGTTGTTCTGTCTTTCATAAATTCATACTTTGGACTATTGAAGGGTGCCTTGGAGCAAGTTAAAGTTGTCTCCATGCATGGGCGGAGCCAAATAGGGCCGAGGGGTTCATCTGAATCCTTTTTGGCAGAAAATTATATACTGTTTATATATTGTTAAAAGTATTTTTTTTATGTATATATGTAGTAGATGTTGAACTCCCTTTTGACTTCTTTGTGTGTTTACTTCTTCGTATTTTGGAACCTTCAGCGAAAATCTTGGTTCTGCTACTGCATGTGATTTGTGAAATAGTCACTGACCTGCATTACACTCTCTTGAGGTGCGTCCCTTTCTCGGCTCCTGTGTAAACACGGGATGCTCTGTGTATCGGGATGTCTTTATTTATTTTTTTGTACTTTGGGCTTCCTTTGTGGTTGTCAATTTGTCTTGTATTTGCCCATGGCATTAATAGAGCTCCAACCTGAAGTATAATGGAAGATAGTTTCAAACCATTACTCAAAAGTAGAGGATTAAGTAGGCGTTTGGCCATGAAAACAAATTTTTTGCCTTATTTGAAATTTTCAAAGTTAAAGTTGGAGTTTGTGTTTGACCATACTTTTTGCAAGAAATATTTAAAATTTGAACGTAGTTTTTAAAAAAATATGAAATATAATTTAAATTGAGGTTATTTTATAAAAATAAAAAAATTAGGGTAAATTTGAAAATAAAAATAGAAAAGTGAAAACAAGTTTTTTGTTGTTCTCAAATATAACTTCAAGTTGTATTTGGAAATTTTTATGGTCAAACGCCGATTTTCAAATAAAGTGAAAAAAATTCCGAAAAAAGTGAAATTCTCGTGGCCAAAAGGGTCCTAAATTTGAACATCTTACTCGAAGTAAGGACAAATACGGGACAATTTGCTAATCGTGAGGGTATGAATGACCCGAAGTATAACGGAGGGTAAAATTAAGATACTTATGTGTTTTTGGCCTTTCTCCTTTCCTTTTTTTTGGTTGAATTGTTGGGAAATATCCATATGATGGTCTAACTTTCTTGGATGATTATAGGTTTAATGCATTGGAATTTCTTGGAAGGATGAGGAAGAAGAGAATAATGCTTGTGGGTGATTCTATAATGAGGAATCAATGGGAATCTCTTGTTTGTTTAGTTCAATCTGTTATCCCTATGGCTAGAAAAACAGTAACCTATGCTGGCCCTACTATGGCCTTCCATGCTATGGTTAGAGTTTTCACTTGTACCTATCCAATCATAATGTCTGACAGTGTATAGAAGTTAAACTCTTTCGTAACTGATAAACGTTGACTGGTGTTTTGAAGGATTTCGAGACAACGATAGAGTTCTGCTGGGCTCCTTTCTTGGTGGAACTGAAGAAAGGACCAGAAAACAAGAGAATATTGCACCTTGATATGATTGAAGAGAATGCAAAGTATTGGAGAGGAGCTGATGTTCTTGTTTTTGATTCAGCTCATTGGTGGACTCACTCCGATAAATATAGTTCGTAAGATAAATTTCGTTTTCTTTTACCCTTTCTCCTTTCATATGATTCTTGAATATACTAGAAAAACTAGTATAACTATGAAGGTCATGACATAATCTTATTGTACCATTTCACTGGCTTCAGGTGGGACTTGATTATGGAAGGGAACAGTTTCTATAGAAACATGAACCCGATGGTTGCCTATGAGAAAGGACTAATGACATGGGCTAAGTGGGTTGATTTGAATCTTGATCCTCGAAAAACTCGAGTTTTCTTCAGAAGCATGTCACCTCGACATAATAGGTACTCATCTTAATTACTCTCTCCATTTCATTTCATATGACGATATTTGACTGAGCATGGAATCTAAGAACGAAAAAGGGACTTCTGGTATCTTTGGAACTTGTGGTTTTAAACATGTTATGACATTTCTATGACTATAAGAGTTTCCCAAATGTAGAAAGGTGTCGATTCCTTTTGGAACGGAATAAAAAGAAAAGAGTCATATAATATGGAATAGGCGGAGTACCACATTTCTGCAAATATGGAGTTCCCTATCCAACGTTGCTTCATAATAGTATGTGTTAAGTTTCAATTACGAATGTTCAATCTCGTGTCTTTTACTATGATTCACTAGGGAAAATGGATGGAAATGCTTCAACCAGAGGGAGCCTCTGGAGTTCTTTAGCCATCCGCACGTACCAGAACCACTGCTAGTACTAAAAGAGGTGCTAAGAGGGATGAGTTTTCCAGTATCATTCCAGGATATAACAACAATGACAGCTCTTCGAAGAGATGGGCATCCTTCTGTCTATAGTAAGTTCGTAAGCCAAACTGGTAAGCAGCACTTAGGAGACTATAAATCTGATTGTAGCCATTGGTGCCTTCCTGGAGTACCTGATACCTGGAACGAAATGCTGAATGTCATGCTCTAGTTAGTAAGACGTAGCATTGATATAGCTTAGGAGGTCATCGTTGAGATGGCTTATTTCCAATGTTAAGTTGTCTTTCCTTTTTATTCTTGCTTGATGTTTCCAGCACTGTACTTCAGTGCTGATTGTTTATTAATGTTGTATCCTATGTAAACTACTGATGCTTCTGAATGTGAGATACTGTGTTAGTCCCAGTTTTATCAAAGGCGAAAAGTGAAGAAAAGCTCCAAAGTCTATTAGGTAAAACATTTATAAGCCCATGGGTGATGAACCACACAGCTTAGCATTGGTGCCAACACTATAGAACTACTTAAGCGAGACGAAGCACACAACCTGTTTTTGTACCTATGTTCAGGGCTTAAGCGTGCCTAAGACGAGCCTTTAAGAACACTAGATCATGAACATTTCATCATCTCTTTACTTGTGGGGAAGAAACTTTAAACTTTAACAGCTTGTACATTGATCAAATGATGGTGTCTATCAATATGACAGCAGCATGCTTGCTTTTTACTCTGTTAGTTTTTTTCCTTTTAAAAATGGTCCATCCCTTTCCTTTTTTGACATCCTGATGTAGACAAGTTTATGACTAAAAGCAGAACTATATCTCTGACTGGAACACAACAAGATATGATAAATTCTGTTATAAAAGCATGTAATGCCTACATTTCTAACTCTTTTCTGGGATCTTGTAGAACAGTTTTCGCCTAAACTAATAAACAACAACAACTACATACCCAGTGAAATCCCACAAAGTGAGGTCTGAGGAGGATAGAGTGTACGCAGATCTTACCCCTACCTCAAAGGTAGAGAGATTGTTTCCGATAGACCATCGGCTCAAGAAAAAACAGTCCAAAAAGAAGTAACAGAAGTGAAGGCATAACAAAGCATACTGAGCAGTAACTACATCAAAATAATATGATAATCGAAGTACAAGAAACAACGGAAAGCAACAAAAATCGAAGGACAAGAAACTACAAGAGCAATACTACGACTACTAGTATGGACGGATAGCGAGACAACGCACTACCACCTACTAACCTTCTACCCTTATCCGTGTCCTCCACAACCTCCTATAGTTCTGGCCTAAACTAATCGATTTGAAGAATCATTTTTAACCTACACACGAATGTGAATTTCAGCCTCTTTATCATCAGAACTTGAGAAATCCCCCCACCCCACCCCACCCCACCACCACACACACCCAAAAAGAAGTACCAATTCTCAGAGTATGCTTATGTTGCAAGTTGCAACCTTCAGAACTATGCAGCATATATTTTTAAATTTAGTTGCATTACTGAATACAGAAGAAAAGAGATGAAACACAGAAACTACAAATATTCCTATAATCTATCCTGCTATTGAGGAACAAATTTCTTCTTCAATTTTGCAATTTCCTTGTCATTCAATCCAAAAGCCTTCATCAAGAGCTCCTCTTTAATTCCTGTTCCAAAAACAGCAGACGGGATTTTCACTAATCCAGGATTTTGGCTGTTAAAGCTCCCTAGAATAGTCGCTGGCGAGTCGCCTATGTTCATCTGGAAGTGAACCAAACCTTTTGGAAACACCATAACTTCTCCTTTCTCAAGAACCTTGGCAAAAACTCTGTTTCCTGAATCAACAAACCCCGAATAAATCTTCCCCTCGAGCACGAATGCAGTCTCTGTTGCTCTTGGATGAAAATGTGGCACGTTGACACCATCAACGTCAAAATCAGCGCGAACAAATGACATGCCTAATGTGTTCAGTCCAGGAAAGACAGTTGAGCTCACTGGAATGGATGAAAATCCAGTATGCTTAAAGTTTCCGGGATCTTTAATCCCCGAATAGATAAAATCATCGACTGTGACAAGCGATGAATTCTTGCAAGAAGGGAAGATTGAAGAAAATTCTTCCCTTGGTATGCAGTAGTCATGAACTGGATCAGGATCATATGCTAGGCTTACATAGCTTTGAAGAAACATAACTAGAAAAACTTTCATTTTAGAAGGAATCATTGTCTAAGGATCAATATTCAAGAATGAAAAAGATGGAAACTTTAAAAGAGACTATGGTTTCAACTTTCAAACCTGATAGACACAAAAAATATATAATAGCAAAGAAAAAAATGAAACCTAGTGTATGCTTCTATTCAAAAAAATTGGCCTACTGTTGAGAAATATATATGAAACTTTAACTGAGAAAAGTTCTCTTTTTATAGGAGTAATGTAATACTCCCTCCGTTCCGTTTTACTTGTCACATTTCGCTTCACAAGAGTCAATTTGACTAATTTTCGGGGCTAAATTGAATTAGTATAATTCATTATATTTTCGAAAACTATACAAAAAATACTATAAGTTGCAATCCTTCTCATATTAATATGACGAAAAAATACATCTTAAAATGTTGATCAAAGATCATGCAATTTGACTTTCGTGAAAAGAAATGTGACACGTTAAAGAGAACGGAGGGAGTAATTATTAAGGACAATATTGTTGTGTTTCACAAGCAAGACTTTGCTTGTGAACTAAGCTAATATGGAGGATTAAGTTAGTCACAAAATGTCTGCATCAGACAGGGGTTAGTTTGTCATGCTTCTGTTGTTTTCTTGCAAGATAATGGCAAAAGGTGGTGATTTTAAAATAAGGTCCCAAGGAAAAGGAACTATTTTATTCTTAAATTAAAAGACAAGTGAATATAATGTAGCCATATTTCCACAAGTCTTCGACTTCCAAAAGGCAAAGGAAAATGATAACAATTGATAATGTCTCATGATGGACATTCTTTTTCTTATAATGCTACATCATGGACATTCGTTTTCTTCCTTTTTTCTATCCTCACATGTACCGAATAATTCTATTTTCACAAACTTGTGTTGGGATAGAAATAACAAAGCGTCACGCAGAAACTGACTGTATGAGGTAAAAATCGAACTTAAGACTCAGGCGAATCAAGAAACGATACCTGACAAAAAGAATAGGTCAATAATGACTCAACAAAAATAACACCAAATGTTATTTCAAAACATGAATAATAAGGATAATCCTATTCATGAAAGATCTGGAGTCGAGACAGTTGGGGCCGGTTCATATCAGCAAAGCCCGCTGGCTCTGGAAGTGCTGGATCGGTCAAGAATCCAACCATGGCAGCACAAGATTGTCCTTAAACCATAAATACAAATTCAACTGTATTGATTTAAAAGTAAACACTAACAATTGCAAACTTTGAACGATCATAAACCAAAAAAAAAAAAAAAGTATACTAAAAGAGGCGTAATAAAATCAAATCAAATCAAATCAAAGACAAATCCTAACAACTTGGGCAATGATGACAACATTCTTGTGCTCCTTTTAACAAATAATCTAAGGGGACCAAAATTCATTGTTTATAACAACTCTATAATGGTTTAGGTGGATACAATTCCACCACTCTCCCTCTAAACTCCTTCCACCTAGCTAGTCCCTTTTTTACCTCTATTTTTTTTAAAAAAAAAAATCTATCAGGTTTAGCTCATGGTAGTGATACTAGAAGACTTTGATTTTATTAAGTCATTATTTTTATTTACTGCATTAATAAGATGAAGTATTATATGGTGGGTTTACATTGTAAGGCTATCTTTCTTTGATTTTGATGTCAAGTTACAAACAAATATTATACTTAAAAGTAATAATATTATACAATAGCTTACGACCATCCATGATAGGATAAAAGAATTTTCTAACTTAAATTAATTCGAGTCGAAGTCACGCTGCTCAAAAATGTTGATTCTTACTTATTTATCTCTATAACTTCGATTAAGTTTGTCATAAGATATGTGGTGGGTTCAATTCCATGGCTCCTCCTCACACGTTCCAAAAAAATTCTTACTTATTCTATAGTACTCCCTCCGTTCACTTTTACTTGTCTAGCATTTCAAAAATAAATTATGAAGTACTTAATAAGAATTTGTTATGCGCGATATGCCGACAACTTGCTACTGGCAATCGTGAAATTTGTCAAGCTTCTCATAAAAATACAAAAACGTATAGCTACTTCCTACAATCTGGCTTGAACCTTTGAGTAGACTCTGCAGAATCAACAAATGTAAAATCAACAAAGCAAGCTGCACGGAGTACGATAGAATTTCTCGATATGGTCATTTGGCAAGTCCCTCCGAGGGCACCTCCCCTGCAATTCTTGTGAGAGATGGAGAAGCGTCTACGAGTAAAGCGTCTACGAGTAAAGCACTATATCCATATAACTGCTTGCCAACTACGCTCCGCCATCTATTCCTCATTTTTAACGTATCAAAAAAAGATAATATTTTATTTTATTTTATCCTCAATATTAATTACTTATTCTCTAAATTATTTTTCAAAACCTAAAACTATACATCAATTAACATGGATATTATAATAGAAATTATAGAATGCTCATGTTAATCTTTATTTCTCAAGGAATAATTTTTTTTATGATGGACAAGTAAAAATGAATGAAGGGAGTATTGCCCCCAAAATGAAAAAAGAAAAAAGAAAAAAGAATTCTTGTAAACCATGCCACATAAAGTGGCTTTTTACTTTTCAGGCGCAGGAATTGCTAGCAAAATATAATGTCATGATAATGACAACAACCGCTCGTGCACGAGACTAGACATTACTATGAAGTTTGGATTGTACCACTATGAAGTTGGATAACTAAAATTCAGGTACATATTGTTGAAGTTCAATCAATTTTGCATAAATTTTAACCATATATTATTAAAGTTCCATATTTTTGCCTCACTTCAGTCATTTTTGCTTTAACTTCGAAAAAGAATGGCTGAAGTCAACCAAATATGACGGACGTCCAACCATTTTTGCCTAAACTTTAACTATATGAAACTTCACACCACTCCATATTTGAATGGTGATGTCAAAATAAGCTGCCCCGTGAAATTTTCACCTGGGCAGCTTGAACACAAGTAGGTTAACATTTACATTCAATAGAAGGACAATCGGAAGATATTGTGCACATTCTACATGACATTGGTGGTTCCTGTCAGTTTGTTCAGTTTATTCATGACGAGAAGTCGAGAAGGGAGAGTCACAAATGCATAGCATATATTACGACTCAATCAGAAAACGGACATAATATGTTACATGACAATTGAGATGACTCATGCCCTTGCATTCATTGGCAGACAAGGTTATACATATGAGTGTACATACGAGGATGCTCGGTAGCTAGTAACTTTCTTCATCTGTTTCAGGCCTCCTAAGGTAGTAGCGCAGGCAGTTTACAAGCACCTGCAAGTTCAAAGATGGACTTACAGATAGCAAAAGAGGACAACGCTATGATAAGGAAGATACTCGGAGAAATCGTTTCGCACAAACAATGTAAACGTTTGCCTTCAACTGCTCGGTGTAATCTCCAGGTTTTACTTACTATTATCCTAGTCGACACTGGTAGCATTTTTGTTTAGCTACATCAATTCACCCGTAGAGTTCCCCATGTTTAGATTATTGATCACTTACCACTTGACATATTGTATTTTGGATCCTTAATTCAAGAAAATGGGGAGATTGACGATGATGTCACACACTGTATTGGTGCAGGGTGGGCGAAATGGAAGCTCACCTCCGAAGTCTTGTGTGACGAGAATGTACCACTTAAGTTTAAAGGTAAGTTCTACAAAATGGTGGTTAGGGGACTATCTTGTATGGGGCTGAGTGTTAGCCAATTAAGAACTCTCATGTTCAGAAGATGGGAGTAACAGAAATGAAGATGTTGAGGTGGATGTGCGGGAATACTAGGAGAGACAAGATTCGAAATGAAGATATTCGGGACAAAGTGGAGGTGGCTTCTGTGGTAGCCAAGATGAGGAAAGCGAGATTGAGATGATTCAAGCATGTGAAGAAGAGAGATGCAGATGCCCAAGTGAGGAGGTGTGAGAGGTTGGTTGTGGTGAGCTTCAAGAGAGGTAGAGGTAGGCCGAAAAAGCATTGATGAGAGGTGATTAGACAGTACGGGGCGCATGCTTACTGAGGACATGACTTTAAATAGGAAGATATGGAGGTTGTGAAATAGAGTGGTAGGTTACTAGGTAGTTGAGCATCGTCTCGTTGTCCAATGAGATATTTTTCTCCCTGAATACCAATAATATTAAGTTAACACTATTCTCATAGTTTCTGGTCCCTCGATTTTTGCTACTACATGTTTACGGTGCTTCGGTTATCATTTTATTTTGTAGTGGTTACTGTTTCTGTTCTCTGTATGCTTTAGAATGTTTTCCCTATTATTTACAATGTCTTCATTACTTGTGTTTTCTCCTTTTTTAAAATCTGTTTTGATATGTGTTACTTGAGCCGAGGGTCTTTCGGAAACAACCTCTCTACCTCCACGAGTGGGGGCCAGGTCTGTGTACACTTTATCCTCCCCAGCCCACACATGTGGGATTACACAGTGGGTATGTTGTTTTTGTTGTTGTTACCACTTGACATATTCAGTAAGACATGTTAGCAACAGGAAAAAAAATGGAAATGGATGATATTAAGTTTTAAGTTACACTGCTTTACGAAAGGTCTTAGTTATTAACCATGAAAAGATACCCCAATAAAGAAACACTGCTAAGACTGTAGGAACCGCTTCACAACTATATGTTACCTGAGATAAAGAACTATTTAATGCTGCCCCTCCATAACTGACATAGAACTTGTCCTTCGCAATTAGACCCTATACATTTTCAAAAGTGAAGTTGAGGGCAAATTAAAGAGAAGGAAAATAACATGGAAGAAATGTAAGATACACTTCTTTTGGATAGTGAACGTAAGATACACTTCTGCACGACAGGGGAACAAAAGAAGCTTACTTCTGTATCAATCTCTGCTGATTCAACATGAATGTTAATATCGGCCATTATTTTGACAACTTCCATCAGCAAACCAGATCGATCAGCTGTTTCAACATACAGCATACTGAAATAACCACAAGAACAGGCATGTCAGTATGTGTCGCATCACTGATTTCAATTGCTCATCAACATTAAACTAATCGAGAAATGGTAACTGTGAGCCATATGAAAACAGCTGCCATATACTACCTCCTCTTAGGTCCATCTTCCTTAACATGTATATGAGTCGCGATGTCAACATCCGGCTGCCATGGAGCAAAGCACAATTTTATTAGGCATACTCGAAAAGGTTGAGGAGAAATTACCAAGGGCAACAAAATGCAGTGGTATTGAAGGAAATCTTTATAGTGTTCAAGGTCATTAATTTCCACCTAGAGCAGAAGAAAATAAGAGAAGGCATAGGTGAGGCTGCGAGGGAGCAGCGAACATTCCCCGAAGGAAGTTATAATTATAACATATGCCTGCTATTTAAGCTTTGACAACTATAAAGATATCACAAGGACGACAAGCAAATTGTATGGAAAGTAGAGTACCCATATGTAGTCATAGTTTTCCCTCAAAGATTATGCAAGCAGATTTAAAAACTCACAGTTAAATGACAACTACTGGTACAGTGTGACCAGATTTCTATGGGAAGCCACCTAATAGCACCACGAACTAAAACCAACAGATGGATAAGAGAAAACTAAAGTGTTCCCAAGAAACCACAAAAATATTTTCACAACCTTCACATTGCCCGTCGCTTTCCCATCCATTTCTCCCAATATCTACTTCTATTGACACACATTTAAAATTTTGTCAACAACTCAAAGCTTATCGATATGCACACCCTTTTCAAGTGCAAAATAGTTTTTTGACTTCAAAAGGGAAAGAACAGTTATCATGAAGTCTAGAAGATAGTGAGAATGATGAAGTCTAGAAGATAGTGAGAATGATGAAAATGATGAATCTCCTTCGTTCATCCAAACCATAGAACCAAAAGCAGAACACTTGAAGGGGCATAGGGAAGTGAAATTTTTTGTAAGCATGTTGATGTCGAAATAGGTCCAAACAAATTTCATATATCTGACCCTACTAGCTTAGGATTGAGGCATAATTGTTGTATTGACGTACAGTCCCTGGGATGAAGAGAGGAAACAACTAAATTATCTGAATGGTTCACCTTCTTTTCTGGTGCTTTTATTCCAAAAGCCTCACCCATAGCAAGCCGCTCGCTGGACTCCTGATAAACATAAAACATTCTACTTTAAGGGTTGCAATAACAAACTAAGGAATATGAAAATACGAACAATTATTCTACCACAGGATAGATAGATTAATCAGAATGCCATGTATAGATTTTAGATGTTTCTAGAGATTATATAAGGGAAGTTCAGGAAACATACTGGATGATACTTGATAAGGTTGTTGATTATGGTCAAACGAATGTTCTCCAATAAATCAGGATCTTCAACTTTGCGCCCGGTATCCCTGGAGAGCAATAATCAATGGCATCTAAGCTTAAAATATAATGGCATATCCAAAAGACAGACATGAAGGGATATTGTTAAGTGGAGATAGCGGAAGTTATGGAGTAACACCTCAGATCTTTCTCATAGAAAATAGATATGAAGATGCACATATTTGGAGTAAAATTACAAGTAGTCATCACAGCATGCTACAGGGTAAATCATTTTACAGGCGTACCAATCCCCCTGCTCCATCTACCATTAGGGTTGCAACTATGCAACCTTGAAAATATGCAACATATAATCCATCATTGCTCTAATTCGGCTAATTTGACTTGCATTAACTTCAACAATTCCCATAATTTCTCAACATACTATAGAGAAGATTCAGCATCAACCAGTATCAGGGAGCAATAAATCGATAAAAAAGAATAATACGCAAAATGCCTTTCCAGATAACTTTCATTGCAGACCATACTGATTAATGCTCAAAATTTGCATACTTGTGAAGAAAAGAAAAATAGCCAAAATGATTAGCAATCATCTTTTCTTATAAATAATATGAGCGAAAGAAAATGTAACTCATAAACTATTAAAAATATTCAGAAAATCTAATTCCGTGGATTAACATCCCAATGCACATATTCGATGGAGTAAAAGTTAATCAACACACTTACAATCGTGTAATAAGAAACTTTGTCTTTTTCACTGAATTCTCTGTCGTCACAGTTCCTTTCACAACATCCAAGCCCAAGTCTTTGAGTGCCTTCATCTGCACGACATACAAGATCAACTAGTTGGCTACGTATACTTGAGGAGAAGTCAAGACAGCAAAAACAAAAAAGCACTAGACCCTGGAAAAGGAGATAGTCCACGAAAATAATGTATGGGTTTACCAATAGTGAAAGGCAAGCAGACAAGTCTCATCTAAATGGTTAATCTCCCCTCGTGTATAAAATGCATAAGGCAAGTATTAACAATCGTGATGAACTTCTATCTGCTAAAAACTGATAAAGGGCAGTAAACAACACAAATCGAAACCAAAAGGGGAGAGTGACTCAAATCAATTGTTTTTAAAAAACATATATAGTGATGTCAGTCCATGCAAGTGGTTATCAGTGGGAAAAACGGAAAATGATATCTCTCAGCCTCTCAGGGAGCATTCTTAACGGATATGAGAACATGCATGTGCACATTGGCATGCACAGGCTAGGAATGGCGGTTCAAAGAATTCACCGTGTCAATGAGAAGACCTAGCCGATCACCAAAGCTAATTTCCACAGCGGTTGCATCGCATTCAGGATCCTGAATTATCTGAACAACTGGCAAAGGAACAGAAACAGACTCCTGCTCGTCTTTCTGAAAGGAAAATATATAATCGCTATCATGATCTGGCAAAATCTCGGAAACGTACAAAAAAGAGATGCTAATGATTGGAGAAAAATGAGATTTTCAAATCTCTGCATTTCTTTTTTTTTCGCATTCATGATTATGAATATTCAGTAAAACTATAAATAGCATTTAATTTTGCCAATTCTTTTTAAGGAATTTATCCTATAAGAAAAATAATTGTGCCATTTCTAAATGATTTCACACCCCGTAATATGATTATATTTCCAGCAAATGGTGATGTTACTAACATTTGCTGCATGTTTACAGTAAATCACTAAATTATGGTGCTGGTATACAAACAAAAAAAAACTCAAAGCCATTGTCAGGTTAAAACTTGGTCGTTTAATTTCTTTTTAATCTTTTATAGAAGAACGGCTTGCTCTTGTTTCTACACTTCTCATCTATCCTCCATCAGCCATTATAGTATTTAACTGGGCATTCATTTTTTTTCACCCACCACCATGATAAAAAGCAGCAGTTTCCTTGTTAAATGGCTGTTACTTATCTTCAGCTGCCAAGTTGCAACTTCGGAAGGCATTGCATTTGAATGCCAAACAACTACCACCTAACAAAACGCTTCCCCTTTTTCTCTGAACGCATCATCACTCTTGAAATGCAACCATGTTTTTGTTTTCATTTTCACAAGTATCTCAAAACTCAAATGTGATTTATGAGATAAACAGAAAATTTGGACATGTTTCATTTGATTTATTACTTAAAAGCCTCAACAACATGCAGTTAAGTACAGTCCTAAAATTCCTAAATTCGCTAGCTCCTTGGAGACTAGGATAAATTCCTGACTGCTTTAAGAGCTTCCCAAGATGATCCATGAGACAGAAAGTACTTCAACTATTTCAATAACAGTCTATGAAAACAAGTAAACAGAGAAGTCAAATTCAAAGATAAAATTAATTAAATTATATCTAAATGAGAAAAAAAATGCACAAAATTAATATCCAAATGAAAAAAGATGCACAAAACAGGATTCACACACTCTTTTATGGGTATGATTGAGTCGTTCAAGCAATCACTTTAACACATCACGGTACGAATATCTGAAGTAAACCAGCTATTAAAAGAGATATAATCAAAAACTCACTAATGCTGGTGATAAACTATCAACACCATCAAGAGTGCATGAAACAGTATACCTGCAAAGAAGCTAAAATTTGTCAGATCACCAATCAGATGTATATATAATTACTTAAAAGAGTTAATGGTCAAAACACACACCTAACGTATCCCGATTTTTGACTTTCATACCTGAACTATCACCAACTATCTATCAAAACACAACTCAACTATCAATTGTTCACTTTTTCTAGCTGAACGGTGGTGATATTTCAGGTAGGAAAAGTGAACAATTGATAGTTGAGGTGTGTGATAGTCTAGGTAGAAACTCAAATTCACACACATGATAGTTCATATGAAACTCGAAAAACCTGAATAATTTAGGTGTGTTTCTGACCTTCAATTTTACTTAAATAACTGAAAATCGTTCACTTACACAGTTCTACTAATCAAATAGATAAAAAAAAATCACTCACATGCAACTAGTCTCTAGATACCAATAACTAAACGGTCGGACCATTCCTTCGAAACCAAATCATGAAGCAATTTCAGTACTTCCTCAATTAAATAGCGAAGAGAGTCTATAAATAGGTTTAATTCGCCAAAATTTGTTCCTCAGCTAAATACGAAATCTTCAACTTTAGTTTATTTACCTTATTTAAACACACAGATACACTTTAAAATTTAAACTGAATCGCATTATCAGGAAACAAGGAAAATGTTCGAGTTTGTAAGCTTACATTCTCCGGCGAGAAACGGCGACAGCGGAACTGGAAAATGAGTGAAAGACAGCAGAGGAGTGCAACTTGGAGGCGGTGAATTGAGGATGAATAGGAGAGTATACGCCGGAATCGGCGTCGGAGACCGCCGATCGGAGGGAAATGCAGAAAGCGTTGGCGATAGCCATGAAGAAAATGGAGAGAGAGAAAGAGTGTGAGTTTTGTGATCAACGGTGAAGTGATTGGAGTTTGGACTAATGAGATTAGTGAAGAGACGAATATATATAGGTAAAGTGTTAGTCGCGCACACAGTTTATGGAGTAACAAATTAGTAAAGTCTGTTTTGGAGGATTATTGGTCAAAATCATAATTAAATCAATATATTTAATTTTTTTAATTTTTAAAATTAAATTAAATTAAATTAATTATATATATTTATCGATTTGTTTGTTATGCAATTTGAATTAGTATCAAAAGTAATAAATAATTTCTGTTTTTCTTTACTTGTTGATGTAAAAAAAAGAAAATCGGTTCGATTTGGTTCGATTATTAACCATACACAAAAATAAAAGAAACAATTCATTCAAACGAGAAAAAAAAGACAACAATTCTTTCAAAAAGAAAAAATATATTGTGAGATTACCACGTAAAACAATAAAATGACGTACTCTAACACAAGATATATAAATTATAAACAAATTTTGATGAAAACATATATAAGATAATTAAAATTATTCATAAAAAATAATAAATCATGTATATATGATTATAAAAAATATGTAATATAATTTATCGATTTAGTTCGATTATTTATTTGGTTTTTCTGAGCAAAATCAAAATCAAATCAAATATTATCGATTTTAAAAAATGTAAAACCAAACCAAACCAAACTAAATAAAAATCGATTTATTTAATCGGTTCGGTTCAATTTTTCAATTTGGATTGATTTTTATCCAAATCGTGAACACTCCTTCAAATTAGATAGGCTTTTGGCCACGAAAACGAAAAATATATTCACTTTATTTGAAATTTTTAAAGTTGAAGTTGGAGTTGGCATTTGGATTTAATATTTAGAATTCAAATGTATTTTTTACAAAAATTAAAAAAAAAACATGCAATATAATTTAAATTGGGTTATTTTATGAAAATAAAAAAATTAAAATCTTTTTAAAAAAAAAAAAATTAAAAAGTGAATCCAAATAAAGTAAAAACACCTCTTGAGGTGTTTTTCAAAATTTCAAATACAACTCAAGTTGTATTTGGTGTTTTTATGGCCAAGCAAGAATTTCAGAATAAAGTGAATAAATATTTCGAAATAAAGTGAATAATTTTCATGGCCAAACGGATCCTAGGTAAATTTACGCCAAAATACATACTCTTCCTTGGTTACAATTTATTTGTATAATTTTAATTGGATACAAACTTTTAAAAAGTAAAAAGAATTACTGAATCTTGTGATCTTAATCTAAATATAAAATGTACTAAAATAATTTTTAATCTCGTAATCTTAACTAGGTCACATGAAAAGTTAGAACTAAAGAATTATAAAAAAAAAATAGACATTCTTTGTTAAACAGACTAATAATGTGTTCGGTATGAAGAAATCTTTTTCTAGAAAACGCTTTTTAATTTTCTCATGTTCAGTTTATCGATTGCTCAAATACTTTAGAAAATATTTTTCTATAGGAAAACTAGCTCGTTAGAAATGAAAAGAACAAGTTTTACCGATAACATTTCAATTGACTATGTCTTTTTACCCTCTCCGCCCCTAAAACACACCTCATCTTCACCCCATTGTCCATAACCCTCATTTCCGCCATCTCACACCTCTCATAATATTTATCAAAATATATACTAATATTTTAGGATAATATTTTATTTATTTATTTTGTTTATCTACTGACATAAGAAAACAACTAAAAAAAACTCACTTATAACATTTTCCTCCCCAAACACACTTTAAAAAGAAAAACAAGACAAATAAATTTACTAATTATGTTTAAATGTTAAAAAAATAAATGTAAATGCATGCATTGTAATTTATTTGCATTGTAATTATATAAAATAAATTTACTATAACTAAATTATTTAGTGAGTCCGAAATGCATATATTAATTTAAATATTTATTCAATTACAAATAAATATTTAAAAAATTATATAAATATATTAAATATTTATTGATTGATTTGATATAACCGTCTAACTTTTTTTCTGAATGTATACCTGCGTTGAGATATACTATTTCTTTAAGAACTACGATAGCACGTTCGGTGCAAAAGTGCGTCAGCATTGCGGACCCACTTGCCGCATTATAGATACCACGTCAGATGGGTCCCATTACTCGGTTTATTATGCTTCCTCTTTCTAAAATTTTAATTTTAAAAATTTCAACTTGTTCAATCATATTTTAGAATTGTTGTACTAAAACAATAGACTATTGAAAGTAATATGGAGTATTATATGATTATTTCCTTCCAATAATGAGGGTAGTTTTATAATTAGGATATATGAAAACGACTTGCTAACTTAGATAATCTTTGAGTCATGAGACATGATTGATATAATATGACAAGCTATCTTGAGTTGAGATTTTTTATTTTTTCTAAAGAATAAATTACTAAGATAATAAATTTTGAAATTATAATTAGGTCTAAGAAATTATAAAAATGATACATTTGAGGTAAGATTTTTTTTTTTTTAGATGAGTGAAGGTTTCGACATGTATGCTTGCTGTAAAAAAATAAATCAAAGTGGATAGCATTTTAGACTATTAACATATATGAGTTATGTATCCTTTAAACTTGTAAATGAAGTGCATATTCGTTGTTTCTCGTTTCTTTCGATATTACTTCCTATTATTCTTTGTTTTTATTTTCTTCATAAGGTCTCATTGCATTTTAGTTTAGTTTGTTAGTAGATCTTTTTGATTGCGAGATACTTTATTCGGGCTAACGCATTATCTGTTTTGTAATGTATAACTATTTTCTTCATCCCACAGTTCTTACTCGAGTTTTGTCTTTATCGTACATGTGCTTAGTCGATCTAGTGCATGCCATATGTACACCTCTAAACTCCAAACACCCTCATAGAACCTCCCTAGGGACTTTGTCATAAACTTTTTCTAGATCGACAAACACCATGTGTGAGTCCTTCTTCCTCTCCCTATACTACTCCATCAGCCTCCTCACGAGATGAATGGCTTCTGTAGTCGAGCGTCTTGGCATAAATTCAAAGTGATTCTAGAAAATGGACACGATCCTCCTCAATCTCAACTATACCACCCTCTCCCAAACATTCATGATGTGACTTAACAACTTGATACCCATATAATTGTTACAATTCTGAATGTCACTCTTGTTCTTATACAATGAAATCATCATAGTTAATCTCCAAGCTTCGAGCATCTTTGTTGTCCTGAAAATGACATTAAACAACTCGATCATCCATTTCATACTTGTCCCGTATGTGCTCATTCAAATTTCCACCGGAATCTTATTTAGCCTAGTCGTTCTATCCCTATGCATCCTCCGAACAGCACCCTTAACCTTCCCAACCTTTATACGCCAACAGTAACTATAGTCGCGATGCCTCTCTGAGTGCACTAAATCCCATAACACAATGCTTCTTGTCCCCTTCGTCATTGAAGAGTCTATGGAAGTATGACTGTCATCTCTTTCTAATTGGTACCTCCTCTACTAAAACTTTGTCGTCCTCATCCTTGATGCACTTCACTTGGTCAAGGTCCCGAGCCTTCCTCTCTCTAACTTTGGCTAGCTTGTATAACTTTTCCCCATCTTTATTCTCTAATTATGCGTATAAGCCTTTGAAAGCTACTGACTTAGCCATCGTAATCGCTAACTTAGCCTCTTTCCTATATACCTTATACTCCTCCCTATTCGTCTGCTTCTCCTCCTCATCTTTAGTCTCTACCCACTTAGCATAAGCCATCACCTTCCATTTAACTTTTCCATTCTATCATCAGTCTCTCCGATTCTTGTCATATCGGTCTTTTGAGACACCCAACACCTCTCTAGTCGTCTTCTTGATGCAATTTAAAGTCGTATTCCACATACCGTCCGCATCTCATCTACTCTCCCAGCCCTCATAGCCCTCAACTTCTCTCTTATCTCCAAGGTACTAACCATAGTCAAGCTACCCCACCTAACCTTTGGCCGATCATCTACACCCCTCTTCTTTTTGTCCTTCTTAATCTCTAAGCCTATTACCAAAAGCTTATGCTGGGTTGAAAGATTCTCACTTGGTAAAAATTTGCAGTCTTTACAAAGACCTTTATCACCATTACTAAGAAGCAAAAAGTCTATCTGAGTATTGGCCACCAACTTACGAAAGCTTACCAAGTGTTCATCCTTATTTGGGAAGCTTGAATTCGCTATTATCAATCCGAAGGTTCTAGCAAAATTCAAAAGTGAGGCTCTTCCTTCGTTCATCTTTCCAAAATTAAAGTTTCCATGCACATCGTCATAGCTTCTCAAGGATAACCCAATGTGCCCACTGAAATCTCCTCCTATGAAAAGCTTCTCGATGTTTGAAATATCTCGCACTACCTCATTCAAATCCTCTCAAAAGCTCTTATTCTCCTCCACGTTCAAGTATGCTTGTGGTGCATAAGCACTAATAATATTTAAAGTAGACTCTCCAATGGTCAACTTAATCAACATCATCCTATCATTGACCCTCCTAACATTTATCACTTGCTCCCTCAGCTCTTCATCTACTAAGATTCCTACTTATTTCTATTTCTCACGCCTCCTGAGTACCACAATTTATACCCGTCTATTTTTTGCGCTTTAGTACTTACTCATTTGATATCTTCAACACAAGCTATATTAATTATCCTCTTTGTTAGAATCTTTACTAGGTCTACGGGCTTCCCTTGAAATAATAGCTCATACACGAAACACAATTGTCAAGGAACATATATATAAAATAGACAAGAAACATAAGTTTGAAGTACATAATTTGAAAAGAAAAACTACATAAAAAGAATGAAATATAATCTACAACTAGTGTAAAAGACAACTCTATTGGAACGTCTTTTCATCTCAAACCAGGTTCATATGATTCAAGTATATTAATAGAAAAACCTTTACAAAATAATGAGTAAATTTGGTGAGCCTAAGCTAGTGAGATCATCAACTCATTCTTTTTTTAAAATAACACATAAAAATAATAATAACAATAATATAATACTGAAAACATGTAAGATAAGTATCATAACATTTATAAGTCAAATTAAAATCAATAATAAGCCTATAATACAATTAGGCCTATAATACAAACATGGACTCGTGTGAATTACATGCAAAATTCACTAGATCTAAATTATACGAGTCATCATAGATATTGAAATTTGATAGACACAAATTCATGGATCTTCATAAACATTGAGATACATTGGACCTAATAGTTCAATATTAATTTTATCCCAAATAATTAGCATAAATAATAAATAATTCAAAAAATAACACCGTCATATCAATATCATATGAAATTAGTATATTTATAGTGTTAAATATGCTTAGTATGATTTATACTAATGCAATTCTAGAATGACATGTTTAATTTGTAAAAAATATTTTTAAATATTACTTCCATCGATGTCATAAAATAGTATAATATATAATAAGTAACTCAAAATAACTTAAATAATCTGGCACACGCTCACCTCACAATATATTAGATATTTTGAAAGTAATATTTCATCATATGCTCGTAGAAAAATAAATAAGCTAGAAGTAAAAGTCTCGTCTACCGCAAAATTAGTGAGATTCTCTAATTTATTACTGTCTAGTTCTCCAATTTAATGTCTTATGGTAGCTTCAATATATGTATATATTGAACAGTGCGTCAAATTAAGTTAGGTTGTCCCTTTTTATTAGTTTAGAAAAAATCAAAATCAACACTAAAAGTTAACCCTTGTTTAACCTGATCAAATTCTGAAACAGATACAACTTACTCCTAAATTCATGATTCAGTTCATTAAGTTTTGATTGTGACTAAATTATTTGATCAAATAATCAATTTATTTCATTACTAGATCAAGTTCAAATACGATCTCCTATTTTTCATGATAGAAATAACATCAAAATTGAGTATAATTATCATGTAATTTTAGAGAATTTATACTATAAATTCAAGTCAAAATTCACACTGTAAATCACTCCACCAGTCTCCTATTTATAAAATAAAATAAATAAAATTCTCGATTTGAAATTCAAACATGTTCAATATGTATCAAATTTATTCATACATCACGATTGCCATAAATCACTTATTATTGCATAAAAAAATTGATTTGATGATCATTTTTTCGCTCACTTCTTTGATATTATGATATAATTAGTTCGTGTTGAGTCAACGTATTTTTATTAACTAATCAATTCACCGACTCTTTTTTACAATTGTAATATCTGATCTTATGATCACAATGCACCAGATAACATCAAAGAAATTTCAATCATAACTGACTTTTACGCGTGTTAAAATATCACTGAATTTTTGAATTTCAACTCTGATTATTCTGATTAGCGTCGAATGATTATACAAATCTATTTGAATTCACAACGTATAATTTAAATCATTAATATTCAAAATCAATAATTGAGTTTTTATATATGTGCATTTTTTGTGCATAAATTCTCTCTATTTTGTAACTATTGATATTGTCTATGAAAAAAATTATGATAAGTTTTTTCATCAACCTTACATATCATGAGCAACCTAGAATGCATCAAGTCTCATGTGGTCATTATGATTATATATATATATTATTTATTATATAAATATTTTTGAGAAAATTATGCAAAATGACCACGGGAAAACTTATTTACAAAAAAAAAAAAATCGTCAAACTTTACTTTATACCATAAATGACAATTCGCCATTGTTTTCTTCTTTTTTTTTTTTCTCGCAGCTTCCTTCTTCTTCTTTTTCTTCTGCATAATTAAGTAAGTGAGGTTCCAATAACTGCACACTTTATTCCTCACCTCACAATCACTGGTGATTCTGACAAACACTCTAGCTTTTCTTCCTCTATAACACTACTCCGCGCCATTCTGCCAGCCTACACATATTGTTTTGATTATCATCTGCATGTTGCCAACACCATTCTCAAGAATGACATACTACATTCTCACATGGATCCATATGGTCTTATTTCATTTTATTATAATTGTCTAATTGTCACAATACTTGGACAACACCAAAATACCACTTCATACATTAACAATGGGGACCCTGACTACTGATGTATTTATAGGTAAGTATCATGAGCTTCTCCACAGACATTAGTCCTACACCCACAATATTTACAGTGAAAAACTATTCAGATAATTTTATTGTTATTTTCTTGTTCGAGATGATCATGTGATTACACTTGGACACAATAAGTAACATTTCTTTATACCATTATATATCGTATATACACGTTTATACAATATTGATAATATTGATACATTACGTAACTATTTTGATTCACATGTAAATATCATTTCTACAATATCGATACATATTTATACACCATTTATACAATATCGATATATATTTATACACCATTTATATAATATTGATACACAATTATACACCATTTATATAATATTGATACATTACATAACTTTTATACATTATTGAATTAAAAAATATAGAATTTAATAAAATTAATTACATCTAGATAGTTCATATTTTTTGTATCACACTAACAGAGAATATTATTACATGGTATACAATATTGTAATATATTATATATTTAGTATATAAAAATATATAAAATTATATAAATATGCATAATAGTGTATAAGAGATATTTATACACACTTTTACATTATTATACACATTATACATAATTATAAAATACACACACACACACACACACACACACACACACACACATATATATATTAATTTTGGGCTAAAAGGTCATTTTATTAATTAAAATTTGCTACAAGCAAAAAAAGAGATCTAGCCGAACTGTAATCATGATTCTCAATAACTATAATTTTACTATTTTTCCTTTTCAGTATAATCTATAACAAAATTAAAATGTTAAATTTTTAATACTTTGACCATAATCATCATTCTCAATGATTACAATTTTACTATTTTTCCTTTTCGATCGAAAATCTTTAAAGTTGATTGGAACTACAATCTCAATCTTTTAACATTATGGCTATCAACTATACTCCTAAAAAAGTTAAACATTTAAACCTCTCGAATTTGCTTCCTATCCGTAGATACGCGTGTTATTAAAAAAAATTCAATCAAAATTCACCTTTAATTTATATATTATAGACCGCAAAATACATGCTTCTTTTCACATAAAAATTATACAAAATATAGAAGTAAATTCTACAAATTACCAAATTACTTTTCATCATTTTAAAATAATAATAAAATAATCTAATTAATTTGTAAGTTCTAAGTAGAAAATTAATAAAAACACATGACATGTTGTCAAATAAGTATAACAAAAATGTATAAAAAATTTAAATATTATTTTTTAATATTTTTACTATAATTATCATTCTCAATGACTATGATCTTATTATTTTTTCTTCTCAAAAGAATTTATAACAAAATTAAAATATCAAATTTTTAATACTTTAGCTGTAATAATCATTCTCAATGACTACGATTTTACTATTTTTTCTTCTTGGTCGAAAATCTCCCAAATTGATTGAAACTAGAATCTAATTCTTGTAACATTATGACTATCAACTATGACGTAAAAAAGTTAAACATTTAAACCTCACGAATTAACTTCTTATCAGTAGACACGCATGTTATTAAAAAAATTTCAATCAAAATTTATTTTTAATTTATATATTACAGGCCGCAAAATACATAATTCTATTCACATAAGTAAAATATAAAATATAGAAGCAAATTCTACAAATTACCTAATTACTTTTCATCATTTTTTAAAAGAAAAAATAATCTAACTAATTTGTAAGTTCTAAGTAAAAAATTAATAAAAACACGTGACGTGTTATCATAAAAGTAAAAAAAAATGTATAACAAAATCAAAATATTAATTTTTATTACTTTGATTGTAATTATCATTTTCAATGATTACGATCTTACTATTTTTCCTTTTCAGAAAAAAATCATAACAAAATTAAAATATAATTTTTTTAATACTTTGATCGTAATCATTATTTTCAATGACTACAGTCTTATTATTTTCCCTTCTCGATCAAAAATCTTTCAAGTTGATTGGAACTAGAATTTTAATCTTTTAATATTATGGCCATCAACTACAACATAAAAAAGGTTAAATTTTTAAACCTCGTGAATTTGCTTTTTATCAATAGATACGCGTACTTTTAAAGTTTTTTCCAAACAAAGTTCGCCTTTAATCTATTTATTATAGACCGTAAAATATATGATTCTTTTCACATAAAAAATATAAAAGTAAATTCTATAAATTACCTAATTACTTTTCACATTTTTCAAAGAAAAAAATGATCTAACTAATTTGTAAGTTCTAAAAAGAAAATTAATAAAAACACATATCGTGTCATCAAATAAGGGGAAAAAAGGATGTATAGGAAAATTAAAATATTAATTTTTAATATTTTAACTGTAATTGTCATTCTCAATGACTACAATCTTACTATTTTTCCTTTCCAGAAAATTTTATAACAAAATTAAAAGATTAAATTTTTAATACTTTGATCGTAATCATCATTCTCAATGACTACGGTCTTACTATTATTTCTTCCCAATCTAAAGCCTTTCAAGTTGACTGGAATCAGAATCTCAATTTTTTTACGTTAACTACAACATGAAAAGACTAAATATTTAAACCTCAAAAATTTACTTTCTATCAGTAGATAAGCACATCATTAAAGTTTTTTCCGATCAAAGTTCGTCTTTAACCTATATATTATAGACTGCAAAATATAAAAATATAAAATATAAAAGTAAATTGAATAAATTACTTAATTACTTTTTGCCGTTTTTCAAAGAAAAAATAATCTAAATAATTTGTAAATATTAAGTAGAAAATTAATAAAAACACATGATGTGTTGACAAATAAGTTTTTAAAAAAATGTATAACAAAATTAAGATATTAATTTTTGATACGTTGACTGTAATTATCATTCTCAATAACTATAGTTTTACTATTTTTCCTTCCAAATTTTTTTATAACAATATTAAATTTTTAATACTTTGACCGTAATCATCATTCTCAATGACTACAGTCTTACTATTTTTCCTTCCCAATCGAAAGCCTTCCAAGTTGACGAGAAATGAAATCTCATTTTTTTTACATTATGATATAAACTAAAATATGAAAAGACTAAATATTTAAACCTCGAGAATTTACTTTCTATCAGTAGATAAGCATGTTATTAAAGTTTCTTCCGATCAAAATTTGCCTTTAACCTATATATTATAGACCACAAAATATAAAAATATAAAAATATAAAATATAGAAGTAAATTGTATAAATTACTTAATTACTTTTTTCCTTTTTTCAAAGAAAAAATGATCTAACTAATTTGTAAATACTAAGTAGAAAATTAATAAAAACACATGACATGTTGACAAATAAGTTAAAAAAAAGTATAACAAAATTAAAATATTATTTTTTAATACGTTGATTATAATTATTATTCTCAATGACTATAATTTTACTTTTTTTCTTCCCAGAGAAATTTATAACAATATTAAATTTTTAATACTTTGACTGTAATCATCATTCTCAATAACTACGGTCTTACTATTTTTCCTTCCCCATCGAAAACCTTCCAAGTTGACGAGAAATGAAATCTCAATTTTTTTACATTATGGCTATTAACTGTAATATAAAAGGCTAAATATTTAAATCTCGGGGATTTACTTTCTATCAGTAGATACGTATGTAATTAAAGTTTTTTCCAATCAAAGCTCACCCTTGACGTATAAATAGCAGACCCGAAACTCACTCTCCACATCATCTAATTCTATTCATTTCTAGCCTCGTTCAACGTTGTTTCATCCCTTTCAGTTCTCCAGTCCCCTTTTTTGTTTCTCCGATCACTCACTGAGAATTTCACAGGTCAAAACCAAACCCTACAACACTTTTGACATTCACGCCCACACCCTCCCTAAAGTTTCACCCCTTTCAGGTTCCTTTCTTGTTTCCCCGATCACTCACCGAGAATTTCATAAATCAAATCCTACAACACTTTTGACATCCACACCCACACCCTCCCTAAAGTTTCACCCCTTTCTAGTTCCTTTCTCTTTTCCTTAACCACTCGCCGAGAGTTTCTAGGTCTAAATCAAACCCTACAACACTTTTGGAAATCCACATTTATACCTTCCCTAACCTCTCAAAAGTCAATCCTTTTCATATAAAAGAAAATCCAAAAAAATTTCATGATAAGACAAGTACACTTCCTAAAGTATTCCTTTTTGCTAATAACTTGAAAATTTCCCTTTTTACCCCTAAATTTAGCGGGCTAAACAAACCGCGTTCAACCAAATAGCCCAAAACGAATAGAAGGAGAAAAGAAGTAAAAAGCCCACTATTACACTCGTAAGCTCTTTTACTCTCTCTCTCTCTCTTAACTCTTTTACTTTCTCTCTCTTCGTTTTATTTTTCGCTGTTTTTCTCTCTCTTCGATCGCTTCCGATCAGTGAATGCTGGGTATGTTCTCGAATTTTTGATATCTATGTGCTTGTTAATTGACTCATTTTGTGTGAATTGTTGCGGGGTGGGGTAGGGGTAGGGGGTAGGGGGTAGGGGGTAGGGTTGATAAACCCTAGATTTTTCAGTTTTGTTGGAAGTAGGGTTTGACGATAAGTTTTGTGTGATTCTACATTTCAATTTGAGTTTTGTTCATTCAACTCAACGAGTTTCAGTTGAATTTTTTAAATTTGAATTTTTTTTCTTGAATTCAGCGTGTTCCATTTGCTCTTCCAACTGGCTATCCTTTTGGAGTACTCCACTTCTATTGTTATTGTGAATTGGACTGAGGATTCAGTCAAAAGTTCCATTTTTTTAAAAAAAGAAAATTGGGGTAGGGGAAGGGGAAATGGGGGATGGAATTGGACGCTCACGAACAAGGTGAAAGTTCAGGTAGCCAACCAAATGAGCTACTTTAGACTCTGATTGTGGAATTTTGGTGTGTTCCATTTGCTCTTCCCACTGGCTAGCCTTTTGGAGTACTCCACTTCTATTATTATTGTGATTGGACTGAGGATTTAGTCAAAAGTTCCATTTTAAAAAAAAAAGAAAATTGGGGGTAGGGGAAGGGGAAATGGGGGAGGGAATCGGACGCTCACCAACAAGGTGAAAGTTCAGGTAGCCAACCAAATGAGCTACTTTAGACTTTGATTGTGGAATTTAGTGTGTTCCAATTGCTCTTCCCACTGGCTAGCCTTTTGGAGTACTCCGCTTCTATTATTATTGTTGAATTGTACTGAGGATTTAGTCAAAAGTTCCATTTTTTTTTAAAAACAAAATTGGGGGTAGGGAAAGGGAAAATGGGGGAGGGAATCGGCGCTCACCAACAAGGTGAAAGTTCAGGTAGCCAACCAAATGAGCTACTTTAGACTTTGATTGTGGAATTTAGTGTGTTCCATTTGCTCTTCCCACTGGCTATCCTTTTGGAGTACTCTACTTCTATTATTATTGTGAATTGGACTGAGGATTTAGTCAAAAGTTCCATTTTTTTAACTTCAGGCTTTTTTTTTTTTTTAAAAAAACAAAATTGGGGGTAGGGGAAGGGGGAGGGGAAATGGGGGAGGGAATCGGACCCTCACCAACAAGGTGAAAGTTCAGGTGACCAAATGAGCTACTTTAGACTTTGATTATGGAATTTAGTGTCAATTATGGCTTCAGATAAAATTTCAACTTGTGTAACGGCCATGTCAAGTTTATGACTTTATGTTTGCTATTCTTTGTCTTAACTTTAACTGACCTTTACTGATCAGTATTGAAAATTAGGAAAAATTTAATAGTTCATTTGATGAAATGCAGTTTATTTTACCCAAATAATTGGATAATTCTGTTGGAAAACCGATTAAAACTATAAAATGTTCCAGAATTTCTTTCCCCAAAATCTCTACCCTTGGTTGCAATAGTAATGGATTTTCCTAAACAACAAAAAACAATAAGCGTCTCACTATTTTTGTAGTTGTAATGTGTTAAGTTTTTTGCAGTGAAGAGATTGTTGCTATGTTTTTAGTTGTAATGTGTTAAGCTCTTGCTGTGAAGAGATTATTTGTGAGGTAATGATCCATGGCTTCCGAAGCGTGTGTTAAGTGAAAAGGACAATTAAATAGTTTCTCAAGGGCATTAGCTAGGTCCTCGTCCTGAATTTTGGCGAGCTTGCCTTTCAGAGAATGATGTTTCATTGGATTTTTAGTACTAAGAATCTTTCGCAAAGCTGGCGTTTGATTGCCTCTTATCTTGTGTCTTTAAAGGTTATAACTTTAATACAAGCTGATCTTTTTTCTGGACCCAATTGTAAATGGGAAGATCTTTGGAGATATGATGCTCTAGTTCTGAGTTTGTAAATGGCTGGAAATGGGAGATTTAACTTGACATCAGCTAGCAGTGACTCGGGTTTTGTTGGAAACTATGCCAATGGGCCTAAGGGGAGCTATACGGGTCCCACTATGGACAGGTCTGGGAGCTTCAGAGAGAGTTCAGACACCCGTATATTTGGTTCTGGGAAGGGTGCATCCCGGGGGACTGGTGCAGTCGTGGGTGATTTGCCTTCCCTGTCACAATACCTGACGCTGGATCCAATTGTAATGAGTGACCAAAAGTTTACTCGTTCAGGCGAGTTAAGGAGAATTTTGGGCTTAACTGTTGGGAGTACTTCAGAAAATTCTTTTGGTGCTGCTCATTTGAAGTCTTCACTTCATTTGTCTGTGGATGAATTGAAGAAGTTCAGAGATAGTGTTGCAGAGACGTGCAACAAAGCTAGGTATTTTTGTCCTCTTAATCAATAAACTAGTTTTTCTTTGGACTAATCAGTTCTGTTGCATCCTACTTCATGGTTTTGTATCTTTACTTGCACTGATCAGCACTCTCCTCTTTCTTGTGTGTGTGTACTAATTAGCTTCTTGGTGGCATTCTTTCTTGAGTTTTGGATAAACTTTGATTGAAAGTTACCTACTTTAAAGTCAAATTGTATTGCTGAGTATGCTGTTTTTTGTTTTGACTAGTGGTAGAGCTAAAAAGTTCGACGAATACTTGCATAAGCTGACAAAATATTCTGAAGGCGTACCTTCTAAGAAGCAACAGAGGAATGAGCAGTTAACAAATGAGAGACTAGGTGGTTCAAGAACACAGATACATCGAGGCCCTTCAGATCTTGTAACACAGAAGACAGAGGAGCGGCCCAAGAATAGTACTCTTAACAAGCGTGTCCGCACATCAGTGGCAGAAACTCGGGTTTGTAACTGATATCATGTTAATTAAGTTTGTTGACCTTCGAGCAGCTACTTTCTGTGACAATTGTATTCTCTATCCAAGCAAAGGAGGTGTTTATCATGTTGATTAGGACGCATAATGTTCCCAAAATTATTATCCCCCCCCCCCCCCCAATATGTTTTTCTGCATAACCCACACGGTATATATATTATTGATAAGTAATAACACATAGGATGATGAAAAGTGCTCATAGAGGATTTACTAAATAACTTGTAGAACGATGGTGTAGACTATAAAAGATATATTGGAGAATAATGTATCTTTGTGTTGGCTATCTACTTGGTATTCCTTGTGTACGGGGTTTTTCTCCACAATATCAAGAAATTATTTCTTGAAAAAAGAAAACATCAATAAAACATTGTTTTCATAAAAAAAAGGATATGTGGGAGAAATATTGTTCTTCCGCGACGCTCATGGAATAGTGAAAATCTATTTACATGGGGTTTAGAAAGTAGAGGCGTGCATTACATATGCTTCAAGTTTAGAAAAAGATTAGGAATGATGCCAGGGCAGTAAGAGGAAGAGAGATTGTCCCCTAACTTGGAATGTTAGTTTATTTTCGTGTAAACAATTAATATGAAGGAAAGAAAGCTCCTTATATGTCACGATTGGCAATTAATTAATTAATTGTAAGTAGGAGTAACTCACTTTGTTGCGAGTTCCATTTACAAGCATTGAGAGGCTGGTGCTTCTCAAAATCTTGATTACCTCTAATTGAACTGCCATTAGATCTTGCAAAGATGGAGGCACTGGGCCAGGAGGATCTTCCTCTGGTTAAGTGCCATCTTTGGAACCTTCATTTCTAGTGGGTGGTGCATGATACCACTTGCGTTGTTTCCACTCTGCACCCTTAGAGGAGCCTAGAATACCACAAGTATAAGTTTCCGTTCGGCTGTTTCCTTTCTTCTTTTGTGAAGAATTCTTTCCCCTTATGCTCGTCATCTAGTATTGCATGGTTGATGAAAATTTTGCTTTTTGTTGCATGAATACTGTTGCATATTACTTGCTGAGTATAGTAAGCTTCATCTGCTTCTTCTTGTATCAACACGCCTAGTGACCTTTTCCTTTTCCATATAATTCAGGCGGAGTACCGGAATAGTGCTCTATCCAGGCAGCCTATGATAGTAAAGGATCGAGACATGTTAAAAGATAGTAATGCCGATGCTGATATGGCTGAAGAAAAGATTCGCAGATTGCCAGCTGGAGGTGAAGGTTGGGACAAGAAGATGAAAAGGAAACGATCAGTTGGTGCTGTCATTTCAAGGCCCTTGGAGAATGATGGAGAGCCTAAACGAATGCTGCATCATAGACTTGCCAGTGAACCTGGCTTGTCACCTTCTGATTCCCATGGTTTCAGGTAAATGCTATTCTGGAATTATCCCCAATAACATCACTTCCTTTTTGATTTCATTCAGTTTTATATAAGAATGTTTGGTTGCACCATTTGCCATCTAAGATGAAGGATAAGTCTGGTTTGGATTCTCTGGCTTTGTTGAGTTAACACATTAATTTAAGTTTGAACCAACTGATGCTGCCTCTTGCTCTCAGTTGTGCAAGACTGGAGATATTTGTAGATGATGGTTTTAGTACAACATTGCAACTTTCACTTCGTGGAAGTGTTAGAACATTTCTATTAAATATTGTCCAGTTCTAGATAGGTTTAAGAAAGTAAAGGAATTACTTTACATCTTGTTGTAAGATATAGCGGGTAAGATCTTTACTTCATCGAGATGCTGTACTCTTCTAAGGCAGCAGCTTAAGCGTTAAGCATCTTGTTTTAGTTGGAATGTGAAGAATCACTTGGGAGAATAACCAGTGAATAGCAAATGGCCCAACATATATATGAAGTTGAGTGTGCTCTTTGGTTCATTGCCTTCTAGACTGCCCTCATCAGATCAACTACCAGTTCTTTGCGGGTAAGCCTACTTAAATTAGGGAGAATTGTCCTCTACCAACCTCTAGTGTTTAATTGACATGATTCTAGCTAGAACTCGGTCAAATAGAATCATTCATTCCTGTGCCAAGTTTAGGGGTGTTTTCAACACTTCACTCATCTCTTATTCATTCTTTGTTTTGCTGCTTTTTCATGTGAATATTTCACGCCCCTTATAAAAATAGTTGTTGTCAAATGAGAAGATTTCAAAAGGAATCACATTTGGCCTTTATTTTTATAGTTTTTACTAAGGAAATATACTGAAATTGCTTACATAATTTGATGCTTTATCATGCATGTTTGACTACTGTGCTCTTTGAATATTCTCTCTTCAATATGCCTTTTATGTTATTTTTCATTTTTGCACCGACTTTGTTACCTAGCACTGGCTTAAGAAGGATAACTATGTATGTTGTACTCACCAACTCTTTTGCACAGGTTGGGAATATCAAGCGGTGCTGGTAGCATTAATAAGTCAGATGGCTCATCACTTGCTGGTTCTAATGCTCGTACAATGCTTAAAAATGAACAGGAAAAGACTGCTCTTTCTAGGGATCCAACTGCTGGTCTGATTAAAGAGCGGGTGCTGGCAAAAGGCAGCATTAAGTATGTCTTGGTTTGCGATATTTTTGTTTTTATCTCCTAACTAATGGGTGTTCTCAAGCTGAATTCTTACTATGTGGTTTTCTTCCTCTAGGTTGAATAGTCATGAGGAGAACCATGCTGTCTGTCCCAGTCCAATAGCAAAAGGGAAGGCCTCAAGGGCACCACGGAGTGGCTCCCTTATTGCTGCTAATTCACCCTCCAATGTTCCCCGTTTACCTGGAACCTTGGAAAGCTGGGAACAGCCTCCAAATGTCAACAAAAATCTCGCTGTAGGTGGGGCTAATAATCGCAAGCGTCCATTGCCCACAGGATCCTCGTCTCCACCCATAACACAATGGATTGGTCAGAGGCCTCAAAAAATTTCTCGTACAAGGAGGGCTAATCTTATCTCACCAGTTTCAAACCAGGATGAGGTGGAGGTGCCTTCAGAGGCATGTTCACCTTCTGATTTTGGAGTTAGGTTAACTCCTGGTGTAACAAGTGGTTCTATTCTTTCAAAGGCTGCCAGCAATCTTTCGCAAAATCTTAAAGTTAAAGCTGAAAATGTTTTATCGCCTGCCAGACTCTCTGAAAGTGAAGAATCTGGTGCTGGTGAAAGCAGATTAAAAGAAAAGGGTGGTGTTACTTGCGAAGGTGAAGAAAAAACTGTAAATACTGTTCTGAGTAATGGGATGTCTACCTCACATATGAAGAAGAACAAATTTCTTGTCAAAGAAGAAACAGGTGATGGCGTGCGAAGACAAGGCCGAAGTGGAAGAGGCTCGGCATTTTCTAGGAGTAGCATTTCTCCTACAAGGGAGAAGCTTGAAAATCAAGTCACAGCGAAGCCACTTCGTAACTCGAGACCAGCTTCAGAAAAGCACGGAAGGTGCTGGTCTTTTTACTGAAGAAGTTTTTTGAGCTTTTACTGTTTCTCTTATCCATTAACTTAAATCATATTTGATTGTGGCAGTAAGTCGGGTCGTCCTTTGAAAAAGCACTTGGAACGCAAAGGGTTTTCTCGTCTTGGGAATCCTTTGAGCAGTGGTTCTCCTGATTTCACCGGTAAATCCCTCCTTAGCTTACTTAAATTAAGTATTTCAGTGTAAAATTTTCCTTCACTAATTTAGAGTATGTTTCCTAAATCTTTTTTGATGAGGTAATGAGTTTCATTAAAAGAGAGAGTATCAAGTAGATGCAAAATTACAGAAGGCAAAGTTACAAGGAGCTTAGATGACAAAAAAGAGAAATTAGCCCGCCTCCTATACAGTGTGCTAGTCTAAAGTAAGGGTACTGATAAAATCCAGAAAAAGATCAGTACTATTTGCTGGGGACAGATTTGTCCAGCAAAAATGATTAAGTAAACATTTAGCTTTCAAAGAGTGATGAGGTGCCATCAAAACATCTTATATTCCTCTCGGTCCATATGCTCCAAAAAATAGCTGCAGGAATCATCAACCACATTTTCTTGATGGCCTTATCAACATTCCATGCACTCCATCTTAGCTGCACCCATTCTCATGTTCTGTGGCATGACCCAACTAAGGCCAAAAAAACTGTAGACCATGCTCCATATATCAGTGGCTACTGAGCAGTGCGAAAATAGATGATTAACTATTTCCAGATTCTCCCTACAGAAATAAGTATCTATTAACCAACGGTAGACCTTTCCTGCTAAGGTTGTCTTGTGTTAGACAAGCTTCAAGTCGGGAAATCCAGTTGTTTTTTTTCAGTTTCTAGAAGTCTCTATTTGTCTTTGAATGAATTGATTTGCCTTTATCCATGATTTGGCCTTTTAGTTTCTAGCAGTCTGTGTGCCCACCTCCTTATGGGGTGAAGAAGATGGAGGTGGTTATGGTGTGATTCATTGGAGAAGAGAATAGCTGATTGTTTTTGTATTTCCTTCTGTTTACTGAAATGTGAAGTTAGTTTTCAGTACATTATCAGCTGGTTAGAATTAGCTGGGATTGATTGTGGACAAAGAAATGAAGGGGGTGAAATAAAGGAATAGGAAATGGATATAACTTGTATCATTGATAGTACTGAACTTCTGTGACCAATTTCTAGTGATTGATGAGTTCCACTGTTTGATATTTAGGTTATAGTTTTGGTGCTGCCCCTAGTGCGGGCTGACAATTAACAAATAATCTAGGTGGTTCTGGTTTTTCCCCTGCCTCAAATTAATAATATTGCTATCCCATTTTCCATATTTCAGGGGAATCAGATGATGACCGCGATGAGCTCCTAGCTGCTGCAAACTTGGCATATAATTCTAGTAGTATGTGTCTGACATTAAAGTTCTCCCCTCACTCTTTTGTATCCATCCTTTCTGTTAGGAAAAAAAATATAAACAATGAGGCACTTAAATTATCTTGGTTGCTGCTGTAGTTCACGCATGTTCAAGTGCATTCTGGAAGAAAGTGGATAGACTTTTTGCTTCTGTCAGTGCAGAGGAGAAATCCTTCCTTCTGGAACAGGTGAGTGATGATTTTGATTGTACCACACAGCTATCTGCCTTTGTCTGATATTAGATGTTCATTAAGTCTTGTTCATTGATGTTTTTATCAGCTGCAATTAGCAGAGGAATCTCATGCCAATTTGTCTCAAACACTAAACCGTACCAATGATGTTCTGGTACTTACTGATACCTAATTATCTTTATCTTGCATCATAACTACATTTTTAGCTGTGATTTGGTTGGTAGATAGTTTATGCCAAAAGTGGGAGGATAAAACATTTCCGTGTTTCATTTGTTTTGGGAGATTGAAACTGGCTACTGGTGGGCCAGCTAGGGCCTAGGGGGTGCTTAAATCCCTTCACTAAATTCTTTCCCTCCTTTGCACCTTCATCAGATTTTTTCCCCATAGCTTTTCGGGTTTCAATTGTGTTTATATGTAGCCTCAATCCCTGTGCCACCACCTGAAATTCTTTTTCAAGTGGTTATTTTCTGGTTTTTTGTTTCTGTTGGGGTTTCTACTAGCTGTTTCATTTTGTTGCTTGAAGCACACTACTGTGTAAAAGCTTCGTACTGTATTTAAGTGTATTGTTAGTAATTCCTGGTCATTGTTACTTACATCAAATCCAAATTTATGATCTTTCCTTTAAACCTATGCATAGACATGAATCTGAAAATTTATCCCTCTCTAAGTCCTTCACCATAACTTGGGTGTTTGTTTAAGTTTCCTAATGGGTTCTGCACTTTTTTAATTTTTTTTTATCCCTGCTAATTTCAAGAGAGAAGCAAACATCACAGAAGATGTTCTCTAACAATCTTCTATTTAGAGAATGTGTTCCTTTATATCCTTTTACTTTAGTTGTATTATTGATCTGTATCTTGACATGCTTCAGTCACTGTCTAGCTGGAGCTTCCTAACTGTTACCTCCCAGTACAAGACTGTTGTTATCCTTTTTATGCTTACCATGAACGGATTGTGTAGATCATTAATATTGATCTTCTATTTAGAGAATGTGTTCCTTTATATCCTTTTACTTTAGTTGTATTATTGATATGTATCTTGACATGCTTCAGTCACTGTCTAGCTGGAGCTTCCTAACTGTTACCTCCCAGTACAAAACTGTTGTTATCCTTTTTATGCTTACCATGAACGGATTGTCTAGATCATCTGTATTAATTAAGATATTTGACAGGTCTTGCCAATTCTCACTGCTGCCTGTTGGAAATTTAGATATCATTTTAACAACCTATCATATGTTGTTGGGAACTCTGCTTTAGCTAAATACTTCTCTTGATGCTTGCTTTTACAGGATGGTCATGTGCATGGTGGAACTTCTATTTCTGATACTCCACCTGTTGAGAAGAACAGATGCATCAAGAATCAAAATGACTTGAAAGTGTCATCTGATGCAGAACTGGTGGATCAATTTCATGATTCTATTCTAAGTGCACAAGTTGACTCGGATAGAATATTTGACAAAGTTACTCCACTTTACCAAAGAGTACTGTCAGCTCTAATTGTAGAGGATGATATTGAAGGATGTGAAGAAAATGGGTTTGACGTATTAATGTCACCACAGAATGGTCCAGAAACATTGCATGGTACATGTGTCATTGATTCTCAGTGTAGAAAAATGAATAGGATTGAGGTTGAGTACGATACAGTTTTTAGTTCTCAGATAAAGAAAAATGGAACTGATAATGAGTTTGTTTCCTGCAATGGATATGGTCTATATCATCGAAACCCTGATGTCCAAGGACCTCAATACAGTGATGAGATGTCACGAGGAGATAATGGATATTTGCATTCAGAGGTTGGGCCGTTTGTGGACCTTTCTGAATGTAATCTGGATGTACCACAAAGATTGCAGATTAATAGTTTCGGTGTTTCCTCATTTGAACGTCAGTATGCAGAGATGGCTTTTGATGATAAACTCTTGCTAGAATTGCAGAGCATTGGCCTCGATATTGAACCTGTGGTATGCTTTCTCCAAGTGGTTATTTTAAAAGAAGGATATTTCTCGTTTTTCATTTGGTCTCTGTTGCGAGTTCCCCGTCATTTTCCTTCCTCCTCATATGCTTTAGTCTAACATTTGTACCTAAGATTATATTATTTTATTTTTACCTTTCCTTTTTGCATCCTTGTTATAGCCTGGCTTAGATGATAAAGAAGATGACGTGATCAACCAAGAAATTATGCAGCTGGAAAGGGGACTCTGTCAAGAGGTTATCTTCTGTCACTACTAGCATCCTAATAATTCACTCATTCTCCTTCTTTTTCCTTGTTTTTATTGTTGCCAAATATGCCATCACATCTAGTGTTCTCAAGAACATTGATAATAGATGGTTGGGACAAAGACCATCTGTTTCAGGTCTATATGGACATCGTTCTTCACATGCTGTATACCACTGAAGTTGTTCATTTGTTCTATTTCCTGTAGATTGGTAAAAAGAAAGCATATCTGGAGAAAGTATCTAAAGCAATTCAAGAAGGCAAGGACGTGGAAGGATGGTAAGATATTACATGTCATCAAGTTTGCTTTATGTTTCTGCATTTTGGATTCATGTGTGCCTTATAAACCCAACTGAATTTCCAGGGACCCTGAGCAGATTGCAATGAATAAACTTGTTGAGCTGGCTTACAAAAAGCTCTTGGTAAGGGTTGCATTCTTTTATCTGTACGTTCATCATGCGTTTCTTGTACTGTTCTTATTATTGTAGCGCCTGCTGTTCTCACCGAACTTTTATTGTGTTCTTGCCGTCCGTTTTATATCTTCTCCTGCTACTGCAGCTGTTCTCTTCTAAAGTCCTATATTTGGTTAGAAGGTTTTTGTGGCATTAAGTTTACTCTGAAGCACATTGCTTTTCATTTTGAAATTTATGAAGGATATTTGTATATAACTACTATATATGATCATTCTAGACTATAAGGAGTATACATTGTTGACCAGAGCAATCAGAGATTTGGTAGAAAACTAAAACTCAAGAAGCTTGCTCAAAGTAACTGACCACGTAATATCTCTAAAACACAAATGTGGTATTTCTCGAGAAAATAGGATACAAATATATATATGTATACATCAGCAGACATTATAGATTTAGAGGGAATACTGTTGTGCTTTTCCTCATTTGATCTCTATGTTTGAAAGAAGAATAGTTATTGCACTTGGTCTCCTTTGATCCATCAAAGAAGACTTGGCTGATACATTAGGAACTCCAATTCTGGTTTTCAGATGCCCATCAAAGAAAAGTCAATGAGATTTTGTTGGAAATTGGCCCAGCATGTATTGTCATGCTCAGAGTTCAGAAATAAAAAATAAAGAGAAAGGGTAGAGGGGTGGGCCCAGTAAAAAAGCTAGAGCAAGTGATATATCTCACTCTCGGTAATAAAGAGATTTTATAAATAGAACAAAACCAGACACCAAGATTGTGATAGGAAATCACAAGAGTGGGCAGTCCCCTGCGCAAAATTAAAAAAGAAAAAGGAAAAAAAAGGAAGGGGATAGTCTCTACACTAAAGATCTATTCTTGAAGCGAGTTTTCTGCATCTCATATAGATCTTGGAGTTTACACCAAAAGTGATTGCTTTTCCCTCGAAACAACCTAGTATTCCTTTCTTTCCATAGAAACTCAACATACACATGCTGGAACAGTTTTCCGCTACTGAATACATTAGGAGATCTACTATTTAAACAAGGCTTATTATAATTAAAATGATGAAACTTTATTACACCAAACAAAAAAAATGATGAGACTTTATTAACTTTCTTTGCTATATTTTTACCCCACAGCTTTATCTCCGGCTAAGGATGTTGACAACTTACATATATGACCTGATAAAAAAAAGGATGTTGACAACTTACATATATGTTGCAGTACTCAAGTATAGTTCGTTAGCTAGCATACTGACATTGCTACTCACAAATCCTAGAAAATTCCTACATACACATGGCTGAAGTGAATCAATCATGTAATGTTTTGACCCTTTATCTGTTAATTGTAACCTGATTTTGGGGAATTTGACTTTATTTATCCTTACGCTGTGCAGCATATTAGTTACTGGAGATTTCATAATTAAGTTACTACAGCATATGGACGTGACCCAACTTTGTGATTCAGATTAATAACTGCTTTTGGATTAATTTGACAGGCGACTCGAGGAACTCTTGCTTCCAAAAATGGGATTCCTAAGGTGTCAAAACAGGTTGCATTGTCTTTTGCAAAGAGAACACTTTCCAGGTGTCGGAAGTTCGAGGATAGTAGAGCTAGTTGCTTTAGCGAGCCTGTGCTCCATGACATTATTTTTGCGGCTCCTCCTCGTATTAACGAGGCAGATCTTTTGGCTGGTAAGCAGTTGCTAATAAAGCTTTCCACTATTGAGTTAAATTATCATGTATATGGGAATGACTCTGTGCTGAAGCTTTGACAACTTTGAGCTAGTTACAATATTTTCTGTTTCCTTTAGCTCTGGGTCAACCAAATATGTTGGTTCTTGTTCTAACAAGAGGTTTTTTCCTGTAAAATTATAATTTGATCTTCACATGCGTTAGTATCTTTATTTAAGACAAGAAATTTTCAGTTAAGAATTGTTATAGTATGTTGATAAAGCAGTCAGGTCACTGGAATAATTCTTGGCCTTGGAAGATGATATGGAAGACAAAAGCTCCCGTTAAAGTAGCATGTTTTGGATGGGTTACAACATGGGGAGCATGCTTAACTAGAAGATCTGGAAACCGTGGAGCACCTTTTTCGCCATTGCAAAATTCCTAGAGAATGTTGGGAGTTATTCCTAAATCGTCATGGTATTAATTGGGTGATGCCTCAGAAAGTGAAAGGTTTGTTAGAAGGTTGGCAAGAACAGGTGATACCAAAAGAGATAAAGCAGATATGGAGAACTATTTCACTGTGGATCTTATGGACAATTTGGCTAGAGAGCAACAAATCTTGCTTTGAAGGGCAGAGAACTCATATTTCTAGAATTAAGGATAGATGTTTACAAAATTTGTATTTGTGGAGTAAAGGTAGCTTAATAGATAGGTTGAACCAGTATATGGATTTATTGGATGTGCTAGGAAGAAGAGTATAGGTGGCTGCTTTTTGATTTATGGTTTTTCGGTTTCTTTTCCTGCACCATCTTGGTACATTTTAATAAAATCTCTACCTTATCAAAAAAAATGTTTTGTTCTTGTCAGCTGGTTACTCCCTCTGGCCAACTTTACTTGTCCACTATTGACTTGGCACACTTCTTAAGAAGTTATAAATAGAAGGACAATTTTATCATATCCCCTTTAAATATAATAAATACAATTTCTTGAAAAATGCATTGGGGAAATGACTTATAGTTAATGATAAGGGTAAACTAGGAACTAAGGAGTCGTTTGGTTTGAAGGCAAGTTATGATGGGATTAGTTATGCTGGCATTAGTTATGTTGGGATTAGTTATCCTGGTATCATTTCTTATTGAGTGTTTGGTTTGTTGTATTAAAAATAATACGCATTGGATAATTTCTAAGAATAAGCTGTTTGTTTACAAAAATTCCCTTCATCTTATTTAAAGGACGTGAAAAGTGATGTATAAAAAAGATTTGAGGGAGTATTTTTGTCATTTTAACTACCTTATCCTGGGATAAGTTATCCCATGATTGTTATTCCATCCAAAGGTAGGGATAACTTATCCCATCACTAAATATTAATCCTGGGATAAGTTATCCCAAACTTTGTAACCAAACAAGAGATTAAGAGGCACTAAAAATTTATCCTGGGATTATTTTATCTTATCCCTCACACCAAACATGCTCAAAGTGATAAATTATTTCTTGATTTTATAAATCGGACAAGTATTGTTGGACATCTATTTTTAGTATAGTGGACAAGTAAAGATGGACAGAGGGAGTAGTAATTACTGGCATCGCTACTGACAAGAGCTCTACTTTTAACACATTGTTTTTTCATATTCACATACTTAACTAATATTAGTTTCTTATATGTGTGTTGCTAGTTTTTTCTCTTATCGTATGTGCTGTAATAGCTGTCGCTGACATTTCTCTTGTTACACAGGCTTGTGCCCTGTTAGAGCTGATGGTGTTCTGATTGATCCATATGAAAGGTTCAATCATCAATCCGATCATGCTTTTGCTAAAAATGGGCCGATATTAAATAGAGGGAAGAAAAAAGAAGTACTGCTTGATGATGTTGGTGCTGGTGCTGCTTTCAGAGCCACTTCTACTCTTGGTGGAACTCTTCTAGGTGGTGCAAAAGGAAAGAGAAGTGAAAGAGATAGGGATCCTTTAGCGAGAAATGCGAATGCAAAAGCTGGACGCTCACTGGGGAACTCCAAGGGTGAGCGCAAGACAAAAACAAAGCCCAAGCAGAAGACAGCTCAGCTTTCTACATCCGTAAATGCATCTTTTAACAAATTCATGGAGATCACGACACATCCAGTTTACCCTTCTGCCAATGGTTCTGGAGAGTTGGTCAATACTGGTAGTAATAGAAAAAGGGAGGGTGATGTTAATTCATCGAGGGAGAAGAAAGAATCTGCTGATGGCATGAATTTTCCTCTGAATGACATTGATGCCATAGAAGAGCTAGGTGTAGAATCTGAGCTTGGGGCGCCTCAGGATATCAATTCTTGGTTCAACTTTGATGTTGATGGTTTGCAAGATCACGATTCCGTGGGACTTGAAATACCAATGGACGACCTTTCTGAGTTAAATATGTTTTGACTGTGACTGCTCATTGTACATTCTTATGGACTATTTAACTGTTCAGTAGAGAATGATCTTTTGCTTGTTCAAGAAGTGATAGGTTAAGAGATCTCTGGCCAATTGGCACATGTAATTATGGCCATTTTTGTATACTTATTTGAAGGGAATGCTAGAAAATGTTAATATCATGTTTTCTTAATGCTTGTATATGAGCATAAGAATCTGACACTCGCCTATTCAGTTTTTGGTCTTGCTAATCCTTCATTAACTGTCTACAGCTCATGAATTCGGGATTACGCTGTAATTTTATATGTAATTTTTTAACTTCTTGATTTTCATGTTTTAGCTGCAGATGAATGCTGGTAAGTGCCTTGAGCATAGTCACCTGTCAAAACAGTCGCTTCTTCCTTAACAGGTGCTAAGAGTATCGTCACCGGCGAAGTACTGGTCAGCCTGAGAAATACTTGGTTAGAAAGTCGACAGGTAACTCATCCTTTACCTTAACTAACTTTGATAAAGTGAGTGACAGCTTTAACTTACACACATTTCTCAATTGTGTCTCCCTCGCATAGTCGCATTATAAATTTATATGTACTTGCAAACATACTCCTTTATCCATCCAGTTGTTTCTAGACCATTTCTATGGTTTCTGGACGTGAACAGTTGATTAAGATTGTTTTAATAATTAAATTATTATTATGCTGAATATCCTGTTTTTGTTGTGTATCATCCTTCTTTGATGATTAATTGCTAAACTTTGCAGATAGATTTCATTTTCATTATGCATTATGTGTTGCCTACTTCTCTTCTTTAAAAATAGATTTATGCTTTCAAGACTGAATTGCTGTTCTTCTATTATATATGCCCAGTGACATCTTTGTTGACTAAGTACCAAAGCTTTGGTAAGAACGACTTGCTTGATTGTGTTGCTATCCGGAGCATGACTTCCACGATCTAGGAGGTACACTGCTACCATTTTCTGTAACATGGTGTTACTTGTGTGTAGTTAGATTATTATATTATTTTGTTGTATAGTTTTGTGATTATCTGTTGTTTTGTTTATTGGTTTTATATCTTGGACTGTTTTGAGCCGAGGGTCTATCGGAAACAACCTCTTTACTTCACCCTGGGGTAAAGGTATGGTCTGCGTACATTCTACCCTCCCCAGACCTCACTTTGTGGGAATATACTGGGTATGTTGTTGTTGGTGTTACTTGTCTGTATATATATTGGGAACTTAGAGGAAAAGAAAAATAAAGCCTTGGCAAGATTGGAAATAATTGATCATGGTGCAAGGGGCAATAAGAATGAGGAACAGATCGAAGCAGAAAGGAATTCGATCAAAAGGGAGTTGGAAGAGGCTGCAAAAGCTGAAGAGATTTCACGGAGACAAAAATGTACATGTATATGGATCAAACATGGTGACCGATATACAAAGTTTTCTCACAAACAGGCCAATGCACACAAGAGATATAATTGTATCGACAAAATGGTAATTGATGAGGAAATGGTGGAGGATGAGAAGCTGATAAAGGATTACATTCGAGGCTTTTATGAAAAATTATTCAGGGAAACAGAATGATGGAGACCGAGTTGGGAAGATGAGAACTTAAATAGGCTCCTTGAAGATGAGAAGGAATGGCTGTAGAGACCTTTTACTATGGAGGAGTTAGAAGCTGTTATTAAATCCTTCTAAGGAGACAAAGCTCCTAGCCCGGTTGGTTTTATTCTTCATATTTTTTCAAAGATGCTGGAACACAGTGAAGGATGACATCTGGAGAACAGTGGAAGCATTCTATCAGAAAGGATCTTTTGTTAAAAGTTCAAATGCTACCTTTGTTGCTCTAATTCCAAAAAAGAAGGGGGCAGTTGAAGTGAAAGACTTCAGGCCTATCAGTTTATTAGGGAGTCTTTATAAGATAATTGCTAAACTTTTGGCAGAAAGGATCAAGCTTGTGAGTGATAAGCTAGTTGCAGTCAATCAGAATGCTTTTATTAAAGGGAGGCAAAAAACTGATGCAGCTATAGTGGCCAATGAATGTAGTGATCAACTATTGAAGTCAAAGAAGAAAGGGATAGCTTGTAAGCTTGATCTAGAAAAGGCTTATGACCATGTTAATTGGTCGTGTCTGCTAAATATTTTGAAACAGATGAATTTTGGTGATAAATGGATTGGATGGATCAGGTATTGCATATCCACCGTTAGATTTTCCATTTTGATCAAAGGGAGCCCACATGGTTTCTTTAAATCTCAAAGAGGATTGAGACAAGGGGATCCTTTATCTCCTTATTTATTTACTTTGGTGATGGAAGTTCTTAGCATGATGATAAGGAGGGCAGAAAGTTTTGGCTGAATAGAAGGAATGAGCTTTGGAAAAACTGGCGGTGATAGTGTGACTATTTCCCATATTCTATATGCTGATAATACCCTACTGCTGTGTGAAGCAGATAGAAAACATTTATTGCATTTCAGAGGGATTCCACTAGCCTTTGAAGCCGTCACTGGGCTAAAGATAAATCTGATAAGAAGCAGTATTTTCAGTATTAATGTGGATGAATGTATAGAGGAATTTGCCGACATACTGGGATGTAAGCTAAGAAAGATTTCCAACTGTGTACCTAAGGCTTCCAGTTGGGGGAAAAAGAAATGATCCTAGTACTTGGCAAGGTATTCTGGACAGGTGTACTAACAAGCTCACTCTATGGAAAAAGCAATATTTATCCTTTGGGGGCAGGTTGACTCTCATCAGTAGTGTATTGGATGGCATGTCTACTTACCTAATGTCTATATTTTTAATACCAGTTGCAGTGGAGAAAAAAATGAACTCAATTAGAAATAAGTTTGTGGGATGGTAATGCAGGGAAGAGAAAGCTCCATTTAGTCAAATGGCAGATGGTCATGAAAGATAAGGAGGAGGGTGGGCTGGGTGTGAGGAATTTAAAGCTTCACAACAGAAGTCTGCTAGTCAAATGGTTGTGGAGGTACTGTATGGAAGGTAATGAAGTCTGGAAAGAACTGATAAATGCAATCCATGGAAATTGGATAGAAGAATGGATGGAGAAATGTGAATGGTGGATTATGGAAGGACATATGTAAGTTCTGGGAAGATTTCAAGCTTTTCACCAGACTGGAGGTGCGCATGGAGCTAACATAAAATTCTGGAGATCTATGTGTTGGAGAGGAATGCCTGAAGGACAAATTCCCTACTTTATTCAATTGCTCAACAAAAAGGAATGGTAATGTGGCAGATTTTCACTCAAATTCTGGTTGGCAGCTAGAGTTTAGTAGGAATTTAAATGATTGGGAGGTAGAGGACTTTTGCCAGTTGCTTCAACAAATAGAATCAGTTCATATTGATCATTATAAAGTGGATGTTGATTTTCTTAAAAGATGAGGCAGCGAAAAGATTGGAAGTATTGATTGAAAATTTGTCTCTCAATAATTTTATTAAGCATAGGAGGGCTTTAAATAGCCAACTTGAATACATAATCTGCAATTCAAAAAAGCTAAAATATCTCAACAACCAAAACAGCCTAATTCAAAATTTAAAACTCAAAACATTTTCCAAAATATGTAAGTCAACAAATATGCTCTCAGGCACAGTTTTCGAGAAAACTCTCCTACTTCCTCGGGGAGAGGGGCGGTCTCTTTCCAGTGTCTTTGGCCGGAATTCTTATTCTTTTCTTCTTCTAATATCTAAACTGAAGATATTACCTTATATGATAGTTTATTTCTTGTTTAGATTCAGAGCATTAATTCTTAGGTTCGTCATCATGGGGGAAAATAGGATATACTTTTAGTGCAGGCTTCGAATCATTCGATATCACGAGATGGAGTTTTGAGAGGTCAGTCTGGTGTAAGTGGGTAGAGGAGCAGAACGATAATGAGGAGATCTTCCCTGAGCTGTAAAACCATGGAATGGATCTGCTTCATCTTGAGAGAAGCATCCTGTGATCAGAGGAAGACGACAAGGAGGTGGAAAACTTCAGAAAGGGGGGCAGAACACTTTTGCACCAGAAAACACAATGAGCATGGGAGATTTATAAGTATCACAACTTTAAATAATTGGGGGAGATCTGTCCTTGTCATCCCAGAACTAGCCATAAATGCTGGATGGAATGAAATTGCTTTAAAGATTGAAAGCTTCATTAAATGTCCCAAAAGGTAGGATGTGGTAGGGCCACCAAGAGTTACTGAAGCCAACTACCCTCCATTTAAATGAAGCTCAGACTTGGGCCGACTACATCAGCCCAATGTAAAGAAAGGATCTGGGCCTGATTTTGCAAGCAAAGTCATTTTTAATGACATATTTTATAAAAGCCTTGTATCCCCCAGCAACGATTTATCTCTGGAAGACTTGGAGCTTCGATACACTAGACAAGCAGAGCACCCATACATGCAATTCACAGATTTCTCATCACCCGAGGAGATGGAAGTGGTGAAGATGGTTGGAGATTTGATAGGCGGTTCGTCTCAATAATTAATTGAGGCAGAAGACACTGAACTGAGGAAGGGTGGGGCGGTGAAGGTAGATAACAGAGCAACTGATGCAGGGGCACAAGAGTCGATCACTGTTGTGGGGTATTGGGATATAGAGGATGTTGAATGTCATGTCCCGAGCCTACACTCTGGACGTAATACGGTGCTTAGAGTCACAAGTGACCCCAAGCTAACCCATGGCATGGCAAAAGCTAAAATAGTTCTGAATAATAAAGACTGAGCGGAAGCTAAACTAATAAAATTTATAGCTTTGATAAGTCGCTAAAAGTTCTGAATTGATACAAGTCTGAAGATAACTCAATCTGAAATAAGCTGAACTCTAACTCTATGTCTGAAAGCCTCTACTACTGATGAGCTGCTGGGACAAGCCCCCAGCTAACTCCAAATACTGAAAACTGAAATAAGCTAGAGAAAAGCATCATAAAAGTTCTTCCTCGGATGATGAGGACTCACCATTAGAAGCTGTTGATATGGCACCGGATCGCACTAGTCGCGATGCTGAGACTGAACGCCTGAACCTGCATCATGATAGGATGCATCACAAAGAGTGCGATCAATACTTTGAATGTACTGAGCATGCGGGATATGCAAGCTATAAAATAACTAAACATGCTAAAATACTGATAACTTAGCTGGTAAAAATGCAAACTGAATTCTGTAGTACAATGGCCCAAACATAAGATGCATAAAATCTGAAATGCAGGAATATGCTGAAAAGACAATGAAAACAGTAAGCTGAACTGAGGGCCAAGTACATGTCTACTGAGTCTAATACTGTGGGAGAGCTTGTTAACTGACATAAACCATGTGAGCTAAACGTGGAGTCCGATGTATACGCACTATCGAGAGGACCCAATATATCTTGTCCGGGTATATATAGAGGCATGACTGGCGTGATCACTAATCCCAGGCCCAACTGTGGGGCTAAATAGACCTATGGTGGCACGTAGTTTTGGGACTCTGAGTGAAAATGGGGCCCTAGTCCAAGTTGGTGCTAAGTACTACTCCCAAACTGAATACTGATAGCTCGTTTAATCTGAAGTTCTAAAAGCTAGGTCAGAACTTAACTAGTCTGAAACCGTTTCTCGAAAGAGCTTTAGACTGAAAATTTACTAAGTTTTGTTTAAAACTGGATGCTAATACCTTGAGCTAAATTCTGAAGAAAAGCCAATTCGTGTGATACTACAATTTCAGGCTAAATTCTTGTCTTCTCAAATCCTTAAAAAAGTTCATGCAAATCATTGAAACTAAGATATAACTCATTTAAAACAGAATAAAAAACCATGTAATAATCATAAAGACGAAATTCTATAAAAATCTGCATGATGGGGTAAGAGCCGTAGTTTTATAAAACCATAAAATCAATATAGAAGTATGAGGTTTTGGGCATAAGGGTGAACTAAACCCTTACTGAATACCCACATACCTGGTAGTTGAAGAATCTTGGAGTAGAATTGGAGTTAGAAGCTTTGGAGAAGAAAGCTCTAGGTTTGTAACTTGAGAGAACTTTTCTTTTCTTTCTGAAGTTTGATCGATAGAATGAGGGAAAATAATCCAAGTCTGAATAACATCCCTCCCAAAATAGGTCTAAAATGACTTAGTATAGGATTTAAAAGAATAGGAAAAGTCTAAAAAACTCATGGGATCAAAACTTAAAAACTGCATAAAATTCTCGGAACAGGGTTCCACGGCTGGGAGCCACGGTCCGTGGTTCGTTCCACGAGCCATGGAACCAGCTCGTGGTTCCCTGGGAAATTACTAGGCTGCAGACCTGATTTCCCCGGCGGCAGACCATGGTCCGTGGATCCCGGTCGTGGATCTCAGGCCAAGGTGTTAGGCCTCTGGTCTGGTACCACGGTTGGAGACCACGGGCCGTGGTCTGTTCCACGGTTCGTGGACCCTAGCCGTGGGTCTTAGGCCCTTTAGCCACTTTGCAAGTCCGGTTCCACGGTCCATGGAACCCATCCGTGGTTCCCGTCTGTGATTTTTACAGCTTAACACTTAGAAGTACGGTCTCAATCTTAGCTTAGAATTTTTGGGGTGTTACATTGAACCTATTCAAATCTCTTTATTGCCGCAATTATCTCCTCAAACATATCACCTTGCAAACACAAGATGTCTGCATACACCCCCCCCCCCCCCCCCCCCCCCCCCAAACTAGGCTCTTTACTGATCTTCTCTTGTCCCTGTTGTTCAATCTCCTTACATTCCAAGATATAAGTTTGAACTTAATTTATCACAAATGAGCAGATTCCTCCCCTTATTCTTGTACCCACTGCTTTTGAAATTTACAAGACTTTTCAACTCTTGAGAGCCTCGAAATCTTGTTTTCTTACAAATAGGTTCAACCTCCATTCTTCTAGCTTGTCTCGAATTGTCAACTTGTAGCAGCAGTTCTAAAGCCTTTTTTTCATGGCCCTGGAAATCTTCCCCCAAAATTTGCCCAATTTGATCAAGTTTTTTTGTACCCGTAGTGATGATTCAACGTAGTCAGATTCATATCAAAAAAAAGAAATTGCTTGAGACGGACAAAAGGCATGAGGGCATTCTCTGGCTTCATAAAAGATCTGAAATTGATTGACATACAGCTAGAGGATAACACCCACACTTGGTTTAAAGGGGACAATCAAGACATAGCTTCCAGGATAGACAGGATATTGATTTTCGAAGAATGGGATGACAACTTCAGTAGTCTAAATTCTAAAACAAACAGCTCTTCAGAGGCTAAAGATCAACACACCAATTGCTCTTCAAGGGGAGGGGATAAGAATACAAATTATTTCAAGTTTGAAAACTGATGGTTAGGCACAGAAGGGTTCAATGACAAAAACAAGGAATGGTGGAATTCTTTCAACTTTTCTGGCAGACCTGATTTCATTCTTGCTTCCAAACTTAAAGCCCTTGAAGGCAAGCTTAAGGAGTGGAGCATGAGTGAGCAAGGGAACCTAGGGGCAAAATGGAGGAACCTGGATAATAATCTATCACTTTTTGATAAGGTTATGGAAACTAGAGGATTGACAGATGAAGAAACAACAAGGAAGACATCAACTTTACTGGAGTATGAGGAGTTGATTAAAAATGAGGAGATTTCTTGGAGGCAAAAATCAAGATCCCTATGGCTCAAGGAGGGTGATAGGAGCACCAAGTTTTTTCACAAGATGGCCAATGCTCACAAGAGGTACAACAACATTGATCAACTGGAAATTCACGGGGAACTCTCTCAAGATCTTGCAAGTATTGAAATGGAAATAGTGAAGTATTACAAGAATTTGTATTACGAAAATACAAATTGGAGACCTGCATACATGGACACAAACTGCCGTAGGCTATCAGAGGAGGAAAAAGAGCTACTACAAGGAAACTTTGAGGAAAGTGAAGTTTTGAGATGTTTGAAGATGTGTGCTATTGATAAGGCACCTAGGCCAAATGAATTCACTATGTGTTTTTTCCTGAAAAGTTGGGAGGTAGTGAAGGAAGATATCATGAAAGCCTTTCAGAATTTTTATGATTATAAAGCTTTTGAAAGAAGTCTAAATGCAACATTCATAACTCTCATTCCAAAGAAGAAAGGGGCCAAAGAATTGAGGGACTTCAGGCCTCATCCTGATTGGAAGCATTTTCAAACTTTTTGCCAAAGTTCTCACAGGAAGATTGAAAGGGGTAATGGACAAACTTGTTGACTCTCAATAGATGGCTTTCATCAAAGGTAGACAAATCATGGATGCAGTGTTAATTGCTAATGAGGCAGTGGACTCCAGACAAAAACAAAAAAGGCCAGGAATCCTGTGTAAGCTTGATATGGAGAAGGCGTATGACCATGTCAATTGAAAATATTTGCTGACTACTATGGAGAGAATGAGATTCGAGGGGAAATGGATTCACTGGATTAGACCATTACATCTCCGGTGTTAAATTTTCATTACTCATCAATGGTTCTCCTGCTGATTTTTTCAGTTCACTGAGAGGGCTTAAACAAGGAGCTCCTTTGTCACCCTTCCTATTCTTAATAGCCATGGAAGAGTTGAACAATATGATAAAAAATGCCAAAGTGAGGGGATGGCTCAATGGCTTTGAGGTGGGCAGAGCAGGTGGTGACAGTTTGGAGGTAACTCATCTGCAATATGCAAATGATACACTTATTCTGTGTGATGCTGACGAAGATAAACTCAAGATTCTAAGGGTGATACTGGTGCTATTTGAGGGGTTCTCTGGTTTACACATAAATGAGAGGAAAACTATTTATACCCTATAAATGAAGTGCAGAACATGGAGATCCTAAATACAATCCTTGGGGGAGAAATAGGTGCTCTACCTTCTATCTACCTAGGGATGCCTTTAGGTGCCAAATCTCAATCCTATTTTTTTTTTTTTTAAATTAAAAGTTGGGCTCATTGGCCCATTTATTAAAACTAAAAGGTTATTTACAGCCGAGCCCAAAAGTGACCCGGTCCATACAAAGCAACAAAATCAGGTCTTGACCACATTAGGCAAATTCAATCCTATGAGATCTAGAACAACGTAATAGAGAAATGTGAAAGGAAGCTCGCAAGGTGGAAGACACAATATCTCTCTGGGGGGGGGGGGGACTGACTCTGATCACTTCAGTCCTTGATTCACTTTCAACCTACGTAATGTCTATATTCCCAATACCTAAAGGGGTTATCAATAGACTGGATAAAATTAGAAGGAAGTTTCTATGGCAGGGAAACAATGAAAGAAAGGGTTACAATCTAGTTAAGTGGGATGCAGTGATAGTAGGGAAGAGACACAAGGGACTGGGAATTAAGAACTTGAAGAACCAGAGCAAGGCCCTCTGAATGAAATGGCTTTGGAAATTCAATGACAAGAATCAGGCTTTATGGAAGAAAGTTATTAGTGCTAAGTATGAAGAGGAAGACAACTGGATGACCAAAGAGATAGTCACACCTTATGGGGTTAGCGTATGGAGATCCATTAGATCCCTTTGGTGTGAATTCAAATCTAAAACAAAGATCAAAGTGGCTAATGGGGAAAAGACTGATTTTTGGAAGGATGAATGGCTAGAAGCAGGCAAGCTAGCAGCTCTTTTCCCCGACATTCTCATTAGTGTCTCACCAACAGAAGACTATTGCAGACCACGGGACAACTCAAGGATGGAACTTAAATTTTAGGAGACAGTTGAATGACCGAGAGATCCAAAGAGTGGCAGATTTTTCAGCACCATAGGTGAGATCAATGATCTGGGAGGGGATCAAGATACTTTATGGTGGAAAGGTAGCAAGAAGGGATTTTTCAAGGTGAGCAATGCTTACAATTAGATGAACCATACCAACCATGCTCCAAGTAATTGGCCATGGAAAGGCATTTGGAAATCCAGAATCCCACACAAAGTGGCTTGTTTTGTTTGTTTGTTAGCCAAGGATCCAGTATTGACTCAAGACAATTTAATGAGGAGGGGGATACCATTATGTTCAAGGTGCTTATTTTGTGGTGAAACTGCTGAGACAGTTAACCATCTTTTTCTTCACTGCAAAGTTACTAGCCAGCTTTGGAGGATGTTCTTAAATCTAAAAGGCATAGCTTGGACTATGCCTGGCAATATTACTGAAGCAATCCAGAGCTGGGAGGAAGCTGAAATGCAGGCCAAGAGCAGAGAAAGATGGAGAATTGTCCCTGCTAGCATATGATGGGCAATATGGAAGGAGAGGAACTCTAGATGTTTTGATAGTTTAGAATAGTATGCAAAAGATCAAGCTTAACTGCCTTCTGTTACTATGTTTTTGGTGTAATCAATTATATTCAAATGATACTTATTGCGTCCCAAGTGCACACGCAAGTGTACGTGGTCGTGCAAGTAATAAAGTGGCTCTTGCGAGCCGAATATCAATCCCACAAGGACTTGGTGTTTAGCAAACGATCCAACTTAGGTCTTACTATTGAAATTAAACAAGTGCGATTCGTAACCAAGAGTTTGAGCTGTGTTTTTATAAACTAAGTATTAGAAATAATGACGATATAAAATTTGGATTGTAAACAAAATAAAGAGAGATCCAGGGTTGAGGCATTCACTACACATTCATGCATAACCATGGTTTATAGCCGATGTTGGTGTTTATCGTGATCGTTGATCTACTGGGTTGATATTATAACCCGGGAATGGTCATCCTCTAAGTCATCTACCCAAATTAATCTCACAACTGCATCGTTGAGCGGGGATGTGAGTCTTTAATTCGGATGCATTCAACTATCTTCCCGTTTTATTAACCAAGTGAGGCGTTTAGGTATATCTCTATCCTAACAACAAATCATTCTTTACAATTGCTAACTAACAACAAAAGATATGATCCACACCTCCTACGTTCTTCATTCCGTCTCTCAACTCCTATGGTCAATTCGTTTTGAGACTTAGATTTATCCTAAAGTTCATGACGCTTTAGAATAGTTAAACAAGATCGCAAGAACAATCACATGACAAGATAAACAACGAAACCAACTATAAAACCATCATTAAGCAATCATGTTGTAGCCTCAACCCTAGAAAGAGGGTGTTTAGCCACTCATAATCTAATTTGAGATTACAAAAGTGTTGTAGTTCATACAAGAATTAAGTAAAGAAAAAGTAGAGAATAAGAACCCTAAGGCAGCCTCCTCCTTGTGTTTTTGCAATCCAAAACCGTCTAGAAGTGTTTACAATTGAAGTTGAGTGTCCTATTTATAGTGTGGGATAAATTACACCCCTCGGGAACAGCCAGCGTGACACGCCCAAATCGCGGGCAGCTGCTGGAATTTCCCATTTTTCTGGTGTCTCACCTCCATGCCACGCCAATAAAATGGAGCTTAGCCTCCGTGGCACGGAGGTGTGTTTCAATATCCATTTCGCACCTCCAACGCAAGCTTTCCACCTTCCTTTATGTCCCCATGGTTTGTAGCGTGTTCGTAGGCTTCAATTAACTTCCATAGCTCCTCCAAAGGTCTCCTACAACAACTCATAACACACATTAGTCCATATAACACAATAGAGTTTATCAAAGTACACTAGAATAGGTTATTTAATCATTTTGACCCATGACTTGTTCCAAATTCACCTTAAACAGTATAAACAAGTACGTTAGCACCAAAGTACACACTTACATCCTAAATACCTCAATAGTGCCTCAAGTTATCCTCGAAACTAAGCTAAACGTGCATAGATAACGACACTAAGGTGTATAAATACACCTAAGATCAATACTATCTATGTAATTGATGTTCTAGATTCAATTTAGGAGAAAAATAGTAGGATTTGATGTACATGTTGTAATTATGGATCAGTACAACTTAGGTACTGTTTTGAGAAATATACAAAGTTAGTTGTTTCAATTTATTTTTTTTAATTCAAATTCATCTTAAATCTAAACTTATTAGGCTAAAGTTACTGCAGTAACTAAATAACACTTCCTTTGTTGTTGGTACTTCAGGATTGTTTTGAGCGTATCTGAATTTGCACACTTTTGTAACATATGAATCTTCGTCTTTTTCTTCCTTTATTCTTCTTCTTTTGGTTTTGGAGAAAATAGTCAAATGCCTCCCCAACCTATTACCGGATGCCCAACTACACACTTCTATTTCACGGGGTCCTATTATCCCCTTGAACTGTTTAAAACTAAAATTATTACCTCCTTAAATGCTTACGTGGCAAAGTGAGTGTATTTCACTCTCTCAAAGAGAGTGAGCACCAAAAATAAATATTAAAACTCTATTTTTAATATTTCTTTTCATAAATATGTGTATTTTCAATTATTCTCTTTTCCTTATTTGTTTTGTTTCTTCTTCACATCTCCTTCACATATCCCTAAAACACTCTTTCTCATAGAACAAAGAGCTTCAAAAAAAATTCATCAATGGTGTCTACTGCTAATTTCTTCATCTTCCTCATCTCCATGTTCATTTGCACCGCAAACTCAATGTTCTATTCAATATCAGAATTTCGTCGTCACCTTCTATTAACTCCATCTCCAATCTCCGTTAGCTGTCATTTCCCCAGATCTTGGGTTCAATGAGTTCTCTAACACTTCTCTCAATTCCATCATCTCCACCATTAATTTCCACTTACCATCTCTAGCCCTACTGATTCCTCCCTCCTCTTCAAAATTGCCACCGCTGCCATCGATGATGACGTGGAACACACCGCTTGCTCCTCCTCATTTTCCCTGAAATTTTTGTGTATGTTCCATTTTTATGGACGTGCCCGAGCATAAAACACACAAAATCTGGGTGTGAAAGAGTTGATTTTCTCAAGTTTGCAAATTTGATTTTCCCAAGTCAACGAGAAAAGGGAAAAAGAAAATAGAAAAGAGAATGGAAAAGGAAAGAAAAAAAAAAGAAAAGGGAAACATAAAAGGAAAAAGTAGAATAAAGAAAAATAATTAATTTGTTATATAAAAAAGGTAATATTACATGGCATTACGTGGCATTATGTTGCAGGGCGCGTGCAAATCACTGCTTAATACAAATCTGAGTGAGTTTTTAAGGGGTACATATTTCAGTTTTAAGAAGTTCAGGAGGGTAATAGGACCCCTGTGAAATTGAAGTGTGTAGTTGAAAATCCGGTAATAGATTGGGGGGGCATTTGGCTATTTTCTCTTTGGTTTTGTACTTAAAAACACACACTCAATAACTGTCTTGTTTGAGAGCTCGTTCGAAAGTGATTTGGTTTGGACAATGATAGGATTTGCAAGGTGTTGTTGTAAGGATTTTTCTTTCATCACAACATCCCATAAAACATAGGTTTCAAAATATGATTTCATTCTCACTAACCAAAATTGATACTTTTCATCGGTGAAAATTTGTGGGGCATTGAAAGAGAGACTGCTACTTGCCATGGCTGAAAAGTGGTTAAAAATTGATATGGGTTGAAAAATAGCCCTGCGCGATGAAAATAAGCACGAGTTGAAAATAGCCTTGATGGGTTAAAATGGATTGAAAATAGTTCTTTAGATGAACTCACAGATCCCGTAAGATCAATGAGGCTCTTGATACCATTGTTCATTTTATTAAAAGATGGGGCAACAGAAAGTATTGATTGAAAACGTGTCTCTCAATAATTTAATTAGGCATATGGGAGCTTTTTAAATAGCCTCTCTACCTCCAAGAGGTAGTGGTAAGGTCCCCATACACTCTATACTCCCTAGACCGCACTTTGTGGGATTTCACTGGGTATGTTGTTGTTGTTGTTGTATAGGAGGGCTTTAAATAGCCAACTTGAAAAATATAATCTGCAATTCAAAAAAGCTAAAATATCTCAACAACTAAAACAATCTAATTGATCTGAAATCTAAACAACTTATTAGGCTAAAGTTACTGTAGTAACTAAATCAAATTTAAACAGTGGAGATTACTGGCTAGCAAGCAAGGACAAAAAATTTCTCAGTTAGGGATTGCTACAGCCTGTTAACAAAGCAGCCAGGTCGACATGGGTGGGTTGCAACATGGGGGGCATGTTTAACACAAAATAATCTGCAAAAAAGGGGTTTTGTATTATGCAATTGATGCTACTTTATGTCAAGAAGATAAGAAACAGTGGATCACCTGTTTTTTCCATTGCAGAGTTTCCAACAATGCTGGCAATTATTCCTAAGTATCTATGGTATTGCATGGGTGATGCCTCAGAATGTGAGAGGTTTATTACAAAGTTGGCAACAACAGGTTACTCACAAAGAGAACAAGCAGATATAGAGGACTATTCGTTTGTGCATTTTCTGGACGATATGGCTGGAACGGAACAAGCCCTGTTTTGAAGGGGACATAGATCTCCTATTTCTAGAGTAAATAAAAGATTTTAGTTGTTTGCAGAATTTGTTCTTCTGGTGTAGAAGTAGTTCAATAAGTAGTTTGAACCAATTAATGGATTTCCTAGATTTGTTAGGAAGGAAAGTCTGGTAGCCTGTTTTTCTTTCTGGAGTTTTTTGTTGTTTTTGTAACCTTTTAGTACCTTCTTGGTATCCTTTTAGTCAAACTTTTTACCTTTTAAAAAATAGTTTGTAATTTGCTGCATAGTTCTTTCCTCTGATCGTGGCAACTTTATTCCAATCATAGTTTGTTGTAGTCGAAGGTGAAGACATCTTTAATTTATATAGATTTTGGTGCTTAGCGACCATATTTGTCAAGGGAATTAGGTGAATAATTTGTCTTTTATGTTAGTGTAATAGTGTTCTGTCCTTTTTATTGAGTGGAGTGATCTTTATTTCTCAACTTATTGTCTTTGTAATTTCTATTTTACTCTATGTATTAGTAGTTCTTTTCTTTTTTTCCTTCCTTTTTTTTTTGTCTACCACTTGTTTATCGTTTCATGAATAGAAAAGACCATTTTAGTGTACCTCACCAAAAAACAAAAGAAATAATAGAAAGAAAGAGAGAGATTATCTTCATATACTTGGGTTCTTTCATGTTTCATCCGCCTCCTCCTCCTCCTTGTCATCTAAAGATCTTCCTGCTTATGCCTCTTATTTATAAGGCTAAAGAAATTCTCTATGAATAGTTTTGCTGCTTACTCGTTGGATACTGCGATTGGCTTACATGATTTGCTGCAATGTATTGAGGTTCTTATTTCATTTTACTCTCTGGACGTGAAAAAAGAGATATATCTTTGTTTTACTGAAGTATACTTGCAGCTGATGTGCACCCAAGGGTGTGGCTTAGTGGTCAATGAAGTGGGTTGAGCACCTTGAGGTCTTTAGTTTAAATCTCAGCAGAGACAAAACACTAGGTGATTTCTTCCCATCTATTCTGCTTTAGTGGACAGAGTTACCTGGTATCTGTTGCTGGTGGGAGGGAGGTGACAGGTATCCCGTGGAATTAGTCAAGGTGCATGCAAGCTGACTCGGACACCATGCTTATAAGAAAAAAACAAAAGAAGTACTCGCAACTGATATGTTACTTTTCACATCATGTTCGGTTCTCTAGTTGATTAATTATCAGATTACTTGGACATGTGAAAATGTAACTTGTGCAGTTCCTCTGACATGCCATTTAAGAATACAAGATTGATTGGATCAATGATATGTAAGAAGCCCTAGTTTGGATATACTCGGTAACTTACCTCTTTGGACAAACTTTTATGTGTTCATTTATTTATATGCTTATCTGTAAGTAACTTCTTTATGTATCAACACCAGATTTGGTGCTTCGGAAAACTGTACGAAGATTTGGATCTTGCCTTAGAGGCTGAGTCAAGATTTTTAGTTTATGGGTTCTGAATCATAATCCTTTTTGCTTGTTTGGTTCTAGATAAATTATTTATACATATTAAATAAATTTTTAACATAAATACAGGTTTGAGCCAAAGCTACTAGATTCTGGCGAACCTGTAGCTTCAAGGATGGCTCCTCCACGGGCTGCCTGTTACATTTCATTGAATCCAGCAGCTCCAGATACTTTCAAAATCATATGCATCTATTATTTTATACAGAGTTTTTGACGACTATAAGAATCTAAATTTCACCAAAATCTGTTGTTTTCTAATTCCTTCAAACGTCTGTTGTTTCTTTCTGGTCATGCAGTCCATATGATGCGTACTGAAAGTTGTCTTACATAAGGCTTTCACCTGTTTCTTCATTCTCTGCTTTTTGCAGTTTGGCACTGCCATTAACTTCTATTTCAATTTTTATTTGCTATATTCTGGAGAAAGGGAAATATTTTAGCTTTACTTGTCTTCAGTCTAATGGCGATCTATCAACTATTCAGGTTTTCATCCCTCAACACTTTTTTCCTCCTGCATCACTCCTGTGATAATGCTGAAGTTTATATGCACGACGGGAAGAGGCTATATCATCCATCTTGCTCCTTCCTATTTTGTTCAGACTTTTATCAGTTTTGTCCTGCAAATGCCTCTTTCAATTGGTACTCTTCTTGTTTTATGTTTATATCTTTTTCATTCTGTGTATGCTGCTGCCCTTTTTTCAGCAATGCTTGTTGCGCAGTTGCTCGGTTGCTAATTTCCGTTCACTTCATGAATAAGTTCAAACTCTGGGATTGAACACTAGTATTGCAAGATCGCTCAGACATCCATTCCCTTTGTGCTTTTTCTGCCATATTCATCTGTGCAACTGGCAGGTAGGGGCTCATCTATGTGATTCGATATGCTTGACGGTTATTGAAACATTCTTGGTAGTCCGAATTGCTAGGCTTCGCCACTTTCTATATGATAATAGCAATGACTTCCTCTTTCATTACTTCAATCTTTCAGTATCCCTCTCCTTTGTTCTCAGTACTCATCATATTATACTAGTTCATATCTTTAAGTTCGATCATTGACAATCTATTGGGTACAAAGTGTTCACGTCTTCCGTACAAGTACGAGGAACCTTTATTTTTTTTTTTTTTTTTTTGCAGTTGGAGTGGGTGTTGATGGTTTATCTGCATTAACTACTCTAGTGAAGGTGAAGCAACTATGAACAATATTTTACTTGAGCACATCACTGCTAGATCCATTTCGTTTCTGAGTTTGTGAGTCCTTTAAAAGGGCAAAGTGCATGGATTCCCAATTTTGGCGCTGTCATTTAATTTGTATCTGTTTTTGAATTTTGTTTTGCATGTGTACCCATTTGGGGATAATTTAAGACATACGATGTTTAGATATTGTATCTGAAATTTTATGTAGGGATTGGGTCATTTGCATTTTTGTCCCTATTTCATTCCGGTTTTTAAGTTGTTCCTTAAAAGTAATTAACTTTTGCGTGGAGTATAAGTCTATATTCTTGCATTATAATATCTCATAAATAATGTACTATGTCCTTAAAGAATTTATGTCTTGCTAGGCATATGTTCGATTGGTAAGGATAAAAATTAAAGATCAGTTCATTTAGGGTCTGTTTGGAAAGTCACCTGATAATTGGAATTGGTGTAATTACTAGGTAGTAATTATTAGCCAAGTAATTACACAACCTACTAATTACAATGACTTGTTTGTTTGCCACAGTGTGATTATAAATGCACTGTTTGGTTGCACATGTATAATCACATGGTTATATTAAATCTTTAAAATAAAAGCTAATTATCAAAAATTAAAAATTTATATTAAACAAATAAGGGATTTTATAAATGAGATTAAATTAAATATTTAAGATATATATCTTGTCTTTTGAAATATATTAATTAATAAACATATATTCTTAACTAATATTATAAAAAAGTAATTAATTTATATTTTTTAAATTAGTATATTTTAATTAAATTAATATAAAAATTTAAAGTATGTGATTTTTAAGAACATCTTGAAATGCATGATTGAAAAAAAGATTAATATTATAAATATAATATCATAAAATTAATAAAATATTTGACAAAAAGATAATCTATCAATAACTTAAAAATGAATTGCTTGCAATGTGAAATATCAAGTCAATACTAGTAAAAGAAATAAATTGAAACTAAAAATATAACATAAGTTAAAAATTCAAAACAAAAAAGTTAACATCATACTCTTATGTCAAATTTCAACATAACGTGCCTAAATATGATTCAAAAGAAAAGAAAAACATTAGTCTATAACCTTATTCAACAATGAATTATACTTTAATTTAAAAATTAGAATACTAAATAAATTATGCTAAATGCAAAAAATAAATGTAAAATAGATAATACGAACAATTGCATGAAATCACAAGAAGTAAAGGTTGGAAAAGGAGAAGGAAATGAAATATAAATAATATAAAATAAAAAATATTTTTTTTGAAATTATTAGAATAATAAAATTAAAAAGAATTTAAAAATAGTAGAAATAAAAGAAAAATAAAAATAAAAAAAAATAAAAATAGAAATAAAAGGACAAAATTAAAAAGTAATCAGTTTGTAATTACACCATGTAATTACCAATAATTTACAGCCCCCCCTGTGAATTGAAGAGTGTAATTACTCCCTGCCAATTAGACTCAATTACTTGGTCAACCAAACATGTCAAATTGTGTAATTACACTCAATTACTCAAATTTTCAGGGTGACTTTCCAAATAGACCCTTAAAATGTAAAAATTAAACATCAACTTATTTAAAGGAAAAATTATGCAATTAAATGATTCGGATTCGTATGTGTATAATAAAACGATGCATTATTGAACTCATCGTAGTGATGGTTTGCAGTAGAAAAAATTCACTCTCTCAACACAACTGATGTATTATTTGATTAGCACAATTAAAAAGAAAATGCATCGTTTGATTGGCCGTATATGATTTTTTTTAAATTTTTTTTTGCATAATTAGTACGTCTCTGAGTAGCGGTATTTACTAAGTTTAAATATACGCAAAATGTTTTGTATATTATTCTACGAGAAATAAAAATACATGTAACTGATATAGTACCGAAAACAAAAAATATCCTTAAAATACCTAACTAACATAATATTCATTATCGCATAACAATTATGCACATTATTGTTTATCGCGTAAACAAATTTTTATATTGAAATCCTTGTATAATTTGCATAGGAAGCTAATGACCCTAAGGTGTTTTCTACTTCATTTACCATATGGGTACTTGTACCAGTAAAGCCGCCGTCAACAACAACAATATACCCAGTATAGTTTCACAAGTGAGATTTGGAGAAAATATAGAGACATATAGATTCTACCTCTAATTTATTAGGTAGAAAAACTATTTTTGAAAAACTCTCGGCTCAAAAAGAATAAAAACACAACATTTATCAGGACATAAAATGTGTTTGATTAAATTGAAATCAAAAGTGTTTAACTAAAATATATAATTATAACATGACTCAATTCGAGTGTCGAAATAAAATATCTCGACATACTGTCTGTGTATGAAGCCTTAAATTTGAGGTTTTCTACCAACAAGAGTTGTGGTAGAGTAGTAAGTACTCTTTCATCTTTAATTAGAGGTCTCGAATTTGAGTCGCCTTTGTTAAGAAGCATTTTACCCCTCAATATGAGACTTTCTAATGCAAAATCGGATTTAATCGGACTTCAACGTGGATACGAACATGGGCGGAATTTTTTTTTTTTTTTGAGGTTTTGTGGCCGCCCATGCACGCCAATGAAACAGATTAATTTCTGGCGCATTCACGTGAGGCTTCAGCAGAGTCAGTCTGTGTCACATGACCCCTTGTTGGGTCTTGGAAATCAATGGTGTTTTTAGTTCTTTTATTTTTATTTTAATTAATCGATATTTCATATAATTTTATCTTTATTCAAATAAAAAAATTTACAAAATGAAAAATTAAATCAAATAATTTGGTAAAATGCCTTTTACTTTTTAGGGGGTGTTATAAAATTAAGAACAAAAGAACAATATAAAGATGAAGATAAGAAAAATAATACTTTCTCCATTCCATTTTATGTGGCACACTTTTTTTTTTAGTCCGTTTCAAAAAGAATGTCACCTTTCTATAATTAGAATAATTTTAACTTTGAAATTTCCTTTTTACCCCTAATTAAAATAATTTACAATCACACAAATATTTAAGGATTATTTTGGACCACAAGTTCTAAAAGTCTTTTTTTTTTCTTCTTAAACATCGTGCCAAGTCAAAGTATGCCACATAAAATGAGACGGAAGAAGTATAAGACAAGAGGACAATATGAGATAACTCTTCTTTCTTTCAAGTATTTCAAGTGTACATAATATAATATCCTATGCGCGCCTTTATTTATAGTATTCATAAAGACATACAAAAGATTGTAATAACATAGAATTAAACAAGAAGTTTATGGGGAAGGTTAAAAGGTATTGTAAGAGTTATATCTATAATGGTGTGTAGAGTAGTGGATGAAAGAACTACACATCATGTAGAAAATTGATGGAGTAAATTCTTAAGAGTTATGAACATCTATTATTATATTATTTTATAACAAAAAAAGGGCAGTCCGGTGCACTAAAGTTCCCGCTATGCGCAGAGTTCGGGAAAAGGCCCGACCACAAGGGTTTATTGTACGCAGCCTTATCTTACATTTTTGCCAAAGGCTGTTTTCAAGGCTTGAACCCGTGACCTTCTGGTCATATGACAGTAACTTTACCAGTTACTCCAAGGCTCCCTTCCCCGGAGGTGAATAATTTTTTTTAATGTGTATATGTCAAAACTAAAAGCTTGATAATTGATATAATATGAATCTCAGAGTAGTGCACGAAATGATGAAATCATGCATGCATGGTTATCTTATCGGGGTAGCATATATATTTCACTTTTATATGTTCGATTTGAATTTTACATGTTCCTAAAGATATAATGATTTACATAAATATTTTATCATATGATGAAATTTACAAATTGATCACTGATTCAATTTGAATATTTCTACAAGATAGACTTCAACAAAAAATTAAATAGTAAGGACAACAAGTGATATAGTTCAGTAGTTTCTCATAAAAATTTATTAACTAACGAGATAGAATAATATGGAGAAAGAAAAAAAAATCAACATCGATGGACAAATATATAATTTTAATATGATGGACAAGAAAAGTGGGGGGAGAGTAATAAAAGTTTTTGATAAAAGTTTTTCTGAAGGGTAAAATGGTCATAATGTTCCCTCCCCTCTATTTTATATATAGGGGTTTTCTCATTTGACAGCTTCATTCAAAGGTTATCGAAAGCAATATTGTTGTGAGCTTGAGCCTTGAGCAAGTCAAAAAAAGGATGACCAAGATGGAGAGAAAAACTTTTGGACTTTTTTTCCTACTTTTCATTGTGTTATTTGGCTCAAGTAAGTTTTTTTCCCCATTATTTTGTGAATTCACGTTAATGATATATATATATATATATATATATATATGGTTTCTAATTTTCTCTTAAATTATATGTAACAAAGTTTGACTTGACACAATTTTATTTTTTTAAAAAAACTTCTAAAATTTTGAAATTTGATTCGGATGCGTGGTGAGCTCCTTGCATTCGGGAGTTTGGTTTGTTTCCTTCTTTTTTTGATGTATTAGACGAAGTACTTCTTACTCTTTTATTGTAAAAAGTTCTGAAAACTCTTGTATACGTGACTCTAAGTCATGTGATAAATTATATGTCTTTCTTCGTATATTTATAAGTATATGGAAGAGTTTTGAGATATTCGTGTCTAATTCTCGTCTTTTCACCTTTTACTTAAGTTCTTGTTGTATTTGAGAGTTGACTTACCATGAGTGAGATTGGAGTAGAGACTCAGACTTTTGGTCGTGACAACTTCAAGCTCACTTTTCAAATTTGTCACCTGACAGGTTTAAAATTACTCCCTCCGTTTAATAATATTTATTCACTATTGATTTGGCACACATGTTAAGAAACAATAAATTATAGGAGTAATTATACTATAATATAACCCTTTGAATACAATTAATTAACCCTTAATTTAATGCTTTGAAAAATGTATTGGGTAATGATTATAATTAATAACTAAGGGTAAAATGGGTAGAAATAGATGAATTATTCATTGGTTTTTCAAACTGGACAAGTATTGTTGGACATTATGCAGAAATGGGAATCATCCCACAAGTGGAGGGAAGAGTGTGCATTTCACAAAGCCACAGGTACCGTGGGCCGTGCGTCGGTGACCACAATTGTGCTATTATTTGCCGCAACGAAGGCTTCTCTGGCGGAGACTGCATTGGCTGGCGCCGAAGGTGTTTTTGCACTAGGCTATGCTAATTGAGTGTCATTTGAGTTGTGGAAATGGCAAATAGTAGAGAAATTTTAGTAGTTAAGTTGGTCGATGACTATCTGAATTTTCATCTTGTTGGTGATGGTTTGTAATTTTCTCTTTTTCTATTTCTAATAATGGTACGGTGGTTGACTATTTGAATTTCCATCTTGTTAATGATGGTTAGCTTCTCCCCCTGTAATTCTCTCTCTTATTTTTGTTGTTCCTATCTCTAATGATGATTCGATCCAATAGCAAAGAGTGGAAAAATCTTAATAGTTTAGTCGATTGATTATCTAAATTTTTATCTTTAGTTTATTGTCCTTTTCTTCTTGTTACTAATTAATCTATAAATGACATTAGATTTTTCATGTTAGACCGTTAATATAATTAGTAAAAAAGAAGAAATGAAAAATATCACTATATTAAAAGAATCAAACATGCCGCAATTGAAACTACTAATTTCAAATAATGTTATTGGGCATGTGCAAAGCACGGACTTCCTCTTTTCTAATAATTTAACATCAAAACATATCAACGTATTATAATTAATTGATCTAACGAGAAAAAAGTTGAAATCATTCACTAATTTTCCATTTCTAAGCTCAACGAGAAAGGCAGTAGATGAGAAAAATATTACTTTTTCGCCACTATTTTTTCTCTCATTAGTCAAAACTCAAAAGTATGGGGGAAGGGGTTGATTAGATAAGATATGACACACGTACATCTTACTTAGGACATTACCTTAAATAAGAAGATATGAAGATTGAGGATTAGAGAGAAAGTCTTGTTGGTGATCAAGTGTTAGTGAGTTTTCCTATTAAGGGTGTTAAACAGATTAAGACGACTTGAATTGGACTGGACCGAACTAATTATCCTTCGGACCGACCGGCCCACGTAGAGGGACCAGGGTTGGGCTGGGTTCATAACAATATCAAACCCGCATGATCTTAGCTGGACTATCGGTGACCTGAAACTGATCTAATCCGATAGTGTCGCGCGTCACTCCTGAACTGGTTATAAGGATTTAATTAAGCACTTAGTTAATTAATTTACATTTAACGTTAAACAAATATTAAGTCATTTTTTCTTTTAAAAATAAATTTTTATTTTCACTTAGTCTTTATAATCTATTGTCTTACTTATTCTTTTGTTAAGTTTTAAAATATTGTTAATGAATACTTTTCTTTTCGTATAGTAGAAAAATTGATTTTCTTTTCATATAGTAGATATTTTTTTTTTCATGTAATAGAAAAGTACTTTTCTTTTCATATAGTAGAAAAATGATTTTCTTTTCATATAGTAGACAAAATATTTTTTTATATATAATTAAAAAAAAAATTCTTTTCGTATATTAAAAAAATATCTTTTTTTATATCTATAAAGAATAATTTCTTTTAGTTTTACATAAATATTATCTTTCTTTATTATTCATTATTTGTCCTTAAATATACATCCCTTACACACATTTTTGCAGCATTATATTTTAATACTTTTTTATATACTTGATACACATTCTATTATACATACATTTTATACTATTTTTAGTACATATTTTATACTTTTAAAAAATGATTTACTTTCTCCTCGTTTGATAAATTAAGTCCAACAGTTTCACCTCAATCTCAAATTACTATGATCGGGCAATATGAAATTTCGGGAATCACATTTTGTAGATTTTGAAGGGTGTTTAACGTATATCTTCTCTTTTTAAAATAACTTGAACCCTTACCTGAAATCTAAACTAATTTTTGTAGACTAAAACGCGAGTCATACATGCAATAATTAAATAGGTTTCTTGATTTTCCTTAAAAATCAGGTGACGACTTTATATAATAATTAATCATTGTAAAGTTTATAAGTTGAGCTTTATCTAATCTTGGTGAAAATAGTGTCCAACAAGAAAGGTAGTAAATAAGGAAATTGTTACTTTTTCGTCATTATTTTTTCTCTCATTAGTCAAAACTCAAAAGTATGGGAAAGGGGGGGATTAGGTAAAATATGACACACGTACATTTTACTTAGGACATTACCTTAGATAAAACAACAACAACAACAACAACATACCCAGTGTATTCCCACAGCGTGGGGTCTGGGGAGGGTAGAGTGTACGCAGTCCATACCACTACCTCAGAGGTGAGGTAGAGAGGCTGTTTCCGATAGACCCCCGGCTCAAGACAAAACAGTCTAAAAATAGGCTAAAAAGGACGTAACAATGATACATGATAAAAATACAAGATAAAACTACAAGAGGCGATAGGAAGTAATATGTAGTAACAAACAACAGACAGAAACAGAGCACTGCCACAAAATACTACCACGAGGAATCCAAGAACAAGAAACTATAAGCGTAACACTACGATTACACACTCCTACCTACTAGCCTACACACACTCCTACCTACTACTCTTCTACCCTAATCCGCGTCCTCCACACCTTCCTATCTAGGGTCATGTCCTCGGTAAGCTGCAACTGCGCCATGTCCTGTCGAATCACCTCTCCCCAATACTTTTTCGGTCTACCTCGTCCTCTCCTGTAACCATCCATAGCCAACCTCTCACAGGAGCATCCGTGCCTCTCCTCCTCACATGTCCGAACCATCTCAACCTCGCTTCCCGCATCTTATCTTCCCGCATCTTAGATAAAAAGATATGAAAATTGAGGATTAGAGAGAAAATCTTGTTGGTGATCAAGTGTTGTCGAGTTTTCCTTATTAAGGTGTTAAACAGGTCGAGTCAACCCTGAATCGAATCAGAACAAACAAATTTTTGCTCAGACTGGACTAGCCCACGTAGAGGGGCTAGAGTTGGGCTAGATCCATAACAAAAGCGAGCCCGCATGATCTTAGCTGGACAACCTGTGTCCTAAAATTTTATAAGTTTTAAATACTTAAAAAAAATTAATTTTATTAATTCATAAAAATATTATTCCCTTCATTTCAATTTGTTTGTCTTGTTTTAACTTGACACGGAGTTTAAGAAAGTGAATAAATAAGACTTTTAAATCTTGTGGTCTTAAATTAAAGATATGATAATGTACCAAAATATCTTTTAGTTATATGGTCTTAAACATGTCACGTGAAAAGTTGAAATTAAAGAGTTGCTAAAAAAAGGAAAGAGACATTCTTTTATAAACAGACTAAAAAGATAGTAGGACAAATAGATTAAAACACCGAGAGTATTTTAATATAAAATCATTCCGGTAGAACTCGGCCCCACATAGACCTAAATATACTCAGATAAATCCAGCCTGGTTGGAACCGAACGCTCCCAACCAAATAACCAATTCGGACCCAAGTTATTGTTATCACCATGTTAAAATATGTAATTGTAATCAAAATTTTCACATTTATAAAATTCAGATCAAGAGGCTGCTATAATATCTCAAATATATTTCATAAAGAAACTAATATAGAGGATCATCTGCTACATATTTGCTAAAATGATTAATAGACGATTTAAGAAGCAATCATTTTTTATTCAATTAGGCTTCATAATTATGATTATTTTAATTAGTACAAATTAAAGCACTTTGCATCCTCTAATTGAAAGAACTCTTTTTTGAGAAACTTCATTTATACTTGCAATCTCCATAAGCTGCAAAATCACAAAATAGACATAATAAAAAAATAAGTTCATGATTTTCTCGATAAAATTAAACATATTAACTTTAAATTTTAAATCTATCGCGAGAGAAACTTACATGGATTATTATTTACTATCATGCCGAGATCCTCTGGACATGTACCACCTTTCTTATACTCAAGGTTAAGAATATAGGAAGCATGACTGTGAATTGTAGGAGGGAGAAAGCAAGGTTTTCCAGGTCGTATGCCCCTACATGCATTGGGTTTTTCACATTCTCTATCTAGAAAAGCTGATAATGCCTCATCAGTTACCCATCCATTTGCCACACACCAATGCCCAGTTCCAATTCTAGTTCCCTGTATCACAAAATACTAATTTACTCTCATGACAAATAATACAAATTAAATAGTCTCTTATAATTGGGATGGATTTAAATAATTTTTCATACGTTTAGTTTTTTAAGTTTGTCAAAAATAAATAATTTTGATATTTTTTAAATATTTATCAAATTATGACTATTAGATTTGACGAACATTATGGGTAACAAATCAACTAAAAACACCAAGAAAATTCAAAGATCACAACTTCAAAAATAGTAAAGATTGCATCTAAATAATTTACATCAAACATCAGACCTAGACAAAAAAATAGCAAGGAATGCATCTCCCAATTTGAGTTTCCGTTTTTTTTTTCTTTTACACGATTTTCATAATATCTAACAATTAAAGTTTACTAAATAATTGGAAAGATTAAAAATACTCATATTTTACAAATTTAAAGAATCAAAATTATTCAAAAATATATTTAAGTATTTATAATAAATTGCTACTGATATTTTACCTGACAAAAACTTATGAATGATAACAACACCAGGAAGCACGAGAATATATTTAGATTTTTCATTATTTTTTGCTTATGCCTAAAAATAAAAAGTTCTGTCAGTTAAATAGCATGATTCATCTGTTTGAATTCAATATTAACTGGGTAATACTATTTATCAATTTAATATTATAATAATCTTATGGGAAAACTATTTTAATGTGGCTTAAGTTGATTTTAAAACATTGATTTTCTCAATAAGAAATTAAAACCTAGATGTGTTTGCATTGATTTTGTTAGAAAATCAGTAATTTCATTTTGATATTAGACATTATGCATTTATGTTAAAAGTCAAACTCTTCCTGCAACTTTAAATTTTAAAGTATACTCTCTTGATCTATCTTTACCTGTCTATGTTTAACTTGATATATCCTGTAAAAAATATTAATAAATAAGATAGTAATTTTATTATATCACTCTAAATTATTATACGTCAATGCACTCATTAGAAAATAAATTAGAAATAACAAATATATATATATTTTAGTCTTGTAAAGCCCGTGCTGAGCCCGGACTCAAGACCAAGATAGTTAAGTATTTTATAATAATTTTAGTGAAATTTTTCTACTTGTGTTACGATTTTTGGACATATCTTTTTTAAGATGATCACTTTTTAATCATGTATTACTATTATTATTATTATTATTATTGTTGTTGTTGTTGTTGTTGTTGTTGTTGTTTAATTTCTAGTTAGTTACTAAAAAAATATTTATAAGAAAACATGTTTACTTGGGAATAAGAAGATATCAAAGGACAAATATAAATTGAAGTTAGTAATATAATTTAAAATATGCAAAATGATGTCAAACAGATTATAATCATGAATTGAATAAGTCATTTTTAGATTTTATATATTTGTGAGCATATAATTTCTAGAAATCGATTATTTTGGTATTTATGATTAACTACTCATATTTTTATGTGATAACAGTGTATGCAAGAAAAAAATATGATGATTAAGTGTAGATTTAGATGAAATTCAAAAAAAAAAAAACTTATTCATTGAAATAAAGTTCAAGAACTAATTTAGTTTGCTATTGACTTATTAATAATACTTTATTCTTAAAAAAAAATTCTCTTATCCAATCGATAAAGAAGTATATGATTTCTAATAAATTAAATTATTTACCTGAAAAAAATATTTTTATTTTAACAGTAATATATGACCAATAATATTTAATAAATGTGAGATTAATGATAAGCTGATCCACCTTTTCTTTTTCCTCTTTTCTCCCCCACTTAACCAATCAAATTCAATAAAGTTTAAAGATTTTTTTTCTTTTCTTTCTCAAGATTCTAATTCTTAAAAAGTTTTAAATTTATCTTTTATTGTATAATTGTGTTAAATTATTGAACCAAAATTTATATTTTTGAAATATATTTTTTATTAAAAATAAGATCACGAGAAATTTAATGGTAATTATAGAATTACTACTAAATTAAACTTGATTAATAGAGTACTCTCCCAGTATCAAATGGGTTATTTTAAGGTTATTATTATTATTATTATTCTAACAATTTAGATTATCTTTGCATTATTTCTATTAGATTACATCATCAATATTCACAATTATGCAAGCATTTTTAACGGACTCAAAGTTTATTATATTTATCAAAAATTGAATGTGGTAACCTAAGTAAAAAAGAGAAATAAAATATGATAAACAATAAGACAAGAGAAATTCAAAAAGTTAATCTAAGAGCCAATGCATTACCAAAAAAGGGTTCATATTTTGATATATGAAGTAATAAATAGCAAATATAAGAATATATTTGAAAAAGCAATCCTTTTTAATTGGAAGCTAACCAAATAGTTTCAATATAACTAATCCTCCAATTATTAATCCATATAATTTAGTCACCAAAATATTTTCACTAATATGGGTAGTCAACATTACCCTGCAGCAATTCCCGTTGTACAAACATTTTTGGTATAATGAGAAATATTTTTCGAAAAATATTTTCTACAAAATGAGTCATTTCTTGGTGTTGTGTTGCCAGAAAATATTTTCGAGGAAAATGTCTTTCGACACTTTTGGACGACAGTCATTTTTCTTCACAATTACTCCAAAAGTGTCGAAAGACATTTTCCTCGAAAATATTTCCAATATTGCAATATTGGCTATAACCAATATATATAATAATACTTTTAAAAAAATAAAAATAAAGAAAAAAATAGACATCATTATTAATCGTTGAAAACTCGGAAATTTATGAGAACACTATCCAGTTGCTAATATTCAATTGCTAATAATATTACTCCTTCTGTCTCAAAATAAGTGTCACTTTAGCTCAGTTTATGTTCATTAAGAAAAATGATAAGTAGAAGATATAATTACTAGGTTACCTCTATTTATTAGATGCTTCTTGAGAATTAAATATTGTTAAAAAAAGAGTAGTATTAGACAGGACATGACGCAGTTGCAGCTTACTGAGGACATGACTTTAGATAGGAAGGTTTGAAGATACGTATAGGATAGAAGATTAGTAGGCAGGAATGTGTCCATACTAGTAGGCAGGAGTGCGTTGTCTTGTTGCCCTTATTAGTAGTCGTAAGACTACTCTTGTAGTTTCTTGTTCTTCGATGTCTATTACTATCTATTGTTTCGTGTAGTTCGAATATAATATTATTTTCTTGTAGTATTGTTCTGCTACTATCTGTTATTTTTGTTATCATCTATTGTTTCTTGTGCTTTCATCACGTCTTTTTCTAGACTGTTTTTGTCTTGAGCCGGGAACAGTCTTTCTACGTCAATTTTGAGCTAGAGGTAAGGTCTACGTACACTTTATAATCCCCTAACCCTACTTTGTGAGATTATACTCGTATATTGTTGTTGTTGAATCCTAAGATGATACTTTTTTTCCGGAAAATATTTTCCACTCTCCAACCAGTTGCATGTTTGATAGCAGAATTTATCCCACATCGGACACAAGCAGTGGAGCGAACAGCTTCGCCCCTTGCTTAAAAGTTGGCTCAAGCTAGAAAATCAAATCACGCAGCCACGCAATGAGCACAAAGCGAACTATTCTTTCGCCTTTTACTAAAGAATACCGTGTGCGTGTTGCATAGAGTGGCATACGCCAATTTTTGGAGGGTTTTCTCTTTTAGAGAAATCCCCATCAATTCTTAGTTAAATTGTTTTCCTTACGTTTTCTGGGTCAGTTGGAAGTTAAAGAAGGGGTTAATTGATTCCAAATCAGATGCTTAGCAAAAGATTAACATATGACATTTAGCATATTACAAGATGTAATAGAGGATTATAGGATTATACCAACTTGAAATAGGGACTCAAACTAAGCTATGTTAACAATTGACATATTGAAAGCACACGTAACATGACTTAGTACGAGTGTCTAAATGGGATATCATGACAATTGGAACAATCTGAAATCTCAAACAAAAAGGTATACATATTTGATATTTCCATCAAACATTTGTTAAACATGTCAATAAGATACAATCCCTAAAAGAATGTAAGATTGCTTAAATTCATGAATTTTGCACACAAGCCACCTTTAGTTGTAGTCCTGCTAGTATAGGTCCGTCCACTTTTCGGATTTTTCCTCTCAATCCCAGGAGCAAAGTAAATTATGCAGCAAATGTTTATAGCTTATAGGAAGTACCTTTCCTTCTGCAGAGGGCAGAGTAATCAGTTGATTTCCAACTTTTCAAAATGCATATTCTTATAAGAATGTCACTCCAACCTTGACATTTTCCACCTAATTAAGGAAAAGCATTCCATCATTTGTCTTTTGTAGAAAGTCTTATTATTAGCAAAGACCCCTCTTCTTTACAAGTTGGAGCAATAAGCAAGAGAAGTGTTGAGGCGGAAAATTTTCTCGACAGCAAGACCATTGGTGAACAAATGGCATTTGTGCCAACGTCTACGTCTAAGTTTTTGTTGATGCAACATTACTTGTTCAACAATGGTTGTGCTACTAACGGAATTGTAATTTAGATTATGGGTGATTTCCTTCTTACGTAACACACCCATAAAAATATCTGTACCACAGAATGAAACTCTAATCCGAGATCATTAGAAAACCCAAGTGGCACTTGTCATGGTAGAAGAACCCAAATTCCACAGAATGAATTGATCAACAGCTTCTTTGAGCACTTCTTAATCCTTCAACACAACATAGTTTTGCGATAAACATGGTGGCACTCTACCTGTTTCATTGGAGGGTAAAAGGTCTTCTGCCTTCGAAAAATGAAGTCCCATATTGTATTCCTCATCTTAAAATGTGTCTGTTTCAACGTTGTCCCGTAACTGCTAGTGGTATACATAAGGTGACCCCTAGCAATTGATGCCTGCAACATTACAGAAAAGTCAGTCTTAATGTAAAGGCAGATTACAAAACTGATCGTGAATTCTAGTCATGCTCATTAATACAAATAGCCACAAAATACCAAACTAGATGAGGTTGCAGTTAATGGATAATTGCATCACGCTATTGGCCTAGAACAAGTTCATAAGGGCATGCATTTTTTTCTGAATGATTAAACTACAAATATTTTATGCAGTTAACATAAGGCCATAAATTCCCTTTAGTCAAGGTTTCTAAGCGGAATTGATCATAACTCGTGGTTTATAACTGCAAACACTTTCTATAGGCAGGAATTTATAACTGCAACATAATTTCTAGTTTGAAAATACAGTCAAATAAACAAGGAATTCTAGTTCGACAAAAGAAATCCTCGATTGACAACAGCTAATCCACAAGAATTTGGCAACAGCAAGAAATTCAATTATCACAACTGTAGGAACTTTACAATTTCAGAAACTTGCTTCAAATCTCACTTTAAATCGATCCATAAAATCAAAGATGAATTGTAGTAATCAAATCAGAAAAGCAAACTGAATTCCTTGAAGAAATTCCTGTCAAACTAAGTTGCAAACGGGGAGACGAACCTGAATCGTGGAGACATTTGAGCTTGTTCGTGGAGAAGGAACTTTTCACAGAGCAAGCTGCTGACAGTTAGTCTAAACGATTACTTTCATCCAGCCGATTTTGGATTTCAATGTTCAGCTCAATGCACTGCCTCAGGTCACGAGTTGATTCAAGGAGACGAAATCGGAACACGATCTTTAGCTTTTCCAGTTGTCTTCTTTGTACATTTCCCCAGTTATGACTTTCAAAATGAGTACACAATAACTTCACCAAATCAGCTCAGATTTGAATCATGAGATCCTTACAAGCATAGGAAGATTACCCAACAATCAATTTGAACAACCACCTACGGGATCGAAGAACCCAATCTCTCCTTCTCGGAGTTTTTTATGACATTTTTTTATTCACAGCAGGTTTAAACGAACTCCAAAACACTGCCAAGTCTCAGATTCAAGTTCACAAACGCTTTTCCAACAGTTGTAGACAACACCAACATTCTTCAATAAAATTTTAGATTCGATGAAACTCAGTTCTTCGAGCTCCAGATTTTCGTCCAAAAAACAATTGTAGGTTCGGAATCAAGGACAAGAATGGGGACTAGTTCAGCTCTAACAATCCAAACCAATCATTTTTCAGTCACAACACATTTGAATTTCAAATAAAATTCAACAAGCTCAGATTTTCATATTTTTGGAAGGTTATAAGCGAAGAAACAGATACATTTTTCTATTTTTTGGATTTTCAAAAGTTATTTTTTGTGTGTGATTTTATGATTTTATAAAATAAAAAATCTAGACAGTGTATGTAAAAATAAAAACTAATCCAAGCTCTGATAACAAATGATAACTTTCAAGGAATTGAAAGACAAGAATTAAGGAAAAATAAATACTACCTCCGTCCCAAGTTATATGACACTCTTTCCGTTTAGTTAGTCCCAAAAGAATGACATCTTTCTATGTAGAGCAACAATTTTGCTTTAAACTTCCCATTTTGCCCATAATGAGATGATTTATAACCACACAAATATCTATGACTAGTTTCAGACTACAAGTTTCAAAAGTAATTATTTTCATTCTTAACTCCGTACCAAGTCAAACACCTTCACATAAATTGGGACTGAAGGAGTAAAAGATAGAAGATAGACACAACACTTGAAAGAGAAACTAGCAACAATTAGGGGACATAAATCCTAATCACCTCTTATAACATTCAAGAGAACACCTAATCTTTAGGAAACCTCAAGAGATTAAGAATCTCAAGCAAACCCCTAGGCAAAGTCAAGATAGGCAACAAAGGATTTCCCACACATTCTACTAACTACAAGATAACCTAAGGCTCACAAGAGCATTCATCATTTGTCAAAATCTAAGGAACTAAACCTTAATTCCTACTAGTTGCTAGCTATTAATTACATAAATAGCCCTTATGTAATTAATTTTATGGCCAGAATGTTAGAGCATGCAATTTGATCATTTCTTGAAAATAATCATTTGAATATCCACTTTAGCCTCTATTGTGGGCCTTCAAGTCTTCTTGACTTGATCATCTAAAGCTCCAATGAACTTCCAAATCTGAAATGGCTATCTTGGAAGTTATCACAAATAACGTTTCAAAGTTTGCGCTTAATGGGTAAAAGCTGAGAAGAAAATTATTTGGGAGATGCATAGACTGTTCCATCTGAAAAATAAAGGTAACTATCCTAAACTGGAATAGCTTTTCTCATTGTTATTATTTGATAAAGAAGGCTGAAACATTATAATGAAAAGCACTAGTTAAAAGCGAACCCCAGGGAAAAAACGCCAGGCCGATCAAAGACAGTAATTCAATAAAAACAAAAAGCATCCATCTGTTCCTAGTTCAAACTATTCACTATTCAGACCAGTAACAAGTAAAACAGTTCTAGATTTTAGTGCTCTTGAAGAAGACAAACAAAAAGAGTAAAATGACTCAGATGCGCAAATAAGAGATAAAAAAGAAAATAGATTAATTTTTCACTGCAGGGGAGACCCCGTAAAAAGGGACATGAAGACATGAACAATAATAGGGAAAAGCTTTAAGGATTGTTCCATACCCAACTGCAACCAGGTATCTTTCTAAGACCCTTCTCACTCATTTTTTCACGCAACAGTGCAACATCTAACCACCTATTTGCCGCAGCATAGATGTCTGATAAAAGCACATAATTACCAGTATTTTGAGGCTCAAGTTCAAAAAGTCTATTGGATATCTCCTCCCCTACCTCAATGTCACAGTGTAGCTTACAAGCCCCAAGAAGTGCACCCCAGGCACCAGCATGAGGTTCAACAGGCATCGACTTTATAAGTTCATACGCGTCTTTAAGTTTTCCTGATCTTCCAAGAAGGTCTACCACACATGCATAATGATCCGGAGATAGCTTCACAGAATATTTGTTTGTCATTAGATTGAAGATCCGGAAACCCTCCTTAACAAGTTCTGCACGACTACAAGCTGTCAGAATTATCTTCAGGGAAACATCATCAGGCACAAGACCCTCATTCAGCATCCTATCAAAGAAATCTACAGCCTGAGAACCGCAACCATGAATAGATAGACCTTGTATCATTGAACAATATGATACTAGATCACGCTTAGGCATCCCCTCAAACAGCAATTTTGCTCTTTCCATATTCCCACACTTAGCATTCATATCCACGAGGGCTGCAGCTATATGTACTTGATTAAGATCAAATGAGTTTTGGCTCATATAATGTTCTACCCAATTTGCCAGGTCCAGACGACCTAACTGGGAACACGCACACATCAAACTTACCATTATAAACTCATCTGGCCTAACATTCATCGACATCATTTCGTGGAAAATTTTGACAGCTTCATTGGGCTGCCCGTTCTGAGCATATCCAGATATCAAAGCAGACCATGAAATTATGTCTCTGTCAGAAGACTGATCGAACAAGAACCTCGCTGATGCCATGTCACCAGCCTTAGCATAACCATCAATCATAGTAGTAAAAGATACCACATCCCTATCAGGCATACTATCAAACAATTGCTTCGCACTAAACAAATCACCAAACTTAACAAATGCCCTAATCATTGCATTCCACGAGGCTACATTTCTCTCTGGCATTTCATCGAATAATCTCCTTGCTTTTGATAAATCACCAACACATACATAGCCAACGATTATAGCAGTCCACATAACCTCATTCTTTAGAGGAATTTCATCAAAGATTCTACGTGCATACTCAATCTGCTTACACTTCCCATAAAGATCAATCAAACTGGATCCTACAAACACATCACTATCAGTTCCGTATCTCACTGTTAACCCATGAATGATCTGACCTTCCCTCAAAGCCAACGCATTAGAACAAGATTTAACCAGCGAAGGAAAAGTATATTTATCAGGTATCACATTCACACTTCTTTTCATTTGTTTCAAGATTATGAAGCAATCAACAAGAGATGATCTTTTGCTATACCCTTTAATCAATGTATTCCATACATAAACATTGGGCTGAATAACATGCTCAAATACACTTGTAGCATAAGAAACATCAGACGAAAACACGTTACACAGCGATATAAACTGGTTGATGATAAAATGGTCTTGCTCGTATCCCTTTTGGATTATGTGGGTGTGAACTTGTTCAAGGTTCTTTATTGATTTGCTCGCTCTCAACAGATTTACAAGCGTAATGGACGATGGTTCAGCAGATGTCATTAAGCATTTTCTAATCAAAGACATAGCCACAGAACTAGACCCTTCCACATTGCTTCCTTAAAGGGTCGTTTTGGTTTGGAAATAATTTATGCAGGGATTAATAATGCAGCAGCTTCATTTACTATCTTCTATGTGTTTGCTAAAATGCCCCAAAGAAACTTGGGAGAAAAGAAAAATCAACACCCACTCTCTCTCAGGAGGTTAACTGTTGGTTGGCTACTTGAACTTTCACGTTATTGGTGAGGGTTCAATTTTTCACCTTGTAATCCCCTCTCGGTTTCCGCTTTCTCTACGTCCAATTTTGAAGGAATATTTACTAAAATGCCCCAAAGAAACTTGAGAGAACAAAGAAAAATCAACACCCACTTTCACGACGTTTACTGTTGGTAGGCTACTTTGAAGTTTCACGTTATCGGTGAGGGTTTGATTTCCCACATTGTAATCCCCTCCCCGTTTCCGCTTTCTCTACGTCCAATTTTGAAGAGAGAAAAAAAAGGGTTTACTCTGCAGCTGCTACTGAGAATTCTGGTAATAAATTCCAGGAGAAACAGATTGGAGTTCAAAGAAATTGGAGAATAAAGGTCTCCAGTAGTAGTAATTTCTGCAGAGAAATAGTACTGAAATAGTTTGGTTCGGATGTGAAGGACGACGAAAGGAGGTGGACCTTTTTTTTCAAATTTAAAACTAGGGATAAATGGACAAATATACCCTAAGGGCTCGTTTGGTAGTTGATTTGGGAGTGACTTATGCAGGTGCATAAGTAATACCATTTTTGGTAGCCGGTTAGGAGTTAAGTTATTCATGTATAAAATTAATATCGTGTTTGGTTTGCAAGTTAGAAACCTGTATAAGGGGTTGTTTGGGGTGATATATGGTATAATATACCCGGGATAAAATGCAGGATTATTTTATCTTGTATTTGGTTGGGGGTATTGGTTAGTCCAAGGATTATTTATCCCATCATTTATACCATAGTGACGGGATAAGTTATCACATATACATGGTAGAATAACTAATCTTGGGATAGCTAATCCTAGGATTAATTATCCCGGGATAACTTGTTCCCATGGGTCGTTTGGTACACACGATAAGGTCTCGGGATTAAGTTTGGTATTGGGGACTCGTTTGGCCATGAATTTTTTTAATTTTTTCCGAAATTTTTCACTTTATTTAAAAATCGGTGTTTGGTCATGAAAATTCGAAATACAACTTGAAATTTTCAAGTTGTATTTGAAATTTGAAAAACAACCAAAATCATGTTTTCACTTTTTAATTTTTTTTTTTCAAAATAATCCTAAATTTTTTATTACCATAAAATAATCTCATTTAAATTATGTTTCATGTTTTATTAAGAAAATACATTTATATTCTAAATATTTATTGCAAAGTTATAGCCAATTCCAACTCCAACTTCAACTTTGAAAATTTCAAATAAGATTTTTTTTTCTTTTCATGGCCAAACGCTCACTTAGATTTATACTATGTTTTGTTGATGGTGCAAAATTTATCCCCGAATTAATTTATATAATCAATCAAATATAGTATAAATCTAATACCAAAATTAATCATAGAATATCCCACCTTATCGCATCCAACATAAGAATATTTTATTCCACCTCCCATATGAAATAAATTAATTCAAGAATTATAATTCTAGGACTATAGTCCTAGGATAATTTAATATACTTACTAAACAACCCCTTAAGGGTGTGTTCGGTACAAAGAAAAATATTTTCTAGGTAAGCAAAAATTATTATCTCAAAAGCATTTGTGTATAATTTAGAAAAATATTATGGGAGGTGAGAGTGGGGAGGTAGGAGTGTGAGATGGTGGAGATGAGGACTATGACCGGTGTGTTGAAAATGAGGTATGTTGAAAAGTGAAAAGGACACAATCAACGTGAAACGTCACTAATTGAGCTTATTTTCTCTACGTTCATTAGAAAACTCATTTTTCTCATTTTTAAGGAGCTTATTTTCCTAGAAAAAATATTTTTCAAAATATTTGACTAGACGAACATGAGAAAATTAAAAAATATTTCACATCCTAAATCCTTGCAATTTAGAACACAAAAGTGATGCGCATATATATATATACGCACGTGGTTTAAAAAATAGTGTATATTTATATTTTATTAATAGACCTATATTTATTGATTTTTAAAAAAAATTAAGATTAGTTTTTTTAATTTAAAAAATACTACGTGAAATAAATTTGGATAAAGTCTGAATAAAATAAGGATTGGTCTTTTTTTAGTTCGGTCGAATCTGGAGGGGTTAAAAGAAAAAAGGGATAATTAGGCAATATGACTGCTCGACCATATTATTTACTAAAAAAATAGCAACCTCCTCCTCCTCCTCCTCCTTCTTCGTCTTCGTCTTCTTCGTCGTCGTCTTCTTCGTCGTCTTCTTCTTCGTCGTCTTCTTCTTCGTCTTCTTCTTCTTCTTCTTCGTCTTCTTCGTCGTCGTCTTCGTCGTCTTCTTCTTCTTCTTCGTCGTCGTGTTCTTCGTCTTCTTCTTCTTCGTCGTCGTCTTCTTCTTCTTCTTCTTCTTCGTCGTCGTTGTTGTTGCTTTCCCTTTTTCTTTAAAATTTGACGTACCGCAAACGTGAATCGTTTCGAGCGAAGCATATATCAAAAGACTCGCAACGTCGAGAGGAGTTCATATCTAAAATTTGGGACTATTTAGAGCAGTTCATATTTTTTTTAAAAAAAAAAAACCTTATGCAATGTGTCTGTTACTCTTTAATTGAAATCACTAATTGAGCTTGTTTTCTCTACTCTCATTAGAAAACTCATTTTTCTCATTTTTAAGGAGCTTATTTTCCTAGAAAAAATATTTTTCAAAATATTTGACTAGACGAACATGAGAAAATTAAAAAATATTTCACATCCTAAATCCTTGCAATTTAGAACACAAAAGTGATGCGCATATATATATATATACACGCACGTGGTTTAAAAAATAGTGTATATTTATATTTTATTAATAGACCTATATTTATTGATTTTAAAAAAAAATTAAGATTAGTTTTTTTAATTTAAAAAATATTACGTGAAATAAATTTGGATAAAGTCTGAATAAAATAAGGATTGGTCTTTTTTTAGTTCGGTCGAATCTGGAGGGGTTAAAAGAAAAAAGGGATAATTAGGCAATATGACTGCTCGACCATATTATTTACTAAAAAAATAGCAGCCTCCTCCTCCTCCTCCTCCTCCTCCTCCTCCTCTTCTTCTTCGTCCTCTTCGTCGTCGTCGTCGTCGTTGTTGCTTCCTCCTCCTCCTCGTCCTCTTCTTCGTCGTCCTCTTCTTCTTCGTCCTCTTCTTCGTCGTCGTCTTCTTCTTCGTCGTCTTCTTCTTCTTCGTCGTCGTCGTCGTTGTTGCTTTCCCTTTTTCTTTAAAATTTGACGTACCGCAAACGTGAATCGTTTCGAGCGAAGCATATATCAAAAGACTCGCAACGTCGAGAGGAGTTCATATCTAAAATTTGGGACTATTTAGAGCAATTCATATTTTTTTTAAAAAAAAAACCTTATGCAATGTGTCTGTTACTCTTTAATTGAACAAGCACCTCTTCAATTTTTGCTCTCAATTTGCAATTTTTAATTCCGTTTGAATCATTTTTCATATACAACAACTTCTCTTCTTTATTTTTCTCTGTCTGATTTTACTGATTTTCACTACCATTTAACTCTCTTTTGTTTTCTTCATCTTTCACTAATATAATACAGTGATCAAACATACTAACTCGACTCAAAGTGACATGTCCCTCTGTTAGTAACTATTGGTACAAGCTCAACCAAAGAAAACCTATTTTACGGAGCTAAAGACCAACAAATGCATTCATAGCTTGGTCCCTCTAGCCAAACAACTCTTTAAGTTTTCCATAATGAATATCATACCTACATTATATGTCATATATACATATTTATACACTTTATGCAATATAGATACATGACATATATATTACATAGCTATTTATATAATATCGATACATGTTTATACACCATTATATAATATCGATACACATTTATACATCATTTATATAATATCGATATGCGTTTGTACGCTATTTATACAATATCGATACACGTTTATACATCATTTATACAATTTTGATACATTACATAACTTTTATACAATATTGATACACATTTATACACTATTTATATAATTTTGATACATTACATAACTTTTATACACTATAGATACATTACATATACATGCGGCTATTTTTTTGTAATTTTTTTGTGGCTAGTTCATTTTTGGGCTATTTTTTTTATAAAGAAAATTTGGCTATATTTATTATAAACTAATTATTTTATTGTACATATTTGAAATTATCCCAAGAAGAAATTGGTGAGATAAATTTTTAAAGCCAAGTGGGATTTTTTTAATTTAAAATCTATTTTAGTTTTTTTTTTAAAAATTCAATTAGTTAATGAAATAGATAAATATACACCACTTGTTAGACAATGAGGTATATATGCACCACTTTTTTTTAATGATAAGTAAATCTTCTCTAAGTCACAAGGTTGAGTGGTATATTTGCCTTTTTTCCTTTTAAACTATATAAATTTTAATTAATACTTTATAATTTATTTATTTTTAATTATATAGACATAAGAAATATTACGGCTTATAATACATTTTGTATAGTTTTTTAATATTTTAAATTTAAAATATTAAGTTGATATGATTCAATTTAACTTTAAATATTAATCAAATACTCAAATTGACTCTTGAAAAAGAAATTTTTTGAAAGTTACACATAGATTGAGACGTTTTAAGTTTTTATTTTTTCTAATACCTCATACAAAATGACTTCTAAGAGCTGTGTGAAGCTTATTTGGTTGTGTGACTGAGAATACAAGGTGACACAGAGAAATGTACATAGAGAGATAACTAAAGTACAAGACACAGTAAAGTTTGTGAAGCCCTCAACTTCGGATTTGGCTCCTCTCCAGTATTTTACATATTCCGTCTCAGGGTAAAGTTACTGAGTCCATGTGAATTCATAACTTCTAAACTAGGTCCGCTCCTGAATGCAGGAAATCATATTTTTTGTTACAAAATTTTCGTTACTCGTATGAGCATTCTAATTAAGTGGCACTTGTCATGGTAGAAGAACCCAAGTTTCACAGAATGAACCGATCAATAGCTTCTTTGAGCTCTTCTTAATCCTTCAAGACGGCACAAGTTTGCGATAAACATGGTGGCCCTGTACCTGTTTCGTTGTAAGGCAAAAGGTCTTCTACCTTCCGGAAAATGAAGCTTGCATTCGGAAGATGAAGTCCCAAATTGTATTCCTCGTCATTGAACTGTGTCCGGTTCAACGTTGTTTTGTAACTGCTAGTAGCATAAATAGGGTGACCCCTAGCAATTGATGCCTGCAACATTACAGAAAAGTCGGTCTTAATGGAAAGGCAGATTGCAAAACTGATAATGCAATTGGAAAATGGTTCTACTATCCGTGCAACTAAGGTAGCTAATCTGTTTGCTAACTGTTTTAATTCGGCCAGCTTGCTAGACTAATATACAACAACAACATACCCAGTGTAGTCCCACACAGTGGGGTCTGGGGAGGGTAGAATATACGCAGACCTTAACCCTACCTCAGCGCAAAGAAAAACAAATCAAAGCAATCCAGAAAAAGAAGTAACGGATGTGAAAGCATAGCAAAGCATGTTGAACAGTAACTACAGTAAAATAATACAATAATCAAAATACAAGAAACAACATATAGTAACAAAAATCGAAGGACAAGAAACTACAAGAGTAATACTACGACTACTAGTATGAGCTTGCTAGACTAATATGAAACTTAAATATTCAACAATGTAGAGTTTCAGTTCCCGTATAGTTCTCTAGCATGTGCAGCTAAAATGAGCAGCTTCAAAGAAGGAGATAGTACTTTGTAGCACGAGGACATGGAAGAAGGGAAATTGCACTTTAAGGCTCAATGTTGCTGGCATCAGTGCTTTGTATGAACTCCTACAAGTTGCATTCCAGTTTAACCACCTTCAGTTTCACAATTACATAGTTTTTGGAAGATTTGCTCTTTTTGACTCAAAGACTAACTCATAAATTCTGTCGCTTTCTAGAGAAAAATTTTCAGGTAATTAAAAAGTTAGGTTCCACGAGAGACAAAGGAATTCATCTTGTGACAACCATGATAGAATGGAAATAATTAACGGCATTCACAAGTTACACAACTAAATACTTAGTTTTTGAAAGAGGGGGTGTTGATTATATGAAAGCTTCCAGTTGATCTAGCATCAGAGATTCAAAATGTGTACTTGTATGATACTTTATTTTTTACTCTCCTTTTCGAACAAACATGATAACCAGTTAAAAGGGAAACTAGACAAGAATTAGCACAATAGAAGAACTAAGTCACTAACCACGTGATCTTTCCCCAATTCAAGAAGCCAAAATCTCCAATCTTTTAGTTCTTTGCCATCAACTTTGACAACTATATTTTCCCAGTTTTTGTGATGAAATTCGATAGTGTCCAATTTGTAACCCACGCCATCACCAATGGCTTTGACAAATGCTTCCTTCACACTCCAATATCTGCATAAGTAGTCATATCTGTCAGTGTATCATTTAGCGTGGATTTTGTTTCTTGGGGTGACAAAACCTGTCATTCAACTTGTCACAAGAAAAAAAAGATGTTCCTAATATCTTATTCTCTACTCCCTCTACATCAAATTCAACTGTACTAGTTTGTTGAGTTGGTTGTGAAGTATGAACCTTTTTATGACTAGTGATGTGATAGATTAATCATTGATTCATGTCGATGCTGAAAGGGTAAAAGTAAAACACATCAAGAAAGTGGAAAATGTGATGTACCCATTTCAAGAAAGTAGAGATTAATTTGACAAGGCTAGAAGTAGAAACCGTAACATCCAATTTGAAACTATGAACGTAGAGCAATTGTAACACTGTCAAAGTAAGGAAAAGGTCGTTGGTCAAGGCAATTATTGCTAGTAGCTAGGCCAAAATCTCAGTATGACTGTACGACCTACAAACAAGTGATGGAGATTCTTTGGAAGTTATTACTTGCCTACCACTTCTACACTCTTAGTCTCCTTAAAGAGATCGTTCTGATAGAGTGGTTGAGGGAAGTACGAGTGAGTTGCATTTCTTCAACCTGCTTTCCAGTAAAACATACTTAACAAGTAAAATAAGCAGGGGACGAGTTGGTCACAGCAGAAGATATAATTGCATTTGCCACCTACTGTACAATAGTAGAAACCAATTTGTCACATTCTCACAAGGAAAATGATTGTTGAGCAGTTTGAATGACCTGTTTATGGTCGTTCCCAGCACTCAGCAGTACGTACAAATATTGATTTTCTTTCTCTAAATGAGATATGGAGGTTCATTTAACCTAATCATTAGCCATCTGAGCTCAATTTGATCCGGCGGAACCTTTTCCAACCAAAGAGACTAAATTCTTGGATAAAAGAGCATATTTTTAAAGAGAAGTTCTCTTTATGTACCTTGTCAATAATGTTTTAACATAAAATATCTATGTTCTGTAACTTCTTGAAAAATAAAATGTCTCGCACGGTCAGCTAAGGCTTATCCAAAAAATGAGACACCAAACTCTAATGAGTAATGACATATTTCTTTTTCTTGGGGCTTACCTTCGACATTTTTACCACACCAAACTCTCTGTGATCTCTGACTCGAAAATGGAAGAAAACTTTGAAATGCACATAATTGTAGGAGCTTGAGGTTAATCAAGAATAGAATATTTTCAGTAGAGGTATTTACATTTGCATTTAGTAAGGCCTATGAATAGAAAGGTACCTATAAAACTCACTTAAAATCTGACGAGAAGAGCCAGCATTGATTATCTTTAACCATTCCAGTCTTGAGAAGTATGATGAGAAGCTCCGAATGAATTCTTCCACTGATTCTTTCTCAGGAATGGTTTGAGCAACGACATCCAATCCCACAAGGCATATTGGTTCAGAAGCAATAGCCACAAAATCACCGTGATGTGATGCATTGAAGTTAAAATTTGGCAACTCCAAGTTCGGTTTGTCACATTCCTAGAAGAAGATAGGATAAACGATATTGCAAATGTTAAGATATCGACGGCAAGCAACAGCATAGCAGGTAGCATGAAGAATATACTCAAATTAAACAATCAATGTTAATCTGGCATCCAGAATGTAATTTCAAACATATACAATGAGAAATCTTTTCAGCTGAATCAGAATATATGATTCTGAATCTTTTATCGATGATGTAAACATAAAGAATATGAGAAAGCACCAGTAATTGGGAGAATTTTCCGAAGACGAGTTATGTAAATGCTCGTAAACCATATATGATATGATCAAAATCACAGATGTAAGTTCTTGAAAGTTACAATTGTCTCATCTTCATGGATTTTACGGAGTCTACTTTAGATAAGTTGGTTCATTTGGATATGGGAAAGGACAGCTTCATCCGCTAATACAAAGGGGAAAAGATCTACAAGAACAAACCAATATATTCTAAATTCTTTTGACCAAAATTCATCACTTGAAGACTTCCTCACTGATAAATAAGTGGTGTTCAAATAGGAGAGAAAGACGGGACTTGGCCAAGAGACAACTTTCTTCATGGCTGCTGAAGCAAGGCCAAAACGAAGAGAGAACAATTCGAAGGATATTATGGGAAGTATATGTCTGAAACTGGTGAGAAACTAATTTATCAATTGAGCACAGAAGGAAATTCCGCATATACAACCCAGAAAAGGTTTAACGTCATTTTTTCACGTCACATTCCACGTATTTGTGCAAGTTGTCTAGTGGATAATAAACCATTATAGAACACGTTTCTAGTATGAGACTACTGCAAATAATTCCTATCTTTATAGGGAAATTCAGCCAAGGATGAGTCATTTTTCTACCTCTAGTCTTCGACTCTACAGGAACACTTGGAAGAATGCCAGAATCCAGTTAGTTAATGATAAAACACACACTATTAAGAGACCTTAATAAGCAAACATCAAAACAACACAAAGCGAACCAAAAGCAAGTGCATTTTCAGCATTGTACCCGACCACATTCTAAATATACATTACCAGGTATGGTTTCCCCTCAGCAGTGCGCTTGATGACAATTTCATTATATGGGATCCCCAAGACTTGATGTATAAGTGCATACTGTAACAATCTGCTCACAAGAGCTCGTTTTCGATCTTCCATTTTAAAGAACCTAATCAGTGAATGAAAAACCCACTCAGGTTTTTACAAAGGGGTTAATCTTGATAACTAAATTCCTCAACAAGCTTCTTTACACACCCATTTAGAATTAAGCAAGTAAAACAAAGTGCATATTCAAAATATTGCTTTGGTAGACACTTTTTTAGCAATAGAGAATTAAAGAATTCTAGAATAAACCTAAAGATGAAAACTTTACTTGAAATACAAAGTGCATATTCACATTATAAAATCAAGGCAAGTATAACAAAGTGCAGACTCACAATTTGCTTCCATGGACAGCTTTATGCAATCAAGAATGAAAAAGTACAGAATAAAATTAGAAATAACTTTACTTTAAATACATCAATTTAACACTTCCAATAAAACGTACGACCCATGGAAACTTTATGCAATCAAGAACTAAGCAGTATAGAATAAACTTAACGATGAAAGCTTTACATGATATACACAAAATTTTAGCATTTCATATAAAATCTATGGACACTTTATGCAATCAAGAATCAAAGTAGCATAGATTAAACTTAAATATGAAAACTTTACATGATGTACATAAAATTTTAGCATTTCAAACAAAATCCATGTACACTTTATGCAATCAAGAACCAAAGTAGTATAGAATAAACTTAAAGATCAAAGCTTTATATAATATATGTATCTCCTTTAATTATACGCATCAATCTCAACTAGAAAATGTCTGGAGTTTTATGACTTATTGAGGCGAATACATATAATTAAATAAAATGACGAATGAGCACACAGGCAAAGAAAATTCCATAATTTGAATGGAAAGTGTTTCAATTAAACACTTTATTACGAGTTGAGGTGTTCAATTGAAATGATTAGTTCGAGTGTCTAAATGAAATATATTGACAAGTTTAAGGAAGCCGAAGGTGAAAAAGATGAAAACTTTACATGATATACATAATCTTTTAGCATCTCAAATAAAAAGCTAAAGGACAGAGGAGGAAGATTCAAGAAACCTGGTAATGGAGGAGTGTTCATGTAGGGGAAGAAAGGACATAGCAAAAGAGAAGTAATGGGTACAAGGGTTCCATTCAGAAATGTCAACTATCCATCTTTGGACACCCTTCTCCATTTCCACTTTCCCTAAACTTTTACTCGTCTCACAAACTCTTCTTGTTTCTTCTCTTCCTAATTTGTTGCCGGCCAGTTCATGGTAAAAAAATTGGGAAGAATTTAACAAATAGCCAATTTTAGCTTAGCGTTTGGACATGCAATTTCATTCATAATTTTAAATTAGCATTTGAATATGTGGTTTAGATTTTAAATTTAGGATGTCTGAAAAAACCTTTGGGATTTTAAATTATGATTTTCACTTTTTTATACTTTATCTGTTTCTAAATAAGTGATCATTTTGTTATTTTATTTTTTCATAAATAAGTGACCATTTAAGTTTTCAAGAATAAATTGATCATATTCTTCTAAATTTGTCCTTTATCTCAAAAATTATTAATTAGAAAAGATTATATTAAACGTACAGTAAAAATTAATTAGGGATAAGGTAGTAAAAACACTTTTTTATTTTTTATGAGTGAGCAATTTCTTAAGGGGTGTGCTCAATCTAAAATGATCACTTATTTAGGAACGGGGCGAGTATATAAATTTGATTCATGAATTTATATTTTGAAAAAAAAAGATTTATTATCTTAAATTTTGTAAAAAAGACTCACACTTTACATAAAGAGGTTGTTTGTATCACAAGATTTATATTAAAAGAATAACTCTGTTGTTGACTAGTGAATATTTATAAAATTATATATATTTGAGAGTTTATAATTACAAATATTTATTTATAAAAAGAACATGGAGATATGTGATTTATCAATATAGCTTCTTGGGATATTCCGATATATTATTTATGAACTATGATTTGTTCATTTGATATGATAATGTAAGAATTGAGAAAAATGTGATAGTTTTCACAACTTGTGGGGTTTTCATGTTTATGTTTTTAAATACAACTTAAAAAATCTAATGTATGTCCAAACAAAACATCAACTTTATATCATTTGATTTCATATCGCATGTTCAAGCGAGCCTTAATAACTAAAAAATAGTCATCAGGCCGCTCCTTTGTCTTAATTTACATGACAATTGAAATTTCGAGATTCAAATTTCTCTAACTTTAACTAAATTCGAACATAAAAAATTGAGTTATTTGAAATAATCTTTATATTCTTAAAAATTACGTAAAAAGTACTATAAATCACAATAATTAATAATTTAAATATTTAAAGGATATAAAAGAATTTCAATAAAAAAAAAACTTGATTGACTCTCAAAATTTTAGTTGTGTCACATAAATTGAAATAAAAAAAATATAATTTTAAAATTCATATGAGAATTAAGTTACACACGTAAAATTTCATAGGAATAGCTATTTTTAAAAGACAAAATTAAGTAATATTTTTATAAAAAGAAAAAAAGGTGATTTATAAAAATGACCTTTGAGGTGGCTGATCTTGAATATTTGACACATATATACTATTGCTAGCAGCTACTGGCAGCATTTTAGCTAAAAACTAAAGTTAGCAAGTGTAACCCAAATAAATTGGTATTAAATTGGAGAAAAAGTGAAAAATTTATTTTACTATATTAGAAGAGGGAGTTGGTGCCAAAGCAAACACGAGGTCAACGTATTTGTTTTGGTATTAAAGGGCAGCTCGGTGCACTAAAGCTTTTGTTATGCGCAGGATCCAGGAAAGGACCTGATTACAAGGATCTATTATACGCAGCCTTATCTTGCATTTCTGCAATATGTTGTTTCCAAGGCTTGAACCTGTAACCTCCTAGTCACATGGCAGCAACTTTACCAGTTACTCCAAGACTCCCCTTCATATATTTGAAAATCACGTAAAAATATTAATCACAATAATTAATAATTTAAAATATTCGAAAGACATAAAAAAAATTTGATTGACTATGAAAATTCTATTAGTGGCACATAAACTGAGACAGAGAAAATAACGTGTATTATTTGAAAATGACGTAAAAAGTACTATAAATCACAATAATTAACAACTTAAAATATTTAAAAGACATAAAAAATGTAGTTGATTTTTTAAATTCTATTAATGTCACATAAATTGGAGTAGAGAGTGTAACATATATTATTTGAAAAATTACGTAGAAAGTGCTATAAATCACAATAAGGAACAACTTAAAATATCTACAAATTATATTTAAAAAAATTTGGATTGACTCACCAAATTTCATCAGTGCCACATAAATTACGGCATGAAGAACAACATTATTATCTTAAAATTATGAAAAATATATTATAAATCACAGTAATTAGCAATTAAAAAAATTTACGAACTATACAAAAAATTCGATCGATTCTCCAAATTCTATCTGCGTCACATAAATTAGGACCAAAAAAATAGCATATATTGAGTCCATACTTGCACAGGCTCATTATATCTAGTATTGTATAATAAGAGGGAAGAAAAATACGCGTGAAACATCTCAAATAATGAAACCACTTGTATATGACTATATGTTATATGGGGTAAATTAATTCCACCTTAATCAATGATAAAGTTAATATGTGGCTCGTAAATTTTTATTTATTTTTTTGATAAGAGAATTCATAGTCATAATCTTTTGGATACGCATAAAGGTAAATCAAACTCTAGTATGATAGCTTGCAAACCACACATGAGCTCGATCGAGAAAGCATACAAAGAGTTTCGATCTGAAACCCCTCATTTGAGAGATCAGCTATTCAACAAACTCAATCACCTTTTTACGGATAAAATGATATTGTGAATAACGTTAAAAACTTTTTTCGAACAAATTTAGAGAGTAATTTATGTATTTTCCCCCAAGAATTAGGTTGCCAAAACAGACCAACAAAATAATTAAAGTCATAAAAGACTAGAATTTTTACATAGTTGAACAAACTAGGAATAACGTTTTTCCCATCACGGCAAAATGACATCTTTACTTTGGCTTAATCCATCAATTCTTTACGACAAGTACAACCAACCACCAACAAAATTCTTGCATTTTTTCTCATTTAGCAGAATTTCTTGTCATTTCTTTTGTCTTTATATGTCCAATACTTTTTGAGTCTTCACATGCTATAAATAACATCACTTTTGATTATAAAGTTCATTCAACTTTCAAGAACTTTGTTGAGAGGACATCATGAAGTATGTGAAGCTCTACAAATTCCATGGAAGCCAAGAAGATGATGAGTTGTCAAGTAGCAGCAGTACTCAGAAGAATCATGACAAGCAGAAGGTGAAAAGATTCAAAGAAGCCATGCAGAGAGTGATACTAAAATTTGAGTCCAAAAAAACTCAAAAGGGAAAATCGCAAGTTGATAACTCTAGTTAATAAATGTCGATTTGTGTGACCATCTCATCTGAAAAGGGTCAAGCTGTAAGAAAATTAAGGCGCACTTTTATTTCTGTAATTATCTCTATTCACTCTATAACAGTATAATTATGGTGTAGTGTAGACGTGTAAGTATATCTTGGATCACAAGTCGATTATGTATATTTAGCTACACACAGACAAAAACACATCAAGAATGAGTAATACATGTATCCACTCGAATTATTGGGGTGAAAAAACAGTGTTACAGTATGTACAGAACAAAAGAGCATAAAAAAAAGGGAGAAAAAATAACAAAACCTTCTGTTTCTGACCATTAACTCGTCGATTTGTTACTCCAGACTATATATATTCTCACACTTCTAAGTGTATATATTACGTACATAATACGAGTATAAACTAAGCAATCAGCTTGATTTGCCACGCAACTTAGCAGCTTCGGAACTAGTTGTTGTCATAAAAGATTCTCCACAACCGCATTGTCCAGTTGCATTTGGATTAATAAATATGAACTCAGATCTGTTCATGAACATAAAGATGTCAGTTTTGATGTTTATGAAACACGAATAACGATAAACCAGGTTAATGAACAGCAATATATTGGAATACAAACGGGTGATACAAGTTGGTGTCACTAGAATTCAAGCTGTTAAGTACGGTGGACCAGTTTCACAAGGACAAAGATGACAATGAATCGAACGGGAACAACTAAAATTTTGACTGATATCTCGAGTTTGGTCAACTCGGTTTACTTTAGAATAGAACTTGGATCTTAGCTTCAGCCTTATTCCTTCGGTAGATGTTGAGTTGCATAAAGATACATGGAACCAAAACCTGTAAAAGACAGAATACGCTGCCCATAACAGTTATGTCATTCATCCCAGACCACCTCAAAACCACCTTCAACATTAACCAAAATACTAGCAAACTAGAGACTGAATCCTATGACCAACATATGAAATGACCATCACAACAGAACAGTAGCCAATCAAGAGCAACTCTATTACAAAGTCGAGCTCCAGATTAACAAGTTCATCACTGCCAGAACGCATAATAAGCTTGCGATATCTTCATTTTCCTAATCAAATATAATGTTCATATTACTCTCTTGTCCTAAATTGCATGGAAACAAAGCAATGGGATCGAGGGTGTTTACTCTGCCACGGCAATAAAAGAGAACGCATATGTTGCTAGGCTAGGGTATTAAAATGGGAGATACAAGGAGGCCATCCACTATCCAATCAAGAACTCTAGCAACCATCACAACAAGTTTATTTGAGGGAAACAAGAGTGGTAATTCACAGAAAAAAGCAAAGACATGAATCATGGGTGAAGTCTGTATAATTTGAAAGAATATCTTCTTATACTCATCCATAGGAATCACAAATACTAAGACGAGAGAAAGTAAAGAAGGTGCATTGTATATTTGCATTAAGAAGTAAGGCTTTAAATGGCAATAAAGAGATTGCACTATAGCTAGACACGGCAAGCAAAAGAGAATTAGGTAATGTAATTGCTATTCTGTTACACCTTGTTGTTCCTTGAAGTGGAGTCCTAAAAGGCCACGACAGGCTAGTTTAGAGAATGCAGCAACACAAGTCGTAAAGGTCATAGGGCAAAACAATACTACATCTAAGTCAACTTCAACAAATAAAACAACTGAAAGCTTCAGCAGAATAACAAAAAGAAGCTCGTCTCTGCAGGGAAAAAGAAAAGACCGCGGGTCACTTCAGCCTATTAAACATCAAAGTTATGTCATAATCATTCTGAGAAACTAAAAAATTAACTTGCTTTAATATTAGCTCATAGAGATACTTAATGTCGTGACATGAGACTGTGCTGGAAAAACTGGAAAGTTGAACTTGCTTTAATCTTAGCTTATACTTATAGTGACACTTAATCTTGTGATTTGACAGATCTAAGAATAAGCTCATAAAAGCGATCATAAGAAAAAAGGTTACAAATGCAACGGTAGCAGCCATGAATAAAAGACATAATATGACTATACTAGTAGAATATAAAGCGGAAATACCATCTCATACCTGAGTTTATCGTCAACAAAGTCCATTTCGGTACCTATAACATGCATAAGAGCCTTTGGGTCGATCAGTATCTTCACTCCCTTGTCCTCAACCACCTCATCAAATTTTCCTTTATCATCTGTACAAGCAAGTCATTTTGGAAATCAAGGACACATGAGGAAGAAATTTCTCAGATGGTTCAACTTTTCTTTGAAAAATTTCAAAGTTGGTTTACTTTTTCTTTAAGAAATTTCATAGACGGTACACCAGTTATTAAGCTATAGATTAGGCAAACTCTAAAGGAAATTAATTATGACTAGTCAGCAGAATAATCTGTAGGGATACACTTAGACAACTGCCTAGAACTAGTTCTATGCAGATGCTAATAGCAGGCTATTGAAACTTTGAACACAAGATAAATGGAGACTATTATTGTGAACTCCATTACACCTTCTACGTGCCCGTGCACACATTTGATGCGTGATACACTCTACAGATTTCACTCGGTGTGTAAGACTTTAAAGTATCAGTGGACCAATCATACATTAAGTGCAGCTCAAATTATGACAGATGCATAACATCTCTTTTTTGATAACTGAGAAATCCCCGAGAGCTAATGGCGCAAGGTTCAAAACTCGATGGATAATGGGTCCTTTCCTCTACTCTTTTCCACTTAAATATCAGGTTTGTGTCAATGACAGGGTTCAAAACCGTGACATGCTTAACTCACACATCACGCGCTATGCTCTTACAACTAGACCAAAGCACCAGGGGCCAGACGCAAGATATTTCTTATTCAGAAAACACAGATAATTAACATTTAGTAACAGTTAGCAAAGGGTAAAAAACAAAAATATTGGGAGGATGGCAAAGGAGTTTGGAATGTGGTATTCATTTTCCAAACCATTCTTTTTGGATCAACATTCATCTTCCAAACCAAAGTCATCAGTCCATAATGTTAGGCAACATTGAAGCAGAACTCTTATATAGGCAAATGAGGAAGCCAAGAAAAGATGTATAATGTCATTCTTGCTGACTCTGTACTGTTTAACTTTAACCCGACAAGGCAAATACTCCCTCCTTCACATTTGTTTTTGACACCATTTAACTGGAAATGAAGTTTAAGATGTTAAGTTGACTTGTGTATATATTAAATAGTAGGTATGGTTGAGTTCGACATGGGGAATATCCTATCAAAGTTAAAAAAGATACATGGTTATATGAATATGGAAGGGAGTTAGTTTTATGTAAATTGGGGCAGAGGGGTAGATTTTATGCAATCTATTTGATATTTAAGAAAATCATGTGAAACGAATGTTGTAAAGTTAAAGATATTTGAGCTACAATGACATTATCGCTTTCGTATTTACTAGCAAGCAACTTCAAATGACCTTAAAACCAAAAAGATCCACAAGTAAGAAAAAGTATCTCACACCCAGAAAAGCGCCACTATTTCCCTCTATCCAATACCATTTCTTCCCCTCCATCTCTTATGCTCTTTATCTATAACCTATTTCCCTTTCTTAAAAAACATAATTCCCAAAGGGGGTTACCATATACCGACAATGCAAAGAGCAAAACCATACACCCAAAATTGGTAACCGTAAATAAATTTTTTCCAACACAGATGACAGTATATGAATCTTTCCAAAACAGATTCACCTTTCCCAGCCTCTTTCTACACCCCTACCCTACCATGGCGGCAGGAGAGGACTACAAGCCTATCTACGGGCTCGGAAAAACCCAATAGCTTTGGCCTCGACTCAAAATACACTTAATAAGTATAACATCTTAGATCTATAAATTGACTCATCTCCATAAAGGAGACGAATGAAACCAAAGTTTCATGTTCGGTTTTGAATTAGAGACGTTTAAAATAATGAATCGTCCTCGACTACAACCCCTTAAATATTACTCAAATCGTTTGGGATTCAGAAGTGGAAGAAATCATTTTATCTACTAATAACGGTCAAATTGGCATATTACCAAATTACACCTCTATTGCCACAGTTGTACATATAATTTATCCAAAATCCACTAAACAAACCTTTTTTTTTAAGTTTCAGAACCCACAAACTCAAAATCCTAGCTCCGCCTATGCATGGCGGTAGCCGGTAGGTGGTACGGTTTCTAATACTCCTTTCTTTTCCAATCACCTCGCGAATATAGACACTCGGAAAGGTTCTTGAGATTCTCAATGGCTCTTTTTAGTGGGGAGGAACAGTGCGGGACCAAGCCGAGCCACTAGTAGAGTAAGCTCTTCCCACATGTCAAGTTGAATATGAATAAATGAATGAAGCCTCAACCAGAGAGATCAACATGTCCTTTGAGTTGAGGCTGCTGGCGGCGCAGAACGAACTAATCCGCGACCAGCAAGTTTTCCGACAGCGAACTGAATGGAATGGTTACTTTCAAAAATTCTTGCTTCATATCAAAGTAAGAAGGTCTATTTTCCCACGTAGTTCGTAGGTCAAACTAACGATTCTCTTCTCAAAGTAATAGAGAGTCTTTTTCTAGTTAGACTTCTATCAAAGGAATGAAAGAACCATCCCTTCCTATTACTATTTCTTTGTACCGTGGTGTCCAGTCCAACTTATGCGCACCTCGACTAATTTCACGGAATAACTTCTAACTCACACCAGCAACAAGTACCAGGTAACTCTGTCCGCCAAGACTTAGATAGATGGTAAAAGATCACCTACTAACTTTTATCTCGGCTAGGCCTCTAGCTTCATTGACCACTAGGCGGCATGACGGTTTCTATATGTTAACTGATCATGAATAATTACAATTAAATTTATTTCTAAGCTGGTATTAATCTATTTCAAATGACCTCCAAAATTCCGCGTTTAAGATCAATTAAATTATAAAATTCAAATCAACACAGAATTACAAAAAAAACGAGAAAGCGTAATGAAAAAAAGAGGATAACCTGCATAATTGAGGGTATAAGATAAGCCATTACAGCCTCGAGATTTGACACCAAGCTTGAGAAAAGAACGCTGACGCTGCTCCAACAGCTGCCGTACTCTCGATGCCGCAGCTTCCGTCAACGTTAACACTTGCTTTCTCATTTTTTGAAAATTTCTCTACCGGCTTATACAGTAATCAGAGGAAGAAGAAGAAGATGGTGCCCTTCATTTGGACTTGACCCGGTTGGGAGTTTCATGGGTTGACCCGAAATGGATCGATGGGCCTTGATTATGTATGGGATAATATTCACAATATAGCCACTTTTCAGACTTTAGGACTGCGATTTAAATTTTTGCAAGTTATTTAAGTTGTTTAATTAAGATTAAGACGTTTGTATTTGGCTAAAATGAATGTGCATAATTTATTTATCAGTAAAGATAATAATATACAATTTAAATAATTAATTAATCAAATATTAAAAAAATATTAATATAATAAAAAAAAATTATTATTTGATATAAAAATATGAGATATTTATATACTAATGGTGAAGGTGGTTTGTAGTGATGGTGAAAATGGTTATAGTAATGGTAGTGATGACGGTAATAGTTGGTGTTAGTGGTTAAAAATAGTGGTGGTAATAGTTGTGATAATGAACATAGTTGGTGTTTTAGTGACTATCATGATGATGGTGGTGATTGTGATAGTAAAATTGGTTGATATTAGTAATTGATGGTGGTAGCCAAAGAATATATGATGATTAATGTGTGTTGGTTTTAGTTAAAGGCAATGCTAGTTAATGTCAGGGGCGGCTCAAGCATATTTGTGGGCTAAGGTTAAAATTAAATAGAAGCCTCAAATTTTTAAGAAAAATTAATTATTTTTTTACAAAGTCTACTTCTTAATATTTCTTGAGATGCAAAGTTGTTAATTAAATTTTTTTATAATGAATTTCTTCTAATAATTATTTTTTAATGAATAATATAAGCAATGCATTTAATCTTTTTGAGATATAGTACTTTAGATATATCAAACCTCTTTTAATAATTTTTTGCTTTTATATAAAAAGTTTATTTTTTCTACAAATAGTATAGTAATATTTTTCTTATAAAAATTCTATAATGTATTATTGCTAAAAAAAAATGAGGCCCCTCAAATTTGGGGCCCAAGGCGATTTCCTTTTTTCTAATAGAGTTGAGTCGGCACTGGTTCATGTGATTGTTGAGATGGTTGGTAGTAGAAATTGATATCACATGCAGTGATGGTAATGTCTGATAGTGATAGTGATAGTGGTTGAAGAGTGTGTGAAGGTTAATGATCGATGTGTTGGTGATAATTAACATCATTGTCAGTGAAATAGTGGAGTCGATTGGTAGTAAAAATTGACCATAATAGTGATAGTGATAGTGAAGATAGTGGTAGCAATAACAGTGATAATAAATCTAAATCTAATCTATCTAAATCTAAATCTATCTAATCTAAATCTAAATCTAAACTATTCTAAAAGTGGGAAGCCACAAAGTTAAAAGTTAAATTACGAAAACGCCCCTATAAAGTTATAAAACTATGGACAAAAATGTAAATACCAATTAATCATAATAAATAGTATCATATTCTATTAAAAAGTTGTTTTTATATATTATGGACAAAACTATAATACACATTAATTATAATAATATTATTACATCATATCATTATCATTATCATTCATTATATATTTCTTTCTCAATAAATGATAAGTACTCGAAAAATTATGCACTAATTATGTATTTCTTTTTTCATTTATATTGTTATGAATAAAGTTTTAAGGACGTATGTGTATGTTTTTTTTTCTTCTTTATTTATATTTTTTGTGTTTTTCCTCTATTAGACTTCTTTAATTTAATTTCCTATGAATTTAGTTTCTGGTTATTGTAAATTTGTATTTCATTTAGGCTCAAGTAAGTCATTTGTGACTTTATTGGATGTTTGCTAAATACTAACCAAAGTTCAAAATTTAGAATTGGTTGCTTAGAATGATTAATTTTAAACATTCAAATACGCCCCTCTTTCAGTGTTTCTTTTCATTTTTAAAGATTTGTTTATAATTATTGTATTTGAATTTATTATTCATTATACGCATATTTCATAGAATTTTAATTATTTAATGGATCTATAAAAATTTAGCTGAAACATACGTGCAACGTACATGTCCAGAAACTAGGTGTTAATTATTAGTAGTGATTGTCATCTATTTACTTTTTTTAGATTTTGAATTCTCTCAATAAAAATTCTGATTATGCTACTCAAAGCGATTAGAAAATAGGACAACATAATACTATATTTTTGGTATTTAGTCATTTACTTAGAAAGATATAGAAAATTCTTGATGCAATGCTTAGATGTACAAGACAATGAAAGAGTCTAGAAACTATATCTACTGTCTTTGTCTGCATACAATGTATCTGTTCTAGTTGACTCGTTAATCTACTTACCAACTTGGCTTCTTCCACCTCTTATAAATTATTATTATCAATAATAATATATATATATTCCACAATTTTATATAGTATATAGTTTTACGTCCCCTCTGCCCCCAAATGATTTCTGCTTTATTATGTCACCAGTAATATTTTCTCCATCACAAAAAGAATAACAAAATAAAGATACTCTATGTACTTAAATATTACTTTAAAAAGTCAAAAGTGACATGAAAAAATAAGTTATAAGTCATTTTTTAAATTTGAAATCTTTTTATGATCAAATAATAATTTTTAAATAAAATCAAAAATTATTTTGAAAAAAATAAATACAATAATTTTTATGATTTACACTAATACATAACCTAAATATGTCCTTATAGAGGGTTGAAAGGACAAGTTATAAGTACAGTCAAGGGCATGTACACTTTAATTATTCCCTCTACTTCTTTCCTCACTTCAACAGTCAGAATATTTTTTCTATATAAAGCACTAGGATCAGAAATATCTGGGACACACTGTATAGCTATTTATTTGGTCTGTTAATTAAAAGTTCTGTCATTTTTTTACAACAAAGATCAGATTTTCTTCTACTGAATTCAGTAAGTTACCTTCTCTATACTGTTATATCTTCTGATTACTTTACAACTCTATTTATATACAATCATGTGTCTTTCTTGATTATTCAGAGCAATGATTATTTTGTTTTTTTAAATTAGATTGATCTTAAGAAATTAAAGTGATTTGGAAATTGGATCATGTATTTTTATTTGGTGTGATGATAACCTGAGCTTTGGAGTAACAAGTAAAGTTGTTGTCATGTCACGGGTTCAAGCCTTGAAAATAGCCTGTTGCAGAAATACAAGGTAAGGCTGCGTACAATAGACCTTTGTGGTCGGGCCCTTCCGGACCCTGCGCATAGCGAGAACTTTAGTGCACCGGGCTGCCCTTTGATGTGATGATAACCTGAGTTGAGATTGAATAGGGAAGATTCATATAACCGATCTTAACTTGTTTAGGACTGAGATGTAGTAGTAGTTGTTGTTATTGTTGTTGATTGAAAGTAGAATAGTCATTGAATTGAATTAATTGGTTAGATCCCAACTTACATGTTTTGTGATTATTCTTCCTTGTGTGGCCTTATTTTTTTTTTTGTTGGTCTCTTATCTTTTGCTTGTTAATTGTCATAGTGAAATACACAAGTGTTTGTAGTGAATTGTGAAAATTTGACAAAACTTTTGGCTTATGTGAAGTGTGGACTAATAAGTTAATGGCCAGAGTCCACCTTTGCATGAGCTAAGTAGTATTTCTTTTCAGTACAAAGAACATTTTATACGCAGTGCAAAATGAGTTCGTTGATGAGTCGGGAACTTATGTTGCTCGAACTCTTCAATAATGTGTGTCGGATCCCCCAAAAAGTAGTACAATTTTGGAGGAATCGTCACGGTGAGGCAACATTTTTGGAGAATCCGAACAGTATATAGTCTGGAGCACTCTGTCGTCGTGGTATAATAAGCTTGTAGTTTTTGATAAAATCAAGAGTCCAAATGAAGACTATTGGAGAAAGAACAATGGCATAATGAAATGTTTCATATATGTGTGTGTCACTTTTGAGTATGCATGAGAGTAGAGCAAATTTAGTTGTGCATATTGATCTGAGTACTTATATCTTTCCAATGCACAAGTTGATGCGATGGATTCCCCGTTCAACTTAGGTCTTGATTTGAAGTTTATGGGTCCTGAAGTTAGAATAAGGCGCAGCATAGGAACAATTTTCGGCTTTCCATAAGCCGAAGACAAGAGACCAGTTTCTGTCAATGCACTTAACTGTATATGAATACTGATACACTATCTGTTAGGGAGAGTATGCAATTGTTTTTAAATAACCTGATAGCGCATTTGAGGCGATATAGAATTGCCGATTCAGTTTGTTAATTGCGTAATGTATCCATGAAGTAGTTGTATGCTAATTAATGACAGATTTCATCATCTATGATTAAGTTGCGAAAGCTTCTAGATAGATATCCTACATTTGAACCGAATTGTTTCTAGCTAAAGAATCTCTTTGTAGTTCCTTTGGAACAATTAGGAGATTCTCTAGAAGAAATACGAGGTTCTGTCTTGTGGCAGCAACATGTTTGTTCCCGCTTATGGGAAGAAAGATTGGAATATATCAATCTAATCTAGAAAGAGTCCATTGTTAAGACTTTGTTTGTTTGCATATTAGACATGCTTCTTCTTATTTGCTTAAAAGTTTTTTTCATTTGTCATGGTTTTTAGCGCGAATTAGCTTAATTGATCGTGTTATGCATCTCCCAGGTATAACATGTCGAGTATAAGCATTCCTTCGTCTTCCTCGCTCAAGGTTGCACCATCAATAAGATCCTCCCCCTTAACCAGACCGCGATGTTCATTGAGTTCTGTAAAGAGTATTTCCAAAGCGTTTGGCTTGAAGTCCTCGTTCACGTTCAAAGTCAGTGCAATGGCAGCATACAAGGTGAAACTGATAAGCCCTGAAGGTAAAGAGAACGAAATTGAAGTGTCCGATGATCAATACATTCTCGATGCAGCAGAGGAAGCTGGTTTGGAGCTGCCTTACTCGTGCAGGGCTGGCTCGTGCTGCACTTGTGCAGGACAGTTGGTTTCGGGTTCAGTTGACCAATCCGAAGGTGCATTCCTCGACGATGATCAAATGGAGAAAGGTTATTTGCTGACCTGTGTTTCGTACCCGAAATCGGACTGTGTTATTTACACACACAAGGAGGAAGAAGTTCATTGAATTTTTTTGTAGTGTTTTGTTCATTCTGTTTAGGAAATAAGAAACCATAAAGAAACAAGAGTTATTCTGCATAACTTATGTTTGTAAGTTGATATGTGGTACTTCCAACTTGTATTGCTTTGTTGATTGATCATCCATTTTGGTCACTTTTGAATTCAGATTCTTGAAATTGTGTCATTATATTGAATTCAAATTCATAAAATAATTTTGGATGATATTCAAAATATATTTGTTCAAATTAATATTGTGGGCTAATTATAATTGTATTAGTACTTATTTAAGTTCAATAAATACAGATTTAATAAAGAGTTCAATTTTATCGAGCTTGTCCGATGATGAACTCATTTTATCAGCTCAAGATTCGTTGAATATCATTTTATGCTAAAGTTTTAAATTTGTGCTATGTGACAAGGCCAAGTCAAATAAAAAAGCTGATAGGATCATGTCATATGTCGAATGCTATGACATGCCTACTCAAACTAATGGCCAAAGAAAATGTATTGTGTGCAAGCGACATATTTTGATCAATCAAATGTGGTCTTGTTGTTGCTTCAATGCGATTAGTCGATAATTCAAGTTAATCAATCAAATAAAACAAAAGAGTTTGTCTTCATCACAACTCTTTGCTCTCACAACATAAATAAAGGTCCTTGTAACCTAAAAAGGAGACCAAAATTTATAACAAGAAGCAAAAACGAGCTCGTATAGACCACTAAATTTTATACAAGCTACAAATATTCAAGCACTCAAAACATCAAGTTTGAGATCAAGATCAAACATCCAATTTCAAGCTCAAGAACTAAGAACAAATCAAGATTCAAGGAGTTTGGTTTTAAGTTGTTAGCACCGGTTGAATTTTAGATCATCATTCAACAATACTAATTTAAAATCAAGCTCAAAAGCTTTTGAATGTATTTCTGAAAACAAGAAGCAAATGAATTATAAATATCGTAATATTCATTGTATTTGAATAAAGTACTACACCTTTTTCAATATCTTCAGTTTTGGACGCGAAATTTATAGTTACACACCCCTTCATTGGTAACTTGTCAAAATAGTGGTCGAAAAGAATGCACAAATTCTATTCAACATTACCAAAAATTCCAGATGTTATAATGTGAAATGAAATTCAAGAACGAGAGATGTGGTCATTTCTTCATGGAAAAAAATTTATATAACATGGCAAATATTCATGCATAATTATGCTTCATAGCAATAATTTATTTCAATTACATTTCGCAGAAGCACACCAGGTGCTCCCTTAATCTGCACTCCGGGCTACTCTCCTTTCTCATTATCTAGAGCAACCTATAAACGGATTAAAACTATTGCAACAATTTGTATTTGTGTATAGCAACAATTTGTAAGTACGGAGAAATTTCACAAAATATACAATACGGATTTGTATTTGTATGTCGAAATTCCAAGATTTCACGAAATATATAATACAGATTATATTTGTATGCCGAGATTCCAACTCAACTCTATTTATATTTGTATGTTTGTATTTGTGTTTATATGCCAAAATTATATAATTTTTATTGAAATTATTGCTATAAATTATAATTAGGCATAATATAATTATAAAAGTCTGATTAAATTTCTACTAGTCGTCGTTTATGAAAGTTCGTCCTTATTCATTATGAGTTGAAACCAAATAAATTTGGGATCTATGTGGCCCAACATTTTATTTTTTTTCTAATAAAAGCAAGCTGAAAGGAAAAGAAGAAAAGTAAGGATTTTGAGCTTGATTTCTCGTGATGATATTGAAAATTTGGTCCTTGCTTTTAAGGTAATTACATGTGATTGGTCAATGATATTTAAGGTTTTGAGCTTCATAAATTTATTTTGACATGGGAAAAGTCTTACTCTCTTCGTTTCTAAATAAGTGATAGTTTTAGTTTTAGATACACCCCTAGAAAATACAAAGTATTTTTACTAATTTACTCTTAATATATACCTTAAAAAAGATGCAGCTCTTTGATAATTTTTTGATTACGTAAAAATCTCTTTATTTAAAGAATGATAAAATTGAAAGAACATCATTAATGTCTTCTTGATCATCTAAAACACTATTTATTTAGGAATAAAAAAAAATAAAAAATACTTATTTAAAAACGAATGTAGTAAGTTCAAACCTTTTTGGCTTGTCAAGAAGCTGGAAAATTCTTAGTCAATATGCATTCAAATTGGAGTTGAAAGTTGAAATTGAGATGTGATTCTTTTAATAATATTGGTAGCTTATTTCTCAACATGTTAGGAATTTGACTTTTCAATGATGATTTTGAAGAATAAGCAACACAAATTTAAGAAAAAATCTTCTTCTAAAAAAATTATGGTGGGTTCCGGACATCAACTATCTTATCGGGATCAATAAAGATTGTGATGAGATGGATAAAAATATTACATCTTTCAATATCTAAATTATAATTTTTAAAATATTAAATTAATCTTAATTTAATTTAACAAAGATTAATTAAATCAACTCTCGAAAAATAAAATATTACAACTAATATAAAATGGTGGGAATAGAAGAGTGATTAATGAGTAGAAACACTTCTTTTATTTTTGTAGGATCATTTCTATTTTCTACTTTCTCCGTTCCATATTAGTTGGTCACCTTACTAAAAATAGTTATTTCATATTAGTTGTTCACCTTACTAAATTAAGAGAGTATTAATTAATTTTTTTAGGTATTGTCCTTGCAATTAATTTTTTTGAAAGTGTGAACACTTATTTGTAAAGTTCTAAAAAAATTTCTTAAGGGTGAATTGGTAAAACTTACTTTTTATTTATAATTTATTAAGATGTGTGTAAAAGAAAAAGTGGTCAACTAATATGGAACGTGGGAAGTAAAAGCTTTTCACGTTTATTTTTAGAGAAAATGACAAAAATGGTCTCTTATCTTTGAGAGTAGGTTCAAAATAGTCCTTTAAATATGCACTAATCAGTTTTGGTCCTTTATGTTTACCACAAGATAATAAGAATGGTCCCTTAAATATGCACTTAACAATTTTGGTCCTTCAAGTTTACCACAAGATAATAAGAATGGTCCCTTAAATATGCACTTAACAGTTTTGGTCATTCAAGTTTGCCAAAAGTTAACACTTTTAATCTCTAGCAAAATACTCATCGAACTTTATCTATTAAATTTGACGAGAACTATGAAAAAAGATTAGCAAGAAGTTACATTTAGAGATATACTCCACTAAAAAGGAAAAATACTAAGAGAAAAAATCAACGGACGTCTGTCAGTTATAGGGCAAAATCGAGAAAAAAATTGACAGATTTAATAATGTCAAAAATAATACCTCGACGCAAAAATCTGAGAGTCTATTGACTAGGTAAATATACTAATATCAATTTTTATTTAAATATCAATATAAAATAAATATTTTCATTATTTTTATTTATACTCTTCAACTATAGTTTAGCGCTTTAAAAAATATCCGTCCATAGATTTTCGTAAAATAAACTGATGGACTCCTCTATTTTATTTTCTAAAATAAAAAAATAATTATAGTTATTGCGCTAAATTAACTGACGAACGTCTGTAGGTTTTTCCTTACAAAACTTATAGTTTACACGCACTTTGCATAGAAAAAATCGATAATCTATCAATTTTCGTAAAATAAAATTTAGAAAAATTATTGGATTTCCAATAGTGTCCTTCGGTTTTTGTCCGTTGGTTTTTCTCTTGTTCAGTAGTGAATTTTTAAATAGTTTCTGCTATTTCTAAATTATTTGTAAAGTCTGGTATAATTTTTGAGGTGTAATTTCTGCTTATTTTTTAAATATTTTGTTAGTATCTTTTAGTTTTTTGTGTTGCATATTTTAGAATTTGATGTGACTATCTTAATCTTGTGATTAAATTCTTTTTTCATAGTTCTTGCCAAAGTTAATACATATAGTTTGATTTTGAATATTTTGGCAAAGACTAAAAGTGTTAACTTATGGTAAACTTAAAGGACCAAAACTGATAAGTACATACTTAAGGGACTATTTTGAACCTACACTCAAAGATAAGGACCATTTTTGTCATTTTCTCTTTATTTTTACAATCATTTGTATTTCCACGTTTAGTTTTAGAGAAAATGTATAAAGTTCCCTCTAAAGTTGAATGTGATTTGGAAGTAGACACCTAAACTTTACAGGAGTCCTATTACCCACTCAACAATTTTAAACTGATATTATTGCATTCTTTTTTGGCCACCTGTCATAGAGAGTGTATGCACTCTATTAAGGAGAGTGAGAAATAAAAAAAAAGATTAAAATTTTATTTTTATTAATTTCTCTTTTTAACTTTATTTATTTTAATTTACTTTTTCAATTAACGCCCCCCCCCCCCCCAACCCCTACCTCACCTTTTATCTTCTTCATTCATACTCCTCACCATTCTTTTTCTTCTTTTACCCTGTTATCTATTGCTTTTTTTTTTCCTGTAAATTTTCTTTCTCCTCTATTTTTTAAAACTCTTTCCTCCTTGATTCTATTCCCTAGGTTTATTCTTTCTCTATCTTTTTTAAAGTTATTATTTATCTTTTTGGTTAAGAAGAATTATAAAGCTCAATTTTAATGGAGTTTCGATCCTATCATTAATATAGTGATTTTGATTTTTAAATTTGAATTTGATGATAATTTGATTTTAACTACGATAATAATAAAAAAAAAGAGTTTATTAAAAGATAAAATTAAGTGAAATAGTGTTAGTTTTATCGGAGGTTGAACAACACCGGAGGAGAAGGAGGTTGAGCGATGGAAGAAATGGGTTTAACTGTGAAATTGGAAAGGGGTGAAGTTTGGGGAAGAAGAATAAATGAGGAGAGAGAGAAGAGAGAAAAAAATTAAAAAAGAAAAGGAAATAAAGTACAAAAATATAAATTAAATAAATTTGACACATGGCAAATAATAATTGGTGCGTGATTTTTCTCTTTTTCTTATAATTGAGATTGAACTAAAAATGTGGTGTTTGTATTATTTTAAATTGTTTAAGGGGGTATTAGGACCCCCACAAACTTTAGGTGTCTACTTTCAAATTACGTCCAACTTTAAGGGGGACTTTATGTATTTCTCTTAGTTTTACAATCATAAAACTTTAATTATAGTCAAACCTAAAGTCATTATCGTTTCTCATATTCAACATTGGCAATTTTTGCACTAACAACCTATACATATATAATATTGTTTTTAATATTAAGAGGGCAGAAAGTGGGAAAAGTCATTATCAAATAATTAGTATAAACAAGTGGATTAATTATCATCTATCTCAAAACAATGAGTACTAAATTCAAAATTCAAAACCACTTGAATTTGAATATATAATTCACAAAATTTTAAAGAATAAAAGACAAAAAGGTCCAAATTTGTCTCTAACATTTGCAATGTGTCTTTTATATATATATGTCTTCTGTTTACCTATCGGATCATAAGAGGTCTCATTGTTATCTTTCATCTAAAATATGCATGTGCGGCTGTGCCATCGATGACGATAACCACACAATGATAACATATTCAGTGTAATCTCACAAGTGAAGTTTTGGGAAAGATGGTGTGTACACAACCTTATCCCTATCTTATGAAGGATAGGAAAGTTATTTCCGATGGACTCTCGGCTCAAGTAACTCGTATAAAAAATAATATAAAAAGAAAATATAGTCATGCTGAAAGTGATGAAGGAAAGAATAATAGCAATAACAAATAATACGATAAAAAAAAATAAAAAAAATCGAAGAATAAGATAGGCCTGCGCCATCGATGATTTTACACTATTGAAAAATAATTTGATCAGGATGACACGACCCTAACTATATAGGTAGGGATATATTTGAACCTTTTCATGAACCACCTATACATATGTAATGCTATTTTTAATATTAAAAGGTCATAAAGTAGAAAAGTCATGATATATATTTAAGATTATCATCCCACCACTAATAATGTTAATCATTATGTACCAAATACCACCAAAAGATATGGTGTAGTGGATGGGGTTGCTCCTCCTTTAATCAAATGTCTCGTGTTAGAGCTTTGAGTATGAAAAAATTCTTGATAGAGAGCGCTTTCCCGAATGGATTCTACGTGGCGTAAATCTGAATTAGTTAGACTACAATATGGGTACCAGACACCAAATGGGAAAACAAAAAAAATTCATTATGTATCAAATAACTAGTATAAACAAGTGGATTATCCTTTTTCTCAAAATAATGAGTACTAAATTCAACATTCAAAACAACTGTAAATTATATATATTTCACAAAATTTAAAAGAATAAGAAAATATCAAAATGTAGGACCCGTTGGGACAATGGGTCTTACAGGCCTCAAATCGCGGCCTAATGAGACAACAAAAGTAGGCCCATTAGCTTACGTGTAAGGCCCAATAAGTCTCAATCAACCGGCTCTATGACTTTGACCGGTTCACACCAACCAAACCGGACGGTTCAATATTTACATTAGCCACACTTTTTGCTCTCGGCCGGATTTTAAAAATAGCCCTTAACTTTTTCCAGAACCCGGTTCTTACACCTCTGTCTTTCTTTGACCTAACTCTTCCAGTACATGAAACTTTAGGTGAACCCGGTTCACTCACATTTGTTGCTCCTTTTCTACCCGGTTCAGACCGGCTTCTAAACAAACGTTTCGGTACCTTGCACGGTCGGGGAGTTCCATCGGTTTTATGAGACTTAGGAAGAGCAATAAGAGAAGAAGATTTTGGATTTTGATGATGATGATGATGATGATTCAAAGTTGAGGTGAAAGAACGATGAGAGAATGATTTCGAATGATGGTTTGACTTGCCAAAAAACCCGAGTTTCATTGATGTTTTACGTTGTATGGTTGCATTTTCATCGAACCAATCTTGTTCGGAGTCTTTTGGGATCCAAAAAGACTCCGGTGGTAGATCTAGGAAGGTCTCCGGAGATTTCCTGACATGTTCTTCGTTGTCTGGAAGTAGGGTTTGATGATGATCAGTATTAGTATCAGCAATAGTATCTGCACGGACCTGATTCTCATCTAGATGAGATTGTAGAGACATAGTTTCAAAATTTCAATTTGAGTTTGATGAAGAAGAAAGAAAGAATTGTTTTTGGAATATGTTAAAGAGAAGAAAAGGGTATATGGGTCATGTTTTCTCACATGATATATAGTGACAATAATTGAAACATATTGTTTTGTAAATGACAGACGAATCACGTTGCAAGACCAAATGGTATTTTGGCAGCACTTGTAAATACTTTTTCTATGATATTTAATCTTTTAAATAAATAATTCGTGGAAAGTGACATTTTTGTTACCAATTACCATGCATAGTATTTTTACGTGAATGGGGTGGCTGCTTATTTTTATAAAGATAAAACCAGAGACAGAGATAGAGTATAGCCCGTAGGTTTAACCGAACTCAGTAACTTTAATTTAGATTTTATATATGTCTTAAGAATTCATCGAATATATAAAAATTATTAATTTATAGCTCAAAGGGAAGTTTTGGCATAACTGGTAAAGTTACCTCCATGTGATTAGGAGGTCACGGGTTCAAGCCGTGAAAACAACCTCCGACAGAAATACAAGATAAGACTACGTACAATAAACTCTTGTGGTTCGATCCTTCCCTGGACCCCACGTATAGCAGGCACTTTAGTAAATCGGGCCATTTTTATTAATTTAGAGCTCAAATCAAAAGAACTAGAATTTCAAATCTATAAATTTAAATTCTTGTTTTGCCTCTGAATTGAATGATATTTGACCTATATATACAATATAAACGATCGCAGTATATAAATATAGAAAGAACAACTTTTTCTATGTTCGTTGATCGCAGTAACCTATATGTCATTTTCCTAAAATTTAAACATAGAAAGTTGCTAAATTCAAAGGTCTGGCGGCAAATAGCAAAGATAAAATACACGTTTAGTTCACACTACATATTTCATCAAATCATGCTACTATATTATACTCCCCATTTCTAAATATTTATCATTTTTATGAAAAATAAATTATTCATAATATTTATTATTTTAAAAAATTAAAATATAATTAATTATTTATTTCTACCTTTATTCAATCGTAAATATGAAGAGATATTAATATAGTAAAAGAAATATATTAAATTGATAAGAGTAATAAATAAGTCAAAATTATCCTTTACTTGGTCTTGATGTTGTCATAAAAGGTGTGTAAAAAAAGGTATTTAAGAATGAGGGAGTAGCTTAAGTTTAAACAAAGAGGAAAAAAAATATATTACTTAACCATTATTGATTGATAAAAAATTGTGAAAATAGATACTAGTATTACTTTTTCCGTTTCATTTTGTGTCTTAAACGCTTAATTAGTTTTATTGGTTAAGTAAATAAAGAAAACTTTTGAATCTCGTAATCTTAAACTCAAGATAAATATAATGTACCAATAAATATTTTTTGAAATCTTGTAATCTTAAATAAGTCATGTGAAAATATTTGAATTATAAGGTTACTAAATATAAAAATTGAAATTCTTTTTTAAAATTAAGAAACATAAATTAAAATAGAGTAAGTATAATTTATGAATTTCTGGTTTAATGCAAAAGACACAGGGAATTTGCTGCATGGGCTAGATCACTTTTTGTTGCTCTGATTAGTAGGCGTTTAAATATAAATTGAGTGACATTTTAGAAAAATATTTGCAATTAAAATAAAAAATAATATTTAAAAGTTGAAGTTATGTTTAGACATATATTTTATTTGAAAAAAAAATTAAAAATTCAGTAGAAAAACTCCAATTTACCAAAAAAAATAATCTAATGTATAATCAAACAATAAAATCCTTGATGACATTATATATAAAAAAATTAATAAAAGATATTAATAATTTTGGACCCATAATTTCAAATACTTAATTATACAAAGTTTAGTTGGAGAGAACTTAAGAATTGAAACAATTACATTTAAATTATGAATCTCTCTAACCAACTTAAGAATTTTAAGATGTTGAGAGTCTGAGACACATTAATTAATACAATTCAATAATTAAAGAATATGCTCTTTCCTAAGTGACCCAACAATTCAACACGAAAGACTTGATCTACCCGTTTTTAATAAATATGAAGAGAGATTAATATGATGAAAAATGAGTAATAAATGTGAAGAAAAAATAATAAGATGAAATTAATGAGTAATATTAAATGGAGATTAAGAAAAAAGAATAATTTAATCAAATTATCCCTTTAGTTAATGTACTTTTATGAGACGTTCAACAAAAAAAATCGACAAATAAAATGAATATTAATTAGGAATAGTGCATATGATATATGGAGGATATAGTTACAAATGCAAGAATAGTAGATACCTTTCTAATCAGAGATAACTCTAGAATGCTTACTTTGGATTGAACTAATGGCTGAGATAGAATTTTTACTAAGAGAATTAAAGAAGTCAAATATAAAAAAGTAAATACACATAAAAAATTATAAAAGACTCAACATATAAATAAGTAGGAATTCGTTTCAGATAAGTTACTGATGGTTGGGAAGGAGGGACTTTGCTAAAAATGGTTTGTCTGTGTGCGAGAAAGGTCTTTTCCCTTTCTCCTTTCATTGCTTCAGAGTAGGTTCGTTTTGCAAGAAAGGAAAGACATCCCTACATGTAAAAAAAAATGTCGACCTTTGTGCATAATTAAGGGTTGCTCGCCTTTTGAATAGAAGAAAGTGCGAGCAAAGATTATTTCAGTAAACTGGTGCATGAGCTGAGACTCTCATATTCTGCTGACCCTTTGAAAAATTATTCTTCTGTCGTGCGACCCTACGGCTTATGTGCGCCTGTGGCCATTTATAATGAAATTTATCCGAGGTGGATCCTCCACTGAATTCAACTGTCCTAACAAAGTATTGATATCTAAATAAAAAATTACTCTACTACACTTCAACAAATATTAAATATTCAACAATAAATTTTTAAAAACTTAAATTCATCATATTTGAATCTTGAATTTAGTGCAGTAAGCTTGTATTTTGGAACCCTTTTTTTTGGGGAGAGAAATTTGTCATATATTAGTTCTTTGTGCACAAACTTTTTGGCATCTGAGCAATCCAAAGCAGGAAAACATTGTAACATGGTATTAATTTGTCATCAGAATAACATACTTTATGGTCATTTAAAAACAAAACAAAATGAAAGGGGAACACACATGTGATGTGCCTTCCATATAATAAAGTATTTAAATTTGTCATTACTCCCGCATTTAAAAATAGATTGTTTAAGAAAAATAATTATATTTATATACCCATAAAAATAATTACATTCGCATAATCTATTTTTACACGATATACAATATTATAATTTTATACTATTTTATACAAAAATATATAATATTACACATTTATTGTACACAGATGTATAAACTTATATAAACATGAATAATAGAGTATAAGAAGTGCGTATACACATTTTAACGCTATTATACAAAATTATACAAACTTATACAAAAATTGTGGTTGATCTCCTACGATCTTCAACTACAAAACTTCATTCGAAATGAGTCAAATTTTTTTTCAAATAGCTTCAAATTTTAACTACAACTTCGAAATGACACCACCGACAAATTAAAATCATCAATTTCTTCAAATTTCCAACAAATTCAAAATTAGTTTGTAAATTTTCAAGCTTTTAATAACTCCAACAAAAAATTTATTTGGCTAATGATAAGCCATTTCTAAGATTTTATTGACTCAATGTTAACAATCATGATTACTATACTTTTTTGACATTATTAGCTTCTTTCGAGAACATTGCTGAAATTATTGTTTCTTTTTGCAGGTTCACATTTTTTAATTGACAGGGCCTTAATTTCTTGTATGTTTGTCAGCACTCAGCAGGAATGCATATGGCTGCTCAAGGCCAGCGAAAAATTGGTCTATGACATGTAATTTTTAAAAGTTGGATCAAAAGAAAAATAATTTTATCCTAATATTCATAGAAGGTAATTTTTTCCCCTAAAAAAACCTTATATAAATCATATAATTTTTTGACGAAAAATATTCGGATAAATCTCCTTACACCCCATCAAGCTCCCCCAGGGACTACAATTAGCTGACTAAAAATGATCCGACTCCAACACAAAGGGACCAAGATTGGATAAACAACTTTTATTGAAATTGATAACTTTAGATTACTTAGGTTTGGCTAATATGAAACAAAGAAACCGAAGTTAAAAAAGGAAAAGAGGAGTCATTGTAAGATTTGGCCCACATGGCCTATTATATTATATGGATAATTACGGTCTGAATCATTCGATATCTAATTTACAAAATATATACTATATTGATAAAGGGGAATGATATATATATTTACAACTTTCCCAATTACTATATTTAGATTAATAAATAATTAATTAGCTTAATTTATATTAGCCGAACAGTTTATATCGATAAACTGATAGTCCTCTGTCAGAAAAAAGTTCTTCATCTATGTTATCCTAAAGAAAATAGTAAGAAAAATATATTTTTAAATAATTACTATTAGTTGAGTAATGATTTAAGAAATCAAGTTAATAAGAAAATATAGCATTTCTTAAAAAATAAACTTATTAAAAATATATAAACACATAATTAAAACAGAGAAAGTACAAATTAAATATGAATACGGGCTAAGAAGTAAAAAAAGAAATAGGTCAATACACAAAATATTTCATGTTAGCAAGGTCTAAGACATGACTGCACTTAAAAGGTACGAGGTAAATAATCTATCTCACGTAATTTCTAGACCAGTAAGACGCGTTATGCGTCGTAGATTTAGGCAATTCAATAATGTTTAGAGACAAGAAAGCGTGTCCTAATTGATTCGTATCACTTATATTCAGTCCCCACTTATCAATTCTTTTTTACTATTACTTGATAAGATACACTTAACTGGCAAATTAATTAATTATTGTCTTTTCTATACTTTAATAAAGTGTTTTGCTTTTTTAGTGAGAAAATCAATTTACGAACAACAAACAAAAGGCTATAAATAATAGTAGTAGCCTAAGGGTGTGGGAAATATTTAGGATACAAAAAGAGAATTAAATCAAGTTTAACTCTTTGCATGGGAGTTCTTGAATTTAGACTGCAAAAATGGGAACCAAGAAAATGATACTAGTCTTTCTGGCCTTCTACTTTTCATGTGGTTTTTATCAAGCCAAGATTTTGCCCTCTGGTAATATTTTTTCCCCTTTATACTCTTTTTCCCCCTCTACACTTGAGTTATTTCTTCCTATTAGTCTATGGTGGACAAAGTTATCGGGTATTCGTGGAATTAGTTAAGGTATATGCAAGTTTGCCTGGACACCATGGTTATTCAAAAAAAAAAAAAAGTGTTCTAAAAGAGTTTCTTTGGCTTCTCAAGATATTGTGGAATTGCCCTTTATCCTCTTTCATTGACTTTATTATGTGTTCAAATTAATTGATTCATTTCTGTTTAAATATAAGAGTTGATGTGTGTGCTGTTTTTCATAGTCTGATCCATAAGCAATCCATTTACTTAATTGAAAGGAAAACTTTTGTCTTTTGCCCTGTTTCAAACTTTCAATTAAGGGATATAGTGAACTTATTCGGGGTCTATCGAAAAAAATCTTTCTATCTCGAGATAGAGGGTGAGGTCTACGTACGTTCCACCTCTTCATCAAACCCCACTTATTGTACTTAGTGAACTTTTAGTACCTTTAATTTTAATTTTATCTTATATAATAGCGTTAGTTTCATTCTTGTCATAAGTTTAAAGTTTTTTTGCATAATATGATGACATTTGAGGATTATGTTGGGCTCGTTCAGCCCAAAGATACTCTTATATGGTGTGATATTGTCCGCTTTGAGCCAAGCCCGCACGGTTTTCCCCAAAAGGCCTCACACCGTTAAGAGATTCTACACCTTATATGTAGCTTCTCAATCCTTTCAGCTATCAATGTGGGACTTTTATTCGCACATCCAACCGTATAAAATTATTAAGTTTTAGTTTAAGTGGTTGAGTAAGCGGCTATTTAGGTTAACTTTTCAATATAGGGGTGAAATCTTGAACACAAAATAGCAAAAGTGCATTGGATTTAGTGCTGAGAACGTATAGATTGAACTCGTCAAGTTTAAATTCTGATTTCGCGTGAGGCACTAATATTCATTTGATAATGAGTAATATGTACTGCAGAATCTTTGAATGTCATAAACCTTCTATTGCAGATCACAAAGAAGCAGTAGTAGCTGAACAATTTATTAATAATCATAATGTTGATGGAGATACAAGAATAGTTGTTAACAAAAAATATGGGCATGCTGCAGAGGCTCATATTGTTGGTGGTGGCAGAGGAAGTGGAGGGGAAGTAAATGGCGATGGATCTCGATCTCCTTCGAATCAAAGATCTCGATCTCCTTCGAATTTCATACCAATTTACGCTGCAAATGCTCACCACAATCGTCATCGCGGTGCTGCAAGCAGCCACAGAAGCCACAATGGATATCTAGCCTTATTCGCTGCAACACTCTTCGCGTGCCTTTGTACTTAAAGGCCACGAGCAAGTGGTTGTTGTTCTGAATACCTGACTCGTCTCGTTCTGAGCCTTTGGCCTATTTGACAATATCGGGGCATCGTCCCTTCTCTTGATCTACTTAGGTAACAATTGTTGTTTTTGTTGTACATGAAAATGGTTGAAAAACATGTTGATATGTGTAGTGATTGTTGTTGTGCACTAGGGCTGTGGAGATGCATCATTAGGATGTGTTTTTATGTATTTGATTTTCCTCTTTTACTTTTCTCCTAAACTTCCCCTGTATAAGATGTTGATTTGATAAGCTTTATATCATAAGTTTTATCATCTTGTCTTTCATCTATTGATGTTTTTTTGCCACCAATCTATTCATTTAAATCTGGCTTGACATAAATCACAAAATCACTCTGATCAAAAAGGAAAAAATAGAATAACTCAGTGAAAGCTAGTTTATTGGATATCAATGACAAAATCGGAATTTTCACTACAATAACTTAGTGAAAGCTAGTTTACTGGATATCAATGACGGAATCGGAATTTTCACTACAATAACTTAGTGAAAGCTAGTTTACTGGATATCAATGACGGAATCGGAATTTTCACTACAATAACTCGGTGAAAGCTAGTTTACCGGAAAATAACTAGCTTCTAGCTTATCAGTCAATGGACTCTACAGGATGTCCCACAAAGTCAAAAAGGAATAAAAACTTTGAATTCATGAACTTTACCACAGAGGATAATGATTTTCCAATCACTTATACTAGGAATCTTTAAAGTTAAAGTGAAGTGGAGAACCTCATAAAGCATTTGCTATATTTCTACTTTCTAGTAGAATAATAGAATCATCACATACCATGGGTGAAAATCAAGAAGCCCCAATTGCATGCCTCTAACAAAACTATGGATTATCTTGAATATTCCACAAAATTTTGGGTATTCATAAAGAGATCCATAAAATTCTCTTTTTATGGAGATCAAATACATCTCAAGGACAGTCCTCGAATTAGGAAGAAAATCCAGAGAGAAAAATCAAGGTAGGAACAAAATTGTACTCACAAATATTCATCAATAAAATATTCTTGTTTTCTTCAAAAAAATAATTATTATGGGTCGTCTGATAGCTAATTAGAGTTATGTAGGTATTAGTAATAGATTGATTAGTTATAAGAGAATCTATGTATTATTTTATGCGGAGATTAGTTACGAAGAGTTTACTTATTTCACATTTTGTCATGCATAAAATTATACATAGATTTCCTCATAACTTATGCATTCATTAGTTATGCGAATTTCTAAATTGTAAATTAAACACCATATTAATTTTATACATGAACAACTTACTTCCTAACCAGCTACTAAACGTGATATTACTTATGAAAGATTGTATAATACATGCATAATTCATAGCTACTAAATGACCCCTTACAACATATCTTTTATACCATTTAGACCTGATTCCAAATCATGATTTGGAATCAGGTTGATTTGAATTGAAATTTTGATTGGATATATAATTTTTTAATTTTTTAAATTGTAATTTTTCTTATAAACATAAAAATCTCATAATTTGTGAAAACTATCAGAACTTTCTCAACTCTAATATAATCTTATTAAATGAACAAATTATAGTTTATAATTAAAATATCAAAATACCCTAACATACCGTATTATATTACACATATCAAAGACTAAGAAGGCATAATCCATCTACTTGGAGTCCACTGCTTTCATATATTATTTTAGTACTTATAAGATATAAGAAATACACTCTTTTCCAAGCTTTCTTTTTATCCTGTTTTGGCTTTTAAGGCATTATCTATGTAAACTAACATTTCCTTTTAAAAGTATAAAACCTAACTCATAGTCAAGTGCTGCGTGTATTTTCCTATTTAGATTAGTAGAGATATATATAGACGTGCTAGGATTGAAATAATTCTAAGTGTCATACAAAAGTTAACAAAGTAAATTTTGAACGATAACAAATCAAAAACAAAAGAAAAGTATACCAAAAAAGACATAACTACATTAATATGATTCGATTAATTGACCTACATAAGAAAATTAATATAAAAGCTAAAAAGTATACAAATTATCGAGAGAATAATCTCTTTTTAAACAAGACTCTTTAATAACGACATTATGGATATTTATTGTGTTGTTGAGTAAGAAAGAAGAATCTTAAGTTTAAAACTTTTCCTAAAGAAAAAAATAATTCTAATTATGATGAAAAATCAGGCACCCAAGGGTGTGGCCGTGTGGCCTAGTGGTCGAAGTGGTTAAGAATCTTGAGGTTTCAGGTTCAAATTTTAGCGCGGAGACAAAAAATACTAGGTGATTTCTTCTCATCTGTCCTAGACATAGTTATCTGGTACTTGTTGCTGGTGGGAAGTAACATGTATCTCGTGAAATCAGTCGAGGTGCACGCAAGCTTAGCCTGAACACCACGGTTCTAATAAAGATATGATGAAAAATCAGAGCAATCCTAACGAGACGTGTCCCATCAGCTAATTTGTTCTAAAAGCAACACATCTTCCCTTTTCCTTTTCTTAAAAGTAAGTTATCTTTAATTTATAATTTCCTTTGGAATGAATACTATATAGGGGAAAGGAATAAAGATGACAAATGATACCTAATTTTCCAGCCACAGATTTGTGTACCTAGGAAATAATGAGAAGCTTAAAGATGTATACTTAATTATTTCTAATTAATTCATCAAGAAAATGAGGAAGTGCATGTAAAATTCTTTTCTTCAAGTGGTTGGAAATGCAGAAGTCTATCTCTTCTTGATCAGCAGTCAAAGTTCATATACCATTTGAAATTAATAGCTCTAATTGTTCAACGTACCTATATATCTTTCCCCTACGATAGAGAAGGTTATGGACTTATGGTGTCGTATGGACGGGTTGAGTTGAATATATGTAGATTAAAATGAATTGAATAAAAAGGAATTTTTATAAATAGCTATAATTTGGATCATAATTATGAATAATAGTTATAGTTATAATCCATAGCAACAGTTTTCGAGAGAAGAGCGGCGAGCGAGATCGAGAGAGATGAGAGAAGTGAGCGAGATCAAGAGAGAAAGAGAGAGAGGAGAGAGGCGAGCGAGATTTTGGAGAGAGAGAGTTGAGAGATGCTATATAGATACAAGTTGTATCTCAGATCTCTCCTCTCTCTCCGAAACTCACACACAAATACACATATTAGTTTTGAAACTGAAACATAAATATACAGAGACACGTATTAGTTTTGAAATCGAAACATAAATATACATATACACATATGTATCATCATCAACCAAACTACACACACGCACAAATACTCATATTAGTTTTGAAACTGAAACATAGATACACATATGTGTCAATCATCAGTCAAATACATATACACAAATACAAATATGTATCAATATGGATGGTTGTACTAAAAAAATGCTAAAACAGATACAAGATATATACTGCTTTCAAATCGTACGTGCGAGAGATGTATAATATAAAGAGAAAGAGATACAAGATACATCTGAATTTAAAATAACTTTTAGCTTTGAATTAAGGAGAAAATTGAGAGTTCAATTCGACAAAAATTTCTGTCCTTTAAACTTGGATTCAATGGTTTTTTTCAATTAATCAATTGTGCATAATGTCCGCTTTAGATACAAAATTAGTGCTTACTAAGAGATTTTGTAGGTTCAGTTTTCAATTAATAAACAATTATAAAAAAAATTGTAGCGAAACTAGATACATATATACAGAATATGGTGAGCAGAGAGATGGAGAGGGAGAGAGGGGAGCGAGAGAGGAGAGAGGGGCATGGAGGCAGGACAGAGAGAGGGAGAGAGGGCAGTGAGAGAGGAAAGATATGAGCGAGAGAGGGAGAGAGGGTGAGATTTGCTATAAAATCCTAAGTATAGCTATGTAATTAGGTAATACTCCCTCCGTTCCATATTAACTGAATTGTTGAGATAATGCACCTCTCTTAAGAAAACTCTTTTAGGACATATTTTGAACATTATTTTTCATTACTACCATTTTCATTATTCTCACACTATTCTCAAAAATAAAGTTAGTCATTACTCAACATTGCTTAGAATTTGATTATAATAATTACGCTTAATAAAATAATTTGTAAAATAGTGTCTCTTGGAAATTTCACGTGTATGAAAATGTGAAATTTTAATGTAAAATCATAGTTATGACTTTGTAAAGAGTGTAAGTATCTAGAAAATGTAAAATACTCTTTCTTTAAAGGAAGGGCAAAAATGAAAAAAAAATCAATAATTATCTTGATATTTGAACAATTCACTTATTTTGAACAATGAAAAAATCCTCAATAATTCAATTAATATGGGACGAAGGGAGTATTTTAAAACTCTAGCTATGCATTATAAATATAGTAGCTATGTTTGCTTAGATAGGTAAATTTTTCTTGAATAAATAAAGAGAAAACTACAGAGAGTAGCAAATTTGGGCCCATAATTACGATCCATAACAACACTTTGAAAAAATTACCATCCACGACAGAATAGCAATATTTTGGTTGGCCCCATCCACCATTCCAAATACATTTAGAAGAGTATTAACTCCTTCCTATTATCACTCGCCACTTCCCTTTTTAATTCAACCTCTCTCTCACACATCCCTAAAAATCTCGCCATTTACACCCATTACAGATTTCTCCACGATTTCAACTGCTGTCTATTTAGATTTCGTGTATTCCACAAATTAGGGTAACCACCATTATCAGTTGATGCTAGTATTTCATCCATAAATACATTTGAATGTAGTTGTATTCTAATCGAGTTCATCAATTTTTTCTCTATCTACCATTGTTTAATCGATTTATGATTATTTAGTAGTAGAATAAGCATGCTCTAATGGCGGAAAACACACCAACGAAGAGGGTTACAAGAGGTACACCACATAGCAATATCAATTTTAACGATGCTTCATTTTTCAATTTTGGTATTTCTCAACTAAATACAAATGTAGAGTCTGTTGCTGCCGTGAAAAAGCCAGTCCAAGAGTTCAGATCCAAGCACATGAATGATCCAGTAAAAATGGCAGAGATTTTGAAATAAAGAGTCAAAGACAAAGTCGAAATACATCCTCCCCCAAATTCTAAAAAAGACATCAAAGCAGTAAAAAAAAAAAAAAAGCAAAAGACATTCCATCTGCTAGTAAGAATTTGGCGGAGGGGGGGGGGGGGGGGAATCCAAATTGCTTCTGAATTTGAATTCGGCGAAGAAGATATCGAAGAAGAAGGAGAGGTAATTATTACATTTTTTCACTAGATCACAAATACATATAATTATTACATAAATACATATCTTATATTATGTACATATGTGAAGTAGATTTGTATTTTTTATTTGCCTGGGTGATCTGATATATGTATTTCTCACAGTCAAATACAAATGTATTGTATTTTGTTAATGAACGTTAAACAAATATAAATTAGTTATATTTTTGATTGACTTTGTCTGACACATGTATTTACACGTTGTAAAATACATATGTAAATTATTTGTATTTCTTAAAAAAATACATCACTAATATTCATATTCAGATTGTTTCGCTTTGTGCAGGGATTGTGGTCTTTTTTGGTAACCTATGCAGAGTACTTGAGTTATGGTCAAGGTGTCCCATCGATCGAGTTCAATCCAGAGTTACTTCGTAAAAGATATGCAGCACTCATATGAGATTACGGGGTGAGAAAACTCACGAACAACGCTGAAAGTGATAATGAGGCATCAGTGATGCCAGTTCAGGAGATTGATAGCAGCGAATATACTCTAATCGAATAGGATACTACTAGGTTATGCAGTGTCGATGCTACAATGTGTCTTTTAGTTCTATTTTCATTTCTCTATATTTTTGAAAATTCTGTTTAAGAGAAACTACTTTTAGATCAATGAACACTTTATTTAGAAATTCATAGTTAAAGTATTAAATACAGTCTTTTGATGAAACACATGTTATCGGGTGAAAGTCTCTTTTTCATTATTTTATATTTGTATTTTGTATAGTATGAGAGAGTTCATTCTTTTTGAACAAAAATACAATTTTATTTAACACAAACAAATTTAAACAGACTCTTAAGTATTTAAACAGTCCCAAATATATTTATAATGCACGATATTTAATGTACTCCTAAATATATTTATTTTTGTATTTGGAGTAATCTCAAATACATTTTATATTTGTATAGTATCGGAGAGGTCATACTTTTTGGACTAAAATACATTTGTATTCAAACACAAACACATTTAAACATAACCATTATAGTATATAAACAATCTCAGATACTTATGTAATTAAATACATATTTTTAAATACATATTGTTCATTTGATATTGTTGTATTTGAATTTCAACAAATGCATTTGAAATTTGTGTTTTAATTTTTTTTAAAAACATAATTTAAATACAAAATTTGTATTTAAATACAATTACATTTTAAAAGAACTCATTTTCAACAGACATGTATTTGTATTTAAACATATCAAATTGTAACAAAAATGTACGACATTTAATCTAATCTGAAACACATTTATTTTTGTATTTGTAAGTAATCTCAAATAAAATGTATTTGCATTGGTATAAGATGGGAGAGTTCATCATTTTTTTTAGCTAAAATACAATACACAATCACTATAATTTATAAACAGTCTCAAATACATATGTAATCAAACACAGAATTTTAAACTTATACATAAATACATATTTTTTTGTACTTGTACAAAAATACATATTGTTCATAAATACAAATACAAAATGCATGTCTGCTTATTGGACATAGAAATACAAATAGTACAACATCCTTATTCAATATAGGAATGAAATTCATTAACTGTAACACGTTATCAATTATTCAATAGACTTGCAAAGAAAATTACATATTCATTTATGTTATCAATTTGTTCAACAGAAAGGGACCAGATCAAGTCCTAAAACGCAAATATAGAAATTCAAATGTTTAACTTGAAAACAAGAAAAGCATATGATAAATCGATCATCTATTCAGCCCGAGGCAAGTCCTTCATCTCCTTCAATTCTTTCTTTTACATCACATATACCTTCACGCCCATGTCATTGTGTATTTTCACACGATGTAGTCACCATTGATTTTGTATTCAATTTTGATATGTTTGAATCTCAAATCAAGCCCAATTTGAGATACAACTAGTTCATGTAGCTCGTTGTATGATGCATAGGTGCTTAAAGCAAGTGCGTCGAATTGTAATCATCGTAAATATTCTCATCAGTCCACCTACCAGAATGCTTGACAAGAACTGCGATGCTGACCATATCTGAATCTCAAAAAATCACAATAGCTAAATACATATACAAAATGTATTTATGCATTCAAATTAAAAATTGACAAAATACATTTGTTCAATCAATCATATGTATTTATAGATCCATACATATACAACTGTACTTTCAATTATCAGTTAATTGTTCAAACTCTCAAAAAATTTAAATACATATACAAAATGTATATGATAAATACATATATAAATAATTGTTAATACATGAATCTCAAAAAATCACAATACCTAAATACATATACAAAATATATTTATGGCATTCAAACTGAAAATTGACAAAATACATTTGTTAAATCAATCATACGTATTCATATATTCATATATATACAAATGTACTTTTAATTATCAGTTAATTGTTCAAACTCTCAAAAAACGACATCATACAGGAGTACGAAAATGGATAAACAATTCTCATAATCACAATTTTTTTTAGCACTGCAATCATCAAAAACTTATGGTTTAAGCTCCAAATTATTTAAATCTATAAATCGAAAACATACAGAATATAGTCGATTTAACAACAATCAAGTTATAAGATTTGTATTTGAGAGGATAAAATGAATTTGTATTTTTGAATACGACTTGTATTACCGGTCAAACACAATCCGATATAGCTAATCTACCATTGTTAATCAGTTTTGAGTTCATGATGCTCACCTGGTTCACTTTTTATGTTAATAAAAAATAGTTGTAAGAGTGAATTACACTTTGCAATCTCTTGAACGAAATCTGCAATTTGTATTCTTGAGATGTGAAATCTCCAGATTTATTTTCCAAAAAAAATAGAATTTTAGATGAAGAACAGTGAAGTTCAGATTAGACAATTTGATGTTGAATAGTTTTCCATTAAGATCAGCCATTTCGTAATTGGACTCCAAACGTGATTCAAGGAGAAATATCTACTCATTAAAGATTTTTTCCTTTTAAATAGTAACAACCCACCTTAAATAGCTCAACACCCCAAATTATATTTGTATTTGGGTGAAAGACACGCGTGTCAAATACAATTAAAAATAACAATATTTTGAGTTAAAAACTGTTATCTCATGTAATTACCAGAGTGTTGCTATCTTCTCCTTAATTATGGGCTCAAGTTTGCTATTTGTGAAATTTTCTCTTATTAAATGGTAGAGTCATTGTTCAGCCCAAAAAGTTATTTAGTTGGGTTAAGATAAGCTAAACAAAGGGTCATAAATATAATTCAACCCTCTCAACTCTTATCAAGTTTTAATTTTTTTGTTATGGATATATAATAGTATATGAAGTAAAAACAAATTAAAATATCTTGACTAGGCTTTTCATGAAACAACTAACAACATATTTAACCCAAATCAAAGCTTCTCATGAATCAAATAACTACATATTTAACCCAAATCAAACTAACTTTCAGATGAGCTTAAATGGGTTAACAATTAGGTCGATTCATGAGCTAGTCATATCTTTTTCATGAGCTAATTTGCCTCTAGATCCGAAAGGAACTAAAAATTCATCTTTCACCTTTTTTGACTTATAATCATAAATAAAATAAATTTCACTTATAAATAAGGGAAATCACCTATCTCTTTTTACTCGATTTAGATGAACCTCATAACTGTATGTTGCATTCAATATTGGAATGGGGTAGGGTGGGGCGAGGCAGATGAAAAAACATAAATGCGGGTGCTTTTTATGACATTTTTTTTTCTTTTTAAATTCAGGCAAGGCCAAGCGGATGCGAATTGCAAGTTAAAGAAATCCAATCTAATTACACAAATATCTTGAACTAAAATCGAATTACCTAAAAAGAGAAAATGACAAAATAATTTCTTATGTTTTAGTTTGAGGACAGGTTCAAAATGGTCTTTTAAATATACTTGTGAACAATTTTAATCTTTTAAATTTGTCAAAAGTAAGTACTTTTGATTATCGTCAAATACTTAACAAACTTTGGCAATTAGATTTAGAAGAAATGCGAAAAAAAATAATCATAAACTCACATTTAGAAATATAATTTTTATACGTTTGGCTATATTTGATCTAGCCATAGATTCTTCATCAATTTTTATGAGGTGCACTTGCTGCTGTTTATCTAAATCTATTTTTGAAATTTGATACAATTTTTGATATTGCGATTTTTGAAATTTAACAAAACTTTATTAATATTCGTATTAAGAAATATGCAATCCATAAAATTTAACAATTAGAGTTACGATCAAACAAAAAGTACTTAGTTTTGATAAATTTAGAGAATTAAAGTTGCTCAAAAGTATAAGAGATCATTCAAATCTACCCCGAATATACTAAAAATTTTCTTGGTCATTTGATTCAAATATTTTGTTTTGATTGAACAAAAAATTGTTTCTCATGATAAATCTTAAAGACTATTTACTGTTTCTCATGATAAATTTTAGCGGCCATTTAGTTTATTTGTTTGAATTTGTTTTTTCAAACAATGGAAGAATCTAGTAGGAATTTCTCAGCATATAATTGGAATAATGAGTTGAAATCAGCGTACAATTTTTTGTTCAATCAAAGCAAAATATTTGAATCAAATGATCAAGAAAATTTTCATTGATCACTAAATCACATCATCCTTGACCCTAACTTGTACTTTTTCATCTCAATTTATTTGACATTTTTCATATATTGAGTGTCAATTTGATCAACTATAAGAGTTAAATCGGATCAAAGTAATCTTAAATATGTACAATATTTATATTGAACGTCTTCTTTTCTTCTCTTCCTTTCCCCTCCTTTTTTGTCGTGCACACTAAAATTATTAAATCCTTCGGACTATTTTACTTATTATCTTTACTGAAAATGAATAGTCTATAATATTTATCATTTTAAAAAATTAAAAAATAATCAAATTTTTTCACTTTTATCTTTAGAGAAATATCAATATAGTATAAAAGAAAGAAAACATTGAGAGATATTGATATAGTGCGATAGAAAAAAGTACTTTCTACGTTTTATTTTATGTGACACAATTTGACTTGACACGGTATTTAAGTAAAAGAGGAAGACTTTTAAAACTTGTGGTTTAAATTAATTTTTAGATAATTGTGTGGTTGTAAATCATTTCATTAAGGATAAAAAAGTAATTTTAAAGTTAAATTGTTTCCAGTTATAATAAAGTGACATTATTTTTGGGATGGACTAAAAAGAAAAATGTGCAACACAAAATTGAACGGTATAAGTATTAAATTGAGAAGGGTACTCCTTTTGAATCACTTTATTTGTCATATTTTATTTTGCACATCTCTTAAATAAATTTTAATTAGAGAATAATTTAACTAAATTTAAAGAAATTACTCTAATAAATAAAGATATCTTCTAGTACTTAATATTTTTCTTAACGAGCCTTTAAACATAAGAAAATATGACAAGTAAAATCGTCCGGAAGGAATAGTGTTGTTTAGGGGTGTTCACGATTTGAGTAAAAATCGATCCAAACCAAAAAATCAAACCAAATCGATTAAATAAATCGATTTTTATTTGGTTTGGTTTTACATTTTTAAAAACTGGTGATATTTGGTTTGATTTTGATTTTGCTCAAAAAACCCGATGAAATAACTGAGCCGAACTGACAAATTATATTACATATTTTTTATAATTATATATACATGATTTATTATTTTTTATGAATAATTTTAATTATCTTACATGTGTTTGCATCAAAATTTGTTTATAATTTAAATATCTTGAATTAGAGTATGTTATTTTATTATTTTATGTGATAATCTCATAATGTATTTTTTTTCTTTTGAAAGAATTGTTGTCTTTTTTTTTCGTTTGAATGAATCATTTCTTTTATTTTTGTATATGATTAATAACTGAATAACCGAATCAAATCAAATCGAAACCGATAACAATCAAACTGATAAATATATATTATATTTGATTTAGTTTGATTTTAAGAATTTAAAAATCAACCTATATTAGTTTGGTTATGATTTTGACCAATAAAAGATCCGAGTCGTGAACACCCCTAGTGTTGTTCAAGAGAGAAATCGTGAGTCAATGCGAGTGTTGTGCGAGAAAAGAAAGGGAACATGAATCAGAGGGCAGGCATTAGAGGAAGGCCATCCGGAACTGACGGCTCTGATTTCTCCTACCGCATGGTGGTTGATTCCAGTACTGTCTCTCCCCCTTTCCCCAATATCTCACTTCCATTTTCCACTCAGATGTTTTAATGGCCTTACCCTTGTTCAGTTAACAGGATACACGAAAGTTGCAAAAGCAAAGTCTCGTCTGGACAAATTGATCTTTGCTCAGGTTTGTAGATTGATTTTTTTAAAATAAAATAAAATTGAGGGTACGGGAAGGGGAAATGTCGGAGGGTATTACCTGGTGGAGGAATAGTTTAAGTAGTCAAATAACTGGCAATAGACCCTTGTGGTCAGACGCTTTTCCGGACCCTGCGCAAGCTCTAGTGCACCGAACTGTCATTTTTGGGATTTTCAACTTAATAGCTTCTGCTTAAAAGCATCTTAAAATAAGCATATCCAAACAGGGCTCTTAGTTGTTTCTCGGTCGACCTCGTCGCCTAGTGCGGTTTACCTTTCCTGCTTTGAGATGCTTTACTTAAGCTCAGAGTCTATCGGAACAACCTCTCTATCTCTACGAGGTAGGGGTAAGGCTGCGTACACTCTACCCTCACTATATCCACTCGTGGGTATGTTGTTTTTCAGTTATTTGGCATGATTGAGTTAAGAGAACCTTGATTTACTTGGATGATCTTTAGGTGGCACTTGTGTTGAATTCTTTAACTTCACTTGGATTTTTTTTTTTGAAGTTAGTATTTGTGTTTTTGATGCAAAACTTAGGGAAACAATCTCGAAGTTCAAGATTTTAAACTGTGTTTCAAGGTGTATTTGAAGTGAAGTTCTTCAAATCTTCAACTTGCACTCACAAATTCTCAAGTTCCACCAACTTCTTTCCAATCTTGACTTCAAATAGTTTTTAGAATCTAAAGAAGCAGTACTTATATTTCTTAACTTTGTAAGTAATGTTCTGATCGACAGAATTATTCTCTCCATTTACACCATGCATAACTTTATTGCGCTAGTATGGTTTTTCTGGTTGTTGCTCGTTAATTTGCAGTCCAGAATAGATAAGTTGATATGACTGGTCCTTCCTCCACAACCCTTTCCCAGGAAGGTTAAAAAAGGGAACGAGAATAAAGGTTCCACTTGCCTCTTCCTCTTCTTTAAATCACTCTATTTGCCCCTTCTTACTATCACCCTCACCACCTGATATTCCATCTGTATCCTCTCTCGAATCACCTGTCTCTTCGTTCCTCTTTCATTATATGGTTGCCTCTTTTAAGCATCTAGTGACCACTTGATAGTTCTATCTATTGTCCATGAGGTTGGAATGTGTCTTTGACAGTTCCAAATAGCTTTCATAAGGCTTGATTGATTAATATGGAAATAAAAGAATGCAATCAAGCAGTAAGTACGATAACTTATTTGGAGTACACAAAGCACTATCTTTACAGTGTATCCACTTTTCATTTGCGGTGTTCCTTCCTCAATTTGAAGAAGTTGAATTTGCTTCTTTCTTTAATTTCTTGCTATCACTTGGGCTTGATAAAAATAATCTAATGACATTATTGTGTATTTGCTACTTTCTCTGATTTCTCGATATCATTTTGGCTTGACTAAAAACAATCCAATGATGTTATTGTGCAGGCTTTCCAAAATTTTACAAGTTTGAAGACTCTAAAGATTGCAGCTGTCCTACTAGGTAAGCTTCCTGTTGCGAAGCCGGTTCTCATCATATGCTGTATATAATTGATGTGTTGACCGTGTCCTTGTTCTGCAGGATTTGTGGTACAATTATTTGTAATTGGTACAGACGTTTCTCTTATTAAAAATATGGCACCTCCTAAGAGAGCTTCTTGATTATCAGTGTAACTCTTGTTACCCCTAATGTCTTTGACTGACTAAAGAGGATTCTTATATGCTTCGGATTCAACAGAGTTGCTGCTGTAAGTTGCCTTTATCAATGCAAGTTTTGCAAGCTTTTCTGATTAAGATTATCTCATGAAGACTTAACATTACCAAGCTAAATATCAGACTGGTGCATGAAGACTTAATACATTAAGTTGTGAAGAAAACAGATAATTAAGTAAAAAAAAGTGCCCTCAGTGTCTCTTCAATCCATGCAAGTTGGTGTAGACACAACAATGCTGTATTTAGAAGGATTCATAAAAGTTTGAACTCACTTCCTATCTTTACGTTATGTTTCATTAGGTGCAACGTTTGCTGTTTGCGTGTAGCATTCGACTATATGAGGGGCACTGATGTTCTAACATTCTCTTGGGACTTGAATGCACATTTTGGCTAAAGAGTGTATTTGGATATCAATACTTAATGAAGAATTTGGAAACCTGGATTAATTTGAATGATCTTTAGGTGACTCTTGTTTGTTGAATTTTTTAACTTCACTTGGAAACAATTTTTTAAAGTTTTCTGTTTGAGATTTTTACAGCTATATGGTGAAATTTCAGAAAAAAGATTGCAAGAAAATTTAAAAATTAGCACAAAATGGAGCAATTTGAATAATACACAAATTTGGACCTTTTCCCTTTCTAGGATGGTAGTAAACCCATACCATGAGTCAAAATTAAGAAAACCAAGCTACTACTGTAATCTTTTCATAAATTGTTAGTATAAGAAATACACACTTTTCCAAGGATGTGGTCTAGTGGTCAATGATGTGGGTTGAGCACCATGAGGGAGAGAGGTTCGATTCCCGGCAGAGACAAAAACACTAGGTGATTTCTTCTCATCTGTTCTAGGCGATATCGTAATGTAATCCCTTTTACTTTCGATTGTTCTTGCTTAGACTTCTGACCAAAAATATTTTTCTTTCCCTGTTGAAGGGGAGCCTTGGAGTAACTGGTAAAGTTGCTGCCATGTGACCAGAAGGTCACGGGTTCAAGCCTTGGAAACAGCCTCTGGCAGAAATGCAAGGTAAGGCTGCGTACAATAGACCCTTGTGGTCGGGTCCTTCCCCGGACCCTGCGCATAGCGGGAGCTTTAGTGCACCGGGCTGCCCTTTTTTTTGTTTTCTTTTATTCCTTTTTTTTTTGGATAAGATAATGCATTTCACAGAAAGCATCAAGAAGATGCATAAATTATATAGCATAGAAAAGCACAAAACATTGTTAACCTGTTTTCTTTTATTCCTTCCACCAAAAGAGTATTGATATATGATTTCTTCACACCATCCAGGCCTTCCATTTTGCCTAAGTTATTCAAGCAATAACAATATATGTATTGTATTATAGCAGGCAAAGGGAGAACATATAAACAGTGCTTACATTGCTAAGTTATTCAAGCAATATTCTCCATATATGTGGTCAGTATCAATATTACTAGTAGGAAATAACTATTAAAGTGGAACTCAAAATAAAGACACAAGTGCTGATCACTTGCAATAAATGAGTACCAAATTGTAACTTCTTTAGGACCTTTGATAAAAAGATGTCATAGCAAATTTAGACAAGATAAGATGCTGCTGAGTGGCACTTTGGTGGTACAAGCAAGGGTAGTATGGTAATGATCTAAGTGGGTGAAGAATCTCTTTGGGAAGTTAGCCAATGTTTGAATAATGGAGTGGATTTTAATATTTTTGGATGTCCAACTCGGGGCTATATGACATGACCGATCAATAGATCCACCTTTGTCATATATTCCATACATCACACTATACATAACATTACTGAATATATTTTAGTTGGAATATTCAAGTAAAATTTCTTGAGGAGGAACACAACTATATTCAATTTTTAGTTGGTGTTTTAAGAAAGATCAATTTATTATGTCTTCAAATCTTGAATCCGCCATGCAATACAATTGATTAAACTACTGAGAGTTCATATGGAGGGCTAAACAGTCATATTTGAGAATGTGAATAATATGATTACTCTATAGTTGAACTACATAGTTGAATCACATTTCAACCTCAATATATCTTGAAGACAACCAAAAGCACCTCACATACAATATTATTTTGTTATTTGAATCACAACATACCACATTATTTGCACTTATTACTATTCGTACAAAGCTGAATTAGTTCTTCAATAGTTGCGTCCATCTCTTCACCTCTTGTAGATTTCACATCCTTGCTGATATCTCTTACTTTTGCCCTCAAATTTTCTCCTATTTTTCCTGTTATGACATCTTTCAGAGTTTCTGCAATTTTTACTCTATGGATTCTGCCATCGTCATCTCTAACAATCTCTACTGCAACTCCCAATTCTACAATCAACCTAGCATTCATTGGCTGATCAAACTGCATAGGCATGGCTATTATAGGAACCCCAAAATCTATACTTTCCATTACTGAATTCCAACCACAATGACTTATAAATCCTCCGGTACTTGGATGATTCAGAATTCTTGGTTGCGGTGCAAATTTGGTCAAAACTCTTCCCTTGTCTCCAATTCTTTCAAGAAAACCTTTTGGCAGTGTATCTTCAAGATTTTGCTCTTGACCCTTTGGATATCTTGCAACCCATATGAAATTAACATTACTATGCTCCAATCCAAAAGCTATTTCTTCCATATCTTCTTTTGACAAGAAATGCTCACTTCCAAAGGAGACAAAAACAGTTGAATTCTCATCTTTCTTTCCTAGCCAATAAATGAGCTCCACTTCATCGGCGCCATCAGTGATTGGATCTTGGACAAGTGGACCAACTGGAACAACTTTCCAATTGGTCAATTCAGAGAGAAAATCTATGTATTTGGCCTCTAGAGTTCTAGAGCTACTCATCAACATGATTTGCATATTTCTATCAGCAAAAGGATCCACATCATCAGGTTCTTTCTCTTTAGCATATTTTGCCATCATTTCACCCAATTTTACTTGCTCAATTTTCCTGAGATAAATAGCAGGGAAAGGGAATTCAACCCCTGGTTTCTTTGCTAAGTTGCAAAAATATGAAAACACAGTTGCACCAGAAGTGAAGAGCTTGACTGCTGGAATGTTTTGTTCATTTGCAACGTGTTCAGCCCATTGCTGCATTATGTCATAAATCACCAAATCAGGTTTCAGATTTTGCAAGATTTTTGACAAGTTGGGTTTGGACATTTTCATGGCCTTTTGAAGGGTGTGATTGAGATGGGGCGGGAGACCATTGGTTGTATGGTAATGAGGAGGAAGTTCAGGCAATTGTGGTAAGTGAAGTTCAACAAGTTGAATCAAATCAGAGTATTTCTGGGGTATTTTTTTGTCGGTAGATTTGAGATTGATTGGCGTAGAACAGAGGTAAATCAAGAATCCTCTGTCCGCTAGTTTCTTGGCCAAGGTTAGAAATGGAGAGACATGTCCATAAGCCAACCATGGGAACATCAGTACCCTCAAAGTACTAGGACTCTCTGCTACTTGTGTAGCCATGATCGAAATCTTGAAATGGTATTACTTAATTCTTGTTTTTATATAGAATGAAGGAAGTAAAAGAAATGAGAGAGGGGCTCTTTGTGGAGTTTGGTGGCATTGGCTTGACTTATTTATTAAAAATACAAGAGAGATAAGGACAAAACGAATCGTGAAAACTCTTCCTGATAAAGGCAACTCCGTACAAGTAAAGCTTGAATCCAAGATCTTTGATTAAGAATGAAAGAATAGTTACTACTTTACCACAACCCTTGTTGGTTGCTCTGACTTTTTAAGAAAACTTCCATGTAGACTTCTAGCCAAATTTTATGCAAAGTTACCAGTTGTGTGACTGTTGGTTTGAAATTTCTAGGTAATTAGTTTGGCAAATTTGTGCCACTACACTTATGCCTCGGGGCATATCTTGTGTCTTGACTTAATTTCTTTTGCCTTGGAAAATAACTTATACATGGGGCATTACTTATGCCTTGCGATTTTTTTTTGGTTTTTTCACTGTCAGAGGCATTTTCGACTATCTCTTTTTGCTTAAAGCTTTGAAGTGTAAAAATTAAAGACCAATAATTTTGAAAGGCACAAATTAAAGCCATCCAAAAATATGAGCATTTGTGAAGATGAGTTCTTTTAACTCGTACTAGAGATCGATGAGTTAAAATTTAGTAAGGATATTTCGATTAAACCCAAGACGTTATTTAATTGGATTTTTTAAATCTTTTTTTAATCTTTATCAACACCTGTTGAATAGTTAAAATCTTGTGTTTAAACGATACATGAAAAATAGGATTGAAAGGTTAAAATGGAATAAGACTGAAATAAAATGTCAAATGAAATGGAGGACAAGTTAAATGAATTGTCTACTTTTCATATAATAAATCATTGTATGTACTCGAAAAAAATTTGTCAAAAAAAAGTACATTATAAGTAAATATTAAATACGCTTTCGAAAGTTTAACTTTTAAGTTTTCTACTTTTTTTTTTACTTTTCAGTATTTGAGTACTACTTAAGTTTAACAATTAGATATTTTAGCAATTTGGTTTAAATTATGGAATTAATAGGAAAAAATTATTTTAATTGATAGTAATTTTTGAGGCTTACGTCTAAGGGCATTCACCTCACACTTAGACGAACGCCCCAAATAAAGAAGCATATGCCTTTTAATACTTTCGCCTCTCCACAACACCTCCATATGTTTTTGCTATACCTCGCCTCGAAACTTGCCCACGAACGCCTTTAAAAACACTGCTTCCAATTATATGCGTCATAATTGATTAAGAAAAGACTAATGAGTTGTACCAATGACTTTTACGGAAAACACACCCACGTTGGGTGGTGTACTATGATACCACATTTGTGGTTCCTATGATATCTTAGACCACTCAAGTGTATGGTATCAGCCGTGCTTAGGCCCCTTCTTCCCTTACTTAATGAAAGAGTCCACTATTTGTCTTAGTAATCTCAAATAAGACGTGCAGGTTCATTAATATTTGTCCTTTTTTAATCGATAAATAGTAAATACTATTATATTAAATTTGTTAAATGGATCATGCCAGTTAGAATCGGACCCAGTTAGCCCGATAATTTGGACGGACACGATCACGAACCAGTTGGGGAAGGGTGGGTTGGGCCGAATAGGGGGCCTGCCAAGCACTGGAGCCTGATTGATCGAATCGTCCAGTAAACAAGTTGCTGGCCTACCGAAGCACCAATCCAATAAAGTTGAATTATTTTTTGGGACAAGGACATAATTGGCCAGTCGGCCAAACAAATCCCAACAAATAGTCAAAGGATTAAAAATCTCACTTTTTAGCCAAAATCGCTAGTGCTGGAGTCGCTATACATATTCTATACAATAATGATACAATTTTTATATACATTCTATATACAATAATGATACAGATTCTACACACATCCTATATAGTTTCTATCGAAATCTTATACAGATACATTATATATACAATAATTATACAATTTCTACAGAAATCTTATACATATACATATAATATACAATAATTATACAATTTTTATACACATTCTATACAGTTTCGCTCAAATTTAAAAAAATGGCCATAACATGAAATTTAAATGGCCGAGTGGCCATATAATGTCATTATTTTAAAATAGCCATGTTTTGTGAAAATAATTTAATCGACTGGCTATGTGATGTCCTTTTCCCTTATTTTTTTGGGAAAAGAACACTTATACCCCAAAAAAGAAAATTATTTACCCTTAAATACCCCATTACTTTCATGCCCCTTTTTTACTCTAAAATGACATATTTTTTTAAAAAAAAAAATTCATGCTGACGGCATGATGACGTCAGCGTCCACCTTTTTTGTTGTCTTTTTCTGCTTTGTCTTTTTGTTTAATTTGGAAAAGATTTAACATTTTTTTGATTCTTATCCTTTTCTTGTTTTTCTTTCTTTTCTATATTTCTTGTTTTTTTTTCTTCTATTTTCTCATTTAAGAATCATTTATTTTGTTTCAAACCATGTTATTTTCTATTTTTTTTATAATTAGTTTTGACTTCTTTATTTTTGTATTTTTTTTCTGTTTCCTATTTGTTTTTTCAATTTATTTATTTCTTATTCCGTTTCTAAATATTCTTTTTTCTTTTTTCCTCCATAATATGATTCTATTGACTTTTTTTGTTGCTTTTTTCTTTATTCTTTTTATTTATATAATAAAGAAGATCATTTATATGTTGAACATTTCTTCATTTTTTATTTCTCTATTTTTTTTTTCTCCTTCACTTTTTTTTCTTTTTTTCTCTATTTATCTTTTTTCCTTCATTTTAAATTTCTTTCACCATAATCTTATTTCATACTCAATTTTGTTTTTTTTTTTTAATTTTTTTTTGATTTTTTTTTAGTTCTTTCTAAATTTTATTTAATTTATTTTTTCTCCTTAATCTAATTTCATTCACTTTCTTGATCCTTTTCTTTGTTCTTTTTTTTCCCCGCTGATTTCATTGAGATTTACTTCAGTCCTCTATTATACCATCAAAATATATTATCTTCATTGAAGATTGTTTCTTCCTTTTTGATACCATCAAAGTATAATATACTCTGATGGTATTAAAGAGTAACTGAACAGTGTTTTCACTAAAGGATTGTTTCTTCCTCTTTGATATCATCACAATATAATATACTCTGAAGGTATCAAAGAGTAACTGAGCAGTGTTTTCACTGAAAGACTACATATTTCTCTTTGATATCATCACAATATATTATAGATATGAATATATTCTGGTGGTATCAAGCAGTAACTGAGCAGTGTCTTCATTGAAGGACTGCTTCTTCCTCCTTGATACCATCAAAGTATAATATTGTCACACCCCAAACCATGGGAGGCATGACCGACACCCAGAGCCCCAAAAGGCCGAGGGTGTCAAAATAGAGTGTATCTCTATTGAACCTGCTGGGGGTCTGAGACCGACAAGGTCTCTAAGAATAGCAATTTGAAACACTGAAAGCTTAATAGTAGGTAAGCAACTCAAGGACGACAAGGCTATTATCATAGTAGATAGCTAACAAGGCCAACAAGGCCATACCCAACACTGATATACATATACACGTCTACAAGCCTCTAGGAGTAAGTAAAGTATCTCATATCCAGGACAGGGCCCTAGACTACCCATAAGTTGTACATATACATAACCTGGTCAAAATATAAGCTAGACCTCTGATTCGTCAGCTCCAGGAAGAATGGAGCTTACTAAAATGGTTGAACTCTGCAACTCCTACTGAAGAGGTCTATCTGGGTATCTGTCTGGACCTGCAGGCATGAATGCAGCGCCCCCAGGCAATGGGGACGTCAGTACGACAATAATGTACTGGCATGTAAGGTAGAAACATAAAAGCAAGTCGCAAGTAGTAAATCTGAACAAGATATAATATGAAGCTTGTAAACTGTAATTGGTAAGACTCGTTAAGCTCTTTTCTCCTTTATTCTTTTTAGAACACAACACATGAATTAACTCACACCACAACTCACTCTTTATAACCCACGTTGAACCACAATAGCGCCTCGGCGCACCCTATATATAATAGCCTCAATATGGCAGTAGCAACTCGGTGCACACTATGTATATAATGGCCTCAATATGGCAGTAACACCTCGGTGCACACTATGTATATAATGGCCTCAATATGGCAGTAGCACCTCGGTGCACACTAACACGCAAACCACGCATAATAAGTGTATTACTAGATTGACCTTCAAAGCTATTCTTGTTATTTATGAAGGTTCATTTAGATAACTTCTTTAGCCTTGGCTTACTAGGTGTTGGACTCAACATACCAAACACATATAAATGGGGATTTGACTTGCTAACTTTCCTTTTATACTTTCTAAAGCTTGATTAGGGATCACAATACAAGGAAGAAACTTGACAAAAGGTTAACTTACGTTTCGTGCAAAAAGAATCAGATTTTTATAAGAAGGCGACTTGAATCACCATAATGTATAACTTAGTTCCTTAAGACTTGTTGAGTTACCAAATCAGCTCTCTTACAACAGAATACTCAAATTCCTTCTTTCGGAGATTTAGAGTTCTATTTCTAGATTCATGCCGATAAGGAATAAAGAAGCCTTAACATACCTCGTTCCTTCCGAAGATTGCGCTTACCACAACTTGGACTTTCCTTTATTAAGTTAATCTACAACACAAGGGTATAATGAAGCTAATATTAGCTCATAAACCTGATGCAACTTTCCCAAAACAGTAGCTAAACATTTCCCGGGCAGATTTACGTATTTTTCATTAATTAAAGGTGTATCGTCACACCTTTCTCCCCTATCCAATACACATCACACACACACCAACCTACTTCCTCCAATAATACAAAACACATCAAACAGCCCCTACACAACTCACCATGCCGAAATACAATAGCAACACATTGAACCCACGGCTTCCGATCGCCGTTCCGTGAGTTCTTAACAACAATTCAACAACAATTGTCCATCCGAACTTCAATCCAAAAATATGATTATGGGCAGAGTACTTACCACACTTTAAGGTTTGTTTTATCCTCTTTTTATTGATGCCTTGAAAAGTTTAAGTACCCCTACACATACACCAACAAGAGATGAAGAAATCTCTTAATTGTTACACAATTTCTATGTGTTAAATCTTAAGAAAGGGGCTGCCATAGTTCATGTATTTCTTACCATAGGATATCCTAGCTATATGTAGTAGATTAATACCAAGATAACAAGTTGTTTAACTCACCTTAAGCTTCAATTAATCTTGGTCTTCATAGAACCCTAAAGGGAAAGAAGGGCTGCCAAAAAGGAAATGAGATAAGAGAGAATTTTCCAGCTTTTT